>OX422222.1:200152643-200752643 GCA_949130495.1 Sambucus nigra
GGTTCCAATTTTTTTATTAGGCGGGGTTGAACATAGGCTACCGCCGAGACAACTTTAGGGTTCTGAAATTGAAAGTAAATCTTCTGAATGTGGCCCTAATATGACAGGTAAGAATCCCAAATTTAAGAATGTCAAGAATAAGAAGACCCCAACTGGGAATGAAACTGAGACAAGAAAGGCATGGTCTATAAGGACAATTTTATTTGACTTGCCTTATTGAAAGAATAACCCGGTTCGCCATGTATTGGATGTGATGCATGCAGAGAAGATCTTCGTTGAACATATTGTGGGCACTTACCTTGGGGGGGTCATTCGAAGGATGGTGAAAATGCACGAAAAGACCATAAATCGTTGAAACTTAAGCCACAACGATGGTTGAAAGAAGATAGTAGGGGAAGGACAATAATTTCCCCTAGTGCGTTTACTTTAACGAGTGGGGAAAGAAAGGTTATTTTAGACACAATATATAATTTGAAGGGCTCATATACTTTTTTGTCCAACTTGCAAAGGATTGTGAATTATGCTACTCATGATTTACATAAGTGTAAGTCCCACTATTGGCATGTGATCGTGCAATTGGTTCCTCTATTGTTTAAGCATTGTTTCTCCAAGCAAAAGGATTTACGGAGGGCTATTATGAAAATTAGTATTACCTTCTCACTCTTGTATGACAAGGTAGTCAATCGAGAACACATAGTGGCTGCAAAATTGGCGGTGACCGAAGCGATTTGTGTGTTGAAGAATTTGTTGTTATTTTGGAATTCAGAATTGAGGTGTTTGACAGTAATAATTCATTTTTATTTGTAGTAATTGTACATATTTGCATGTCTTCTTTTAATTCATTTTGATATGTACTAACAACATTTTTATACATCAAATGTCTCCCTTAGGTATTAAGGCGAGGATGATGATGCTTGTTATGATGATGTCGTCTGGGCTCGGTGGTAGCGGAGGCGACGAGGTCTCCTCGGCCCCTAGGCTCCCGAAATATGACAAATTGGGGATGTCCATCGAGAACAAGTTGGAGCTATTAGCGAGATACCTCGAGCTGGTAAAGACGATCATCGGCTCGGGGTACATTAGTTGGAAGGAGGTGCCATATGAGCTCAAGTTAGCTGTTTGGGTGGTACTACAGGTAATGTATTTATATTTATATTCATATGAATATTTCAATTTCGAATTCGATTTCAATTTCAATTTCATTTTATATTTATATTTATATTTATTTGCAACTAACATTGTATTTTTTGAACCGGAACAATTCAGCCTGGATCCAAAGCTACGCGATTCTGTCTTGAAACAGTTGAGGGAGCAACACAAGACATGGAAGAAAAATATGTGGAACCGGTACTTTGGGAAGACACGAGAGTCCATTATCCAAAGGCGTGAATCCGTTCCACAGAAGGAGTCGATATCATTGGCACAATGGCAAAAGTTCGTTGACAATGAGATCGGGGAGCGACAATTGGCATCTCGCCAATCGGGGAGGGAAAATCGGGCAAAAAATACGGACATGCACTACTCCGGCCGGACGTCTTACGCCAAGGTGGAGCATAGGATGATGGTAAGATTAAATTTTTCTATAAGTACAAAAATATATTATTCTACATTATTTTACTTTGCGGGGCCGATACTAATTTTACTTTATTTTATTTCAGGGGACAGGGAGTGGCCCTGGGGATAGGCCACATAGGCTCGATACTTAAGTGGCTCTTCGAATGAAGAAGGGGAAGGACAAGGAGGTGTACCCGAGAATCGCGTCCAAGATTGTAAGTAATCCCACAATTTACTTTTTATTAATTACGTTATAATTTTTTAATTTAATTATTTTACTAATCATGTGCTTTTTGTCGTTTCAGGCAAAGCTTAAGGAAGTGCATGAGTCGCAGTCTGATGCCGACAAGGCATCTTTGTCCACAGACGCACTCAACCAAGTGCTTGGCTTTGATCACAAGGGGAGGACAAGGGGGTGAGCTCGCGGATGGCCAAATCTAGGATCATCGAATTAGAGACGAGTGACACCGGGTTGGCTCGAACGGTGGACTCGCATGACGCGAAGCTGCCCGATTGGAGGCGAAGGTCCAAGATATGTTCTCATTCATGAAGCGTTCGTTGGGAAGCGGAAAATTTAAGGGGAAAGGGAAGGAGAAGGTGGGGGGAGGAGGTGCGGGAGGACGAGGTGCAGGATGACGAGGATGTGGACCTTGCTGCTCATCACCGACACGTGCGAACTTTGATGATCCACTTCCCTATTTGGCTCCCTTCGGCCGACCGATGTCGACACTTGATTGGCCGAGCATGTTTATACTCTACATATTTGATGGACAGCGAATAGGGCGGGGGTTGAAGGACCCGAATATCATCCAGGGTGGACTAGTTCATGGACGTGAGCTTCAAGACATCAAGTCCAAGGTGCTTGTCACGCATGTGATACCCGGGAAGGAGAACTCCCCGTTGTGGTTGCACGAACAATACGGCACGATGTATATCAGTGGGTGTCTCAATTCGTATATTGTGTGGCCTACTCACCTCCTCGGATTTAACCTTACCCAAGACATGTAGTTACATTATTTGAATTTAATTGTTTTTAAGTTGGTACATTTGAATTATATTTGGATTATATCGTGATGCATAGAGTCTCTATCTTGAATGTATATTTGCATTATCTCTATTTTATTAGGATATATGATGATTAAACAGGTACAACTTGCTATAACGGGTACAAATATACTGATGGGCAGTGGCAGTGGCCAAACGGCCCAGCAAATTGCTTTTCAATGCTGCCCAGAATTGTCACGGTCATTGACCGTGATAATTTTTTTAGCATTGTCATGGGCTTGTCATAATCAAGGCCCGTGACACGACCGTAAAATTCTAACAAACTTGTCACGATCAATGACCGTGATAAGTCCGTGATAAAAAAAGTTGTCTCACCCAGAATCGTCACGGTCATTGACCTTGACAAGTTGAACTTGTCAAAATCAATAACCGTGATAATTCGGCATATTTGGTGTAGTGATATCACTTTAGAGAATATAAATTCGGGAGTTATTACTCGGGAAGATGGCTATTATCATTTATTAATTATTATTTCAACATGTGTGTGAATGTTGTAATGTGGTTATCCGTATATAATGATATAAATAATTATATATGGGTAAATGAATACATGTCGTGAATTGTATTATATGTATAATGGGTGTGAAAGTTATATGAATTTAAAAAGGGGGAATGATTAATTAAGTTAATGTTGATAATAACTTAGAAATCATAATTATTGCATACTCGGTTAGAGCAGGGTGGTTACAAGGGGTTATATTGATAAACTAGTTATGGGATAAATAACTAGGGGTATTAATTAAGGCATTAGTCGTGCACATTAGAGGAGGGGTGAGGATGTCCTCAAGGGAGTGAGACACTAACTAAAATATGAAGAGCATGCATACATCTTTATTACTGCAAGTTAATCATTTGCTAAATATTCTCCAAATGTTTTGGGTTCTAACCCTTACTGTAAATATTTTTAAAAACCTTTTAGGTGTCCAGCCACAGGGACGCTAGACTTGACTCATTCCAGGGATCCATTGCTACAGCATATGTGGATGTTGCGGGAGTTTGATAGGCGCCTCATTCTTTTCATTTCTAGTATAGAACTTTCCTATCAGTTACTCGAGCATATTGCTCACAGCTTTATCTAGTATTTATGTCAGACTTATTGAGATTTATCATTATCTGTCTTTTACTTTTGTTGAATTTGAGCCGATGGTTTATTCGGTCAGTTTATTTAGATGTGAATGGTTGATTTCAATTAATTGTGATTGTTTAAATTATTTTATTTTCGCATGAGTATTTCATTAATTTAATGGAAGATAAAACTTGACACCAGTCTAATTTTCTCACTTAGGTGGTTAGTAATTAAAAAGGTGACAATAATGCTAAGAATGAACCAACTGACAAACATGTTCTAATTTAATTTAGGACTGATCACCCGGGGTTAATTAAGCGGGGTGTCACAGATGGTATCAGAGCATCAGGTTCTAGTGTCCTTAGGATCTGTGCAGCTTACTGCATTTCAACGTAGCATTCGGTTGTTATAGAGCCCTATTATTGGGGCTGTTGATTCATTTTTCACTTATTAGATATCGTTTTTCTACTATTAGATTTTTGTACAAATTGCGTACTTATACTATTCGATCTATTTTCAGATGCCACTAAAGAGACAGAGAGCGGAGAGGGTTGAGGCTAGGGATGAGTTAAGGGAGGCTCATCAGGAGACATATGTAGCTCCACCACCACCCCCTCCCGATTTGATCTCCACTACTCAGGTGGAAGTGATAGTGGCCCAAGCAGTTTGAGATAGCGATGATAGCTAAGGCAGCCCATTTTCCACAGCCCCAGACACCGCCTCCAGTGTCACCAGCAGTTCAGTCTCTAGTGGGACCACCTTCTTGGCAATGAGTTAGGGAGACCTTTCAGAAGGGTCACCCACCAGAGTTTCGGGGTAGCACCGATCTAGTAGAGGCCTATGATTGGAAGAAAAATATTCAGCGACACATGCGCATGCTGGAGTGTACTGATGTGCAGAAATAGATGCTTGCTACCTTCCGTCTGTCGGGGGCAGGCTTACAGTGGTGGGAGTCAATTACCACTGCTGAGGAGAGAGATTTGATGACGATATCCGAGTTCTGGGTACGATTTGACCGTAAATACTTCCCACCGATAGTAGAGGGAGAACTGAGGAAGAAGTTTAGTGAGTTAGTGCAGGGTCACCGTTCAGTGGCGAATTATGAGGAGGAGTTCACCCGTTTGTCAAACTTTATGCCAAATGAGGTGAGTGACGAGGAGCGAAAGAAGTCAAGGTTCATGGATGACCTGGCCTGGAGGATCGATAGCATTTGATTAGTAATCCGGCGTTGGTGACGTATAGAGATGTCGTCAATGTCGCTCTTGTATATTGTCAGGATCATCGCTTCCATGCGAAGGGGAGCAAGAGGGTAGGGGAGCCGAGCTAGCAGGGCAAGGTAGTTGTTGGTGGTGACATAAGTGGTACTCGGTAGTAGACTATCAGTCAACATGGGAATCAAGCTGTGACACCCCGACTAATTAAATACCGGGTAGCTACTCCTTTATTAAATTAAATCAAAACGCCAAGTTGGCTCAGTTAATAGCATCACTGTCGAAAACATTTTATTATTACTAACCACCTAGTATTTAAAAAGTAAGTTGTCAAATTTTAATTAAAATCTAATTAACATGCAACAAGTGTAAAGAAGAATAATAACACCATTCACCATAGCAAAGTAAAATGAAGTAACCGTAACATGATATAAATAAAACTGGAGGAAAACTCCTCATAACATAATCCCACAACTGAAGTAAATAATGAAATACTGAATGAATACATGCCAAAGCCTGAAACTGAAATGGAAATATATCTAATAGAACTTGGGCAACATGCCCTACAACTGAGGAATACTAAATAAGGAATCCAAATGATATCAGCGTCTAAAAGAAAATCTCTGTAGCTTCCACAAGCAGCTACAGCTCGTCATCAGAATGAGAATCCTATGCATGGTGACCTTGTGGCTGGGCACCTAAAATGGTTTTACAAAAAGATAGATTTGAAAGCAAACGGGTCAGAGCCCGAATGTGGAGATATTTTAAAAACCTGCAAGTGCTTTAAAAACATTTAAAACAGTATATGTAAAATACATGTTAGGACGTGCTCTCACATGAGATACTCACCTCTCTTCTACTGTGCACTCCTAACGTTCCTGTACCCATTCAAGTGTTAACTCATAACTATCTAAGAGTTTCTACACTACTACTTGGTTCACGTTTAATTACCAACCTTAATAATTAAATAGAGGGTTATACTTTAATTCCCGGATTCCCAATTATTAACAAAACCAATTATTGATAAAAGTTCCTTTTTTTTTATCTTTTCAAAACATTACCATTACTATACTCGCAATTTAACATAGTAAATTCCTTCTCATTAAACCGTATATTCTCACATCATAAATATATAAAACAAGCACCCAAAGGCTAAGTTGCGGTGCACACATACTCTGCTATCCATCCCGGTACATCACGTACATAAGGATCACACATTCCGAATCTCTCAGGAATTGTTCGAATGACAACATCACAAATAGTGGAGGCGAACACAGTCACCATCACATGGGTCACGCACATACCTACGCTCCCACGATCAGCAGACTTATTAATATCACAATAAGTCCTTCTATGACCTATGTTCATCGAGGTAACCAATCTAAATCCGGGCAACACAAGGATAAGAAGGCCCTAAGCGAACGTAAACCTCCCGTGATAGCAAGTATGGTAGGTATGTTATACACATAAAATTATATACTAAGCATTCACACATCTTAGATATCTCAATATTAATAAGGGTATACTCTACATCATTATACCATTATTCCAAATTCATATATTTCAAGTATCTCGAATATATATAATTTAAATAGTCGACACGTCTCACGTCGTAATTTCTTAAACTTAAAACCTATCTCAAATAGACTATTAAGTTCCCATAATTCCCACATATAACATCTTTATACCTAAGGTCTTTACTTCTGCCCCAAACCTTATTTCATCAAATTATTCGAATTTGTACTATTAACCCAAATATTATCTCACATAACGAATTTCATTAATTTAGAATAAATCCTCAAATTAAATTCCAATTAAAGTCCAATATCAAAATCATGCCTACTGGTCTTCCTTAAAATGTAGGGTAAACATAATGTCTCCAATAATATTATCCAAGGGTTATCATCATTAAAACTCAATTAAGGTAAACTTTATTCATTCTGGGAAGGTCGATCGATCGACCTTTACCTTCGATCGATCGATGGAGGTCGATCGATCGACTGATGAATGTCGATCGATCGATTGCACAGGTATGGTTACGGACTGCTTCGTTTTGCAGTTACAATTTCGACCCAAAACTCCATTTTTAAGCATGAAACTCCAAGATAAGGTTACTATAACATTATACTAACATCCTACAACAGTATTAACATTCTAAGTCCCATAATTCATCATTTAAATGCTTAGTTTAGATCAAAATTACATCAAAAATAATTTCCAGAATTCTTCCATTCAAGAACATCATGAAACTCCTTCTAATTCCACTTTTAGATCATCAAGGGTTCTGTTTATAACCTATGAATTCGTCCAGAATATACTACATGCAATTCCTACACAATCATGGCCTTTAACTTTCAATTCATGGGTCTAATTTATCTCCAAAAGTCAATTTCGAAAATTCCTACACATGGAAACATATCTTGCATTAAAAGAGTTTAAATCACTTGCCTTAATTATCTCAGAATTTGGTGTAGAATCTTGAAGTTAGGTTGTTCTCCCTCTGTTTTTCTGCAGAATTCTCTTCCTTCTCTCTCTCTCTCAAGCTCTTCTCAAGGTTGAAGATAATGGAGTATGGAGGTGTGTAATGGTTTGTGGGAGTTGGAATGGTATATTAACTTCTCCCGTAGCCCATAATGACATATAGTGGGGTTAGTGGGTTAAGTGGGTTGAGGAAATAGTCAGATTATAATCTCTAATTTCGTCACTTTTTAATTCCCAAAAATGCAATTTACTAAAATACCCTTTATGATGCCGGTATGGCCCACAAATACCCCGGGACCCAAACTAAACTTTCGGCTAGTGTTTTCTGACTATCTCGACCCTTCCGGACACGTTGGCGCACTCAAAACGACCATACGGTTAATGGAACTAAAATTCACTTTTTAATTTAATAACAAATTACCATGACGTGGCGGTCACACGCGTCAAGCAAAATTCCCAAATTGACGTATTTCAACTACGTGACAATTTCAATATTACCAATAATCATATAATGCCAAGTATACACATTATAATAAAATACTAACTCACATCTCGTTAATATTTTTATCCGGATTAATTTCCAATTAATAAACATTTAATTCAATTAATCCCCAAAAATAAATATCACAGAAAATACGGGGTATTACACAAGCTAAGAAATTTAAGCCCGGGGGGTTCCGACCGAGAGGACAGGGATTTAGACAGGGTCAGTCGGGCCCAAATTAGTAGCATCAGATTCCTCAGGGCCGTTAGGGCCAAGGGAATAATGGGGGAGGCTAGCAGGCCTAGCCATGTCAGGGCCAACGATAGGGAGACAATCAGAGACGCTGTTTTGTTTGTTGCTAGACATGAGACTTTAAGAGGGAGTGCCTGCAGAGAGGCAGAGGCAAGCAACAGGATTCCCAACAGGGGCAGCAGGAACAGATGTCGCTAGCAGCACCGACTCCACCATCCCCACAACAACAGGGGAAAATGCACTACGAGCGTGTTTATAACGTCCGGGATGTTCCTAATCCTCCAACACGGTAGCCGCCGCCAGCGGTTGAGGGTATGTTTCTCATCTATGGTCATGAGGGTAGGATACTTTTTGATATGGGAGCATCTCATTTATTCATTAAATCTAAATTTGCTAAGTTGTTCGGGTTACTAGAGACAGCTTGTAGTCTCCATATGTGTGTAGAGTCGCCAGTAGGTAGCGGGTCATTGATTCACTCGATTTATCGGGGGGGTGGACATTTTTATTGGGAGACTGAGTTTAACGGCGGACCTCTTAGTCTTAGATATGGAGGGGTACGATGTCATCCTAAGTATGGATTGGTTGGCAGGTTATCGAGGGACAATAGATTATTACAAGAGGACAATCTTGTTCTCTATTCCGGGACAGGAGATGTTCCTAATAGTGATGCGTCTACCTGAGGGAGGGTCGCGCACACACTTGTATTATATCGAGGAGGAGACCTCACAGGAGGTGGTAGTTCTGTTGGATTCAATTCCGATAGTGAGATACTTCGAGGATGTGTTACATGAAATACTAGGGTTGCCACCCAGTAAGGAAATCGAGTTTGTAATTGATTTAGCACCGGGTACGAGGCCAATTTCTCGAGCGCCCTACCGTATGGCCCCTTCAAATACCGTGAGCTGAGAGAGCAGATTCAGCAGCTCCTAGGCCAGGGTTTCATTCGGCGGAGTACATCATCGTGGGGTGCAGTGGTGTTGTTTGTAAAGAAGCGGGATGGCTCACTTCGGTTGTGCGTGAACTATAAGGATCTGAACAAGGTGACGATACAGAATAAGTATTCGTTTACTAGAATTGATAATTTAGTTGACCAATTGAGAGGGGCATCTTACTTCTCTAATATCGATTTGAGGTCAGGGTATCATTAGTTGTGTATCCGAGATGAGGATATTCCTAAGACCGCTTTTCTGTCGCAGTATGGATCTTACAAGTTCAGGGTGATGCCATTCGGGCTCACCAATGCGCCAACAATGTTCATGGATCTCATGAACAGGGTTTTCAGAGAGTATCTCGACTAGTCTGTCATCGTGTTCATTGAGGGCATCCTGATTTACTCGTACACTGAGGGGGAACACGCAGAGCATTTGCATATGGTTCTACAGACGCTGTGGGATCACCAAAGTTATGCCAAGTTCGGGAAGTGTGAATTTTGTCTACGGGAGGTACAGTTTCTTGGTAATGTGGTGTCAGACCGGGGTATTACTATGGATTCGAGTAAAGTGTCAACGGTGAAGGAGGGGGGACAGCCCACGACACCGACCGAGGTGCGCAGCTTTTTGGGATTGGCAGGTTATTATAGGCAGATCATTAAGAGATTCTCAAAAATTACAGGCCCTTTGATGAATCTAACTCGGAAGGGGGTGCCTTTTATTTGGAGTGATCATTGTCAATTAGCTTTCAACGAGCTAAAGGACAAGTTGACATCTTCACCCGTACTTTCTTTATCGAGGGGAGGACTAGAGTATCGAGTTTACACCGACGCATCCTTATAGGGAATTGGGGGTGTGCTTTAGCACGAGGAAAGGGATATAGCTTATGCATCCAGAAAGATAAAGCGCCACAAGAGGAATTACCCCACTCACGACCTACAGCTAGCAGAGGTCATTTTTGCTTTGAGGATATGGAGACATTATCTGTTGGGAGAGCAGTTCACCTTATTCACGGATCACAAGTCGCTTTAGAATATCTTCACACAGAAGGATATGAATATGAGACATAGGCGGTGGTTAGAATTCGTGAAAGATTACCAGTTTGATATTCAGTATCATCCTCGTAAGGCTAATGTGGTGGCAGACGCATTGAGCCAGAGACCGACTGGGGAAATATCAGAGGTTTGGAAAGCGAAGTGGAGAGAGCTTCGATATGAGGATGATATAGCCAGGGCCTACGTGTCAACATTATCTATCACACCGGAGATCATTATGCGAGTTGTGAGGGCTCAGGCGGAGAACCAGATCTATCGGGATAGGGTATGCCAATTTTTAGCTGAGGGAGCATAGGGTTACTTGATTAGCTCATAAGGAGGCCTACGCCTAAATGGGAGGTTAATTGTGCTAGAGGATGAGGAGTTAAGGCACACTGTTATGTCAGAGTCCCATGGTTCGAGATTTGTGGTACATCCCGACGGGATAAAATGTACTAGGATATGAGGAGGCGGTATTGGTGGGCAGGAATGAAACAGAACAGAGCAGAGTTTGCCTCGAAATGTACCACGTGTCAGCTCGTGAAAGTGGATCATTAGAGACCTCCAGGGATGCTACATCCACTAGAGATTACTGTGTGTAAGTGGGAGATCATCTCCATGGACTTCATTACAGCGTTACCTACATCGCAGAGGGGTCACGAATCCATATGGGTCATTTTGGATCGATTGACCAAGGTTGCCCACTTCCTGCCAATTCGCACAGACTTTGAGACGATGTGTTATGCGCAGCTATTCATAGCGGATATCGTTAATCTACAAGGGGTGCCAATAAATATTGTGTCTAATAGAGATAGTTTTTGTGGCCCATTTTTGGTAGAGCTTTCAGGAAGCTATGGGCACAGAGCTACGATTGAGTACAACCTATCACTCACAGACTGATGGGAAGACTGAGAGGGTCAATCAGATGCCAGAAGACATGCTCATGATGTGCATTTTAGAATTTGGGGGAGGATAGGAGAGATATCTTCCATTGGTAGAGTTATCATATAACAACTCTTACCAATTCACGATTGGCATGGCACCGTTCGAGGCACTGTATGGGAGACCTTGTCGATCACCCGCTTGTTGGTTAGAGGTGGGGAAAAATAAGTTGTTGGGGTTGGAGATTGTTCTGGAGACATCTGCCAAGATAGAGCTGATTCGAGGGTGGATTCGGATAGCTCAGGATAGGCAGAAGAGTTATGCTGATGCTTCGCAGAGACATGCAAAGTTAGAGGTTGGGGATCAGGTATTAGTCCGGGTGTCCCCTATGAAAGGGGTAATGAGGTTTGGTAAGAAGGGAAAACTAGCACCGAGGTATGTGGGACCCTTCCCCATTATTGAGAGGGTAGGACTGGTAGCATATAGACTGGTATTGCTAGAGCACCTTCAGCGGATACACGACGTGTTCCATGTGGAATCGCTGGAGAAATATCGAAGGGGCGAAAGGGCCTTCTGGAATATTCCACTCGAGGAAATTGATTTACAACCAGACATCTCGTATGAGGAAAAACCGGGGCATATTCTCAACCATAGTGAGCGCAGACTACGATCCAAGGTTGCTCCACTAGTTAGAGTGCAGTGGGGTCATCACAGCGTTGATGAGTCTACCTGGGCGCAGGAGGAGGATAAGAGGTAACAATATCCAGACCTATTCACCAAGGGTACGACCTAATTTCGGGGACATAATTCCTTTGTAAGGGGGGGGAGTATGTAACACCCCGTAATTTTATGCATTTAATAGTTAATTAATTCAGGAAAAAAATGTAAATTACTAGTGTGTCGTAATTTAATGGAACTAATTATGGAATTTTTATATAAATATTAATCGGGAGAATAATTGGTTAATATTTATGGGAAATTAAATTTACTAGGTAAATAGTATTACGTCTTAAGAGTATTAATGACGTGGGGTTTACTTATCTCAACCGGGAGTCGGTTCCAGACTAAGTTAGGTGTGAGATAAGAAATTTTATAAATTTATCCGGATGCCAATTCTGAGCGGTTGAGTCCAGAACGGCCAAGATAGTTAAAATAGAGTACCCGGGGGTAGTAAATGGGTCTCGAGGCGTTTTTAGGCATAGTCGGGCCCACACGGGGGTATTTGGGTCACTTGGGCTTTCCCATTAGGCTAAAAATGGGATTAAGCCTAATTACTTAATTAAAGGGAAAATGTGAATGGTTGATTTGATTGTGGAAAACCTATAGTGGGATAAAATACCCTAAGGAGCAGTTAAAGGTACTAGGAACCAAATTGGTAGACAAAGAAAAGAACAAAAGGGGATTTCATCATCAACCTTGATAATCACAACTCCGGATCAGACCCTAAAAAATCATAAGGCTAGTGGTTAACTTGTTGTAGCATTTATTTGTATTACGATTCATATTTGTGTGATGTGGGAATCAAAATTCTTTTTGGGGGTAAAGAGGGTACAAAATTGGGGGTTTTGTAAATCAACCTCCTGATAAGAAATTCTTGTAGAGATTCATGATATAATCTAAGATTTATGTGTACTGGTCAGACGTGAAAACCCACACGAATTATGAACGAATTTGAGATGGTAATTTGGTGTTGAGACTAATTAACGAATAACACGGGTTTTTTCCCAATTCAGAAAAGAGGAGAGAACGAAAATTAAACGGGATTTGGGGAATTTATGGGGGTTCCTTATGATGTTCTTGGTATATTATATTAATGAGAGGACTTGGGTTAGACTGTAGAAGGAGTTGGAAATTTAAGGTTTTCGTCCATGGCAGAAACAGGCCTTTAGAGAAGACGAAGACCTGTTCGATCGATCGATTGATGGCTGGGATCGATCGATCGATGGTCGAGGATTTTTGGCAGGTCGGCCAGTTTGAGTATATAAGGGAAATTTAATTAAAATTCTTTTTGCACACCTTATTTAGTGAGAAATAAATATAGGACATAAATTCTAATCAATTATGAGGGAAAGTAATTGGGATTTGGAGGGAATTTATGGGTGATACATTATAGTTAATTTTGGATAAATATATTCCAAAATATTAAATTTCGGATCAAGTGGGCAAGTCCGGGTATAGTGGTTGAGTGATACCAATGTAATTAAATTAATTAATGTGAAAATTAATTAATAATCTGAGTTGGACCATAAACTCAAGTTATGACGTAAAGGCTAGTGTTATAGGTTTAGTACACGGTAAAGCCGAAATTGTTATATATATACGATGTGCGATAGTGTATATATATGGTGTGTGCATTAATATCAGTGGCTAGATATTATTATTATTTATACTCTAATGCTAACAGGGGAGGTTGTGTGTAGATGGTGAATCCCCTAGCTTGAAGAGTAGGGAGAGTATATCCCCAGGTCATAGCCTCCATCATATGAGTGAGGGGCATCTCACTTTCAGGGAAGGAATATGACCGCCTCCAATATTTATGTTATTAACCAAGTTAGTGAACAATTCTGACTTGGGATAACTAGATTATGTGAATTCACCTAGTGAGATAGCACTTTAGAGAATATAAATTCGGGAGTTATTACTCGGGAAGATGTATATTATCATTTATTAATTATTATTTCAACATATGTGTGAATGTTGTAATGTGGTTATACGCATATAACGAGACAAATAATTATATACGGGTAAACTAATACATGCCGTGAATTGTATTATATGTATAACGGATGTGAAAGTTATATGAATTTAAAAAAGGGGAATGATTAATTAAGTTAATGTTGATAATAACCTAGAAATCATAATTATTGCATACTCAGTTAGAGTAGGGTGGTTGCAAGGGGTTATATTGATTATCTAGTTATGGGATAAATAACTAGGGTATTAATTAAGGCGTTAGTCGTGAACATTAGAGGAGGGGTGAGGATGTCTTCAAGGGAGTGCGACACTAACTAAAATATGAAGAGCATGCATACATATTTATTACTACAAGTTAATCATTTGCTAAATATTTTCCAAATATTTTGGGTTCCAACCCTTGCTGTAAATATTTTTAAAAACCTTTTAGGTGTCCAGCCACAGGGACGCCAGACTTGACTCATTCTAGGGATCCGGTTGTGCACCATATGTGGATGTTGCGGGAGGTTGATAGGCGCCTCATTATTTTCATTTCTAGTATAGAAATTTCCTATAAGTTACTTGAGCATGTTGCTCAGAGCTTTATCTAGTATTTATGTCAGACTTGTTGAGATTTATCATTATCTGCCTTTACTTTTGTTGGATATGAGCCGATGGTTTAATCGGTCAGTTTATTTAGATGTGAATGGTTGATTTCAATTAATTGTGATTATTTAAATTATTTTTGTTTCCGCATGAGTATTGTATTAATTTAATGGAAGATAAAACTTGGTACCAGTATAATTTTCTCACTCAGGTGGTTAGTAATTAAAAAGGCGACAGTGATGCTAAGAATGAACCAACTGAGAAACCTGTTCTAATTTAATTTAGGACTGATCACCCGGGGTTAATTAGGCGGGGTGTCACAATGGTGTCATGAAATTTTTATATGATACGGAGAATGGCCACCCGCCAATAGTCCAAAAGTTCAATAGCTAGGATAAGGCTTGACGAAGCTTAGGTGAGGTGAGGTTAGGCCTGGTGACCTATTGATGTGTTATTGATTGGTTTAATGCTCGGATGTCGCATTGAACTTGAATTCAGATTCGTATTGTTGCACTTATTCACCGTTATTATTTTGATCATCTATTCTTGTCATATTGCGTACTTGTCGTATTTTTCTTTTAGTGGGAGGTTATCGTGGATTTGGAGGCTATGGATTTTTGGAGGAGTTCAGAGCACGACATTTAGGATTTTACTTTTGTATAGCTTGGCAGTGTAATTTATTTGGAGAACTTCATATTATTTTCGAGTGAAATTTAATTGTAATTATTTTGGAAGTATAAATTTTGGATTCGTTATATTTATTTTTGTGAAATATGGACGCTCTATACTAATTATTAAGGATTTAGTATGGTTTTAATCGTAGTAGCATCTAGTGTTTTACGGAGGGTGTTATAGGTTTTCAAAAGCATTGTTTGAGAGTTTTGTTTAATTGTTTTCCATACTTTTAGGTTTTTGTTTAATGGGTTCTTCGGGTTTTTTTGCTACCCTTATTCTCTTCAATAATCTTAAGCTTGTAGGTCTGAAACATGACCTCCATATGAATTATTAGAACATAAATGGTGGAGTTATGAATAATTTATTTTGGCACTCGACACATTTTAATTTTAAAGCATTACACAGTTAGTAAATGAAAAGAAACGTTTGTCGAATAAATAAAATAACTTTGAAAAAAAAATCAGAATTTTCCTCTTTAAAAAATTGTAGCATAAATTTGTCCTTCTTAGACCTTTACGTATTAATTTTGGCCCATTCTTTTTTTTTCAAAAATAAGGATACATACTACATTCAAGCTGCAACTCATAATGGCAGTTGGAATTTTTTAATGTACTACAAAACTATCTTCATAATGTAATAGAGAGCCCAAGACTAATTCCATCTATTTTATCGAATTTGGATGAGGATCTGATGCGGTAATTGTTAGTATTACATTTAATTTTAAAAAATTATACAGTTAGTAAATGAAAAGAAACGTTTGTCGAAGAAATGAAAGAACCTTGAAAAAATTAGAATTTTCTTCTCTAAAAAGTAACAGCATTAATTTGGCGTTCTTAGACCTTTACATATAAATTTTGGCCCACTATTTTTTTTTTAAATAAGGATACTTACTACAATCAAGATGCAACTCATAATGGCAGTTGGAATTTTTTATGTGTACTACAAAACTATCTTCACAATGTAACAAAGGGTCCAAAACTAATCCCATGTACGTTATCGAATTTGGATGAGGATCTGATGCGGTAACTGTTAGTGTTTTTAGTTTTCTATTAACTGTACTTTCTTTTTAATGTAGAAGATTATCAAGGTGTAATTTCCTCTAGCAACTCCCAACAACAATAAGTTTTAAAAAAAAATTATTAATCTTTCATGAAATATATATATTTTAATATTGAGATGCTTATTTGTTAGGATCTGACATCATCCTTTTGTTACTCCTCTCTATAGGCACCCAACCTCCATCATACTTATGTTCTTAGGTGGTAGTCCTCAATGTACGAAATTGGGGTCATTAGTTTTTCATTATTTTTTCACAACTTTTTGCTTCACATTTGATTTATCCATTATGATTTTACCTTTAAACTATTATTTTTGTAAGTGCGGAAAATTCCGAGCTAAAATCTTTGATATTAATTTGAGAATGCATAAATAATTTCAAGGGTGGTGAAAAACAAAAATTGCAACACCAATTTATAAATGCTAAAGCAAATTTTAAGCAGATTTTATCTTTTTATCATATTCATGCATCTATGGTGATAAAATAAATAAATCAAACAAGCAAATACGACAAGGTCAAGTTTGAGGGAAAAAAACATAAGGGAAAAACCTTTATTCACTTAGAAATTTACAAGAGAGTCAACTTACAAACTACTTGATATCCGCCACAAGTATAATGCGTTATTCTTTAAAAATCTCTAAGGAATAATTATGATCCTTGCAAGAATCACATGACCGGAGTCCTGCGTCTGCCTCAACCTTCGTTTTTAACAATGAATCCCTACAGGTATCATAAGTCATCAATGGAGATCCTCTCCACCAAGGTGTATGCAAATATACAAGACTTTTTAGGGTTCTAAACTAATTCACAAGAACAATAATTGAGGTTGTTTTGTTGTGAATTAAAGCAAGTGTTTTTCAACACAAAAGGTGAAGAATTTTTGCAAAAGATGTGCAGAAAACGTTCTCTCAAAAGTCTTAAACATGTGAATCACGAAACATGTATTTATACAACACTTAAGGCAATACATTGTTCGAATGAGTTAAGCATGTCGTTCAAACGATATAAGGATATCGTTCGAACGAGATGCCATCTCTCTTCTAACGACCTAAATAAAATCAAACCAATAGCATATCATTTGATCTAAAATCGATCAAAGGTTCAAACTAGGGATCTAACGACTTGGTGATGTCGTTTGAAAGACATAGGGATGTCGTTTGAACAACATAAATACAAATTTAATTTTTTAAAAACTCTACCTACAATATCTCAGAAAATGTATTTTCAAAAACAGAAAGTTCATGTTCATTTTTAATAAATATAAACTGCTCGAACATAATTTTATGAATTAATTTAAACTCTAAATCATTTTATACCTCATCGGGATATTGTAAAGTCTTCAATCTTGGAGATTCTTGAGTTCGGTTCATCTTTACGGTGCGTGACGATTTGTAATGGGATACACCAAACTAGCCTAAAGATATGCTATGAACAATCCTAGAAAAATTGTTCTTATAGTTTTATAGTGTTCATTCTTAATATCACCAACATCCAGTGTGAATGAAAGGTTTGGGGGGTGGGTGGGAGTTTAGGTTTGATTATATCACTGGGATGTACCATATTTGTTATATTTAATATTAGATTTTTGTATAAATATAATTTAGTATAGGTTGATATTATTTGATGGAGTCAAATTGGTATGTTTTCGTATGTTTACAAAGGTTGTAATTTTACCTGAAACAACTTAATTGTGCTTACCATATGTTTATTTGTTTGAACTCATTTTTCTCTCATAGTGAAAACTATATTTCTTCATGGTTATAAATGGTAAAGAGAAAAACTAAGAGAGTTATATGAAGGGCAATCACTTCACATCAAAAGTCAAGTGCTTAGTCCTTAATTCTTATATTATTTAAGTTAAAATAATCTTTCCCATCTTTTTACCTTCATGAAATTATATTAGAAATAAGTTATATGCTATCCATAACTGGGTTGAGTAAAAAACATCAATGGGCACCTTGAGGGCTCTAATGTAGAACTTGGTTAATAACCGTTTTTATACACTGCTCTAAATTACAACTCATATAAGGAAGTATTATATTCTTTTTTTTTACCAAAGCTATTATCCCACTTCACAACTTTGCTCAAAAGAATGCACTTTTTGGTGCTTTGCGATGGATAGATCTCGCCTCTACACAAGATTGAGTAAAAAAAACACATGAAATGTATTACTATTGTTATTTGGAAACTAATAAATTGAAAATTAAACTAATAATGCTAAATTACCATGTCTAAATGCTATAATTACATGTGATGCTACATAATATATTGTATCTTGACGCGACCAAATCACAACTCAGATTGGACTGAAAATTGCTTGAGCAATCATTTTGAATAAATATTTAATTGTGGTAGATGAAAATTGTAAGACAAAATGGCTATAATTAGTTTCTTTAACATTGAGTGATTTAGCATTTGATTGTGTCTGGAGTAAAGTTGATCCCTTCAAACTTAGTACCTGGACATACACTGGAAATAATTGTTTCATATGATTTAGTCTATTGGAGAAGAAAACTGTTAAGATAGGGCTCATTATCATATTAGATGTGTTGTGAAGAGGAGATGGTTCAGTAGTGTGGAAAGTTGAAGGTTAAATTTGTATTTTTACCCCTTAGCTGAAATTTTCTTATGTGCTTTCAGCTTTATCATTCTTATTTTGTTAGAATTGTGATTTTATCGTTTATATTCCGCCACTTTATATTTTGCCACTTTCGTGGATGATTTCATTAACTTTTTTTTATTAATTTGTTAAGTTTATAGAAGATAGTTTTTTTGGGACTTTGTTTTTTTAAAAACTCACTCATCTAGCAACCAAATAAGATTGTTTCATCAATTATGGACTGATGGTTAAATGAATAAAATAAATTTGAAACAAATGTAATAATTCATCATTTTAAACATATGTAGAGCTGGATGTTGAGTAGGTTAAGTATTTTAGGTCTATTTGTAGATTTGGATGGGAAATTTTGAGTAGTTTTCCAACCATATTATTTTTCGTTCAAATTATTCTTTCGAGTGATTGAAGTCTAAAATTTTGGTTGTTTTGCCAACTGTAGTGATGAATTCTCCATCCACAAGGTAAAAGAAAGACTTTATGATACCTAGGGTGACGACAGATGTATTTCTGAATTAGTTAAGCTTATGATTGCATTAAACCTGGACGAGAAAAAGGATACTAGAGAGGTATCCAAACTGATCGTTGCCAGCGATGGTGTGTAAAGAGCCAACCAATTGAGATGGATTAACCTTAGTTCATGCTTCTCGTTTCAATATTTTATGTTTTCTCATTCCTAATGTATCGTGTTTAAATTACAATTACTTGATTTCATCCTCAAGGAGATATTTTGTTTAATTTGACTAGAAGAACGGCATAATTTTACACAATTGGAAATTCAAAATCCTAATATTTTTAAGAGCATTCAGCCTCTAGATTCTTTTTATAAGTTGTAGACATTCAACAGCATTTAACATAGCTCTAATTCACTGTTATTGTCATGCTTTGTATGTGTAAGAACAAAATATGATTTAAGTATCAAAATTAGCTTGGTGATAAATGTTGGATGACATCATGTTTACTGGAAAACAAACCTTCTTAATGTGAATAACTGTAAAAATTAAAGCCCTGTTTGGTTGTGCAAATTATTTTATTATATAAATTAGTTCATTGTGAATTAGTGAATTGTAAATGAGTGGATTTGAAAATTAGTTTAAATCTAATTTTACATAATGTTTGGTTATTTGAAATTGATGTTAAGGTTATGAGAGAAAAAAAAGATAAAAACAAATTAAGAGAGAGGGGAAGAGAGGGAGAGGGATAGGGAAAGGGGAGGGGGGGGAAATAGAGAGAGGAGCATGCATTTTATATGACTCCTATTTTAAATGGATTCATTTCACGTTTTTTATAAAAGGATTCAATTTAAAATTTTATACATGAACTAAAATAGGGAAATTAATGGATTATTTATTATTGAAACCAAACACAATTAATAGATTATTTATAAATGGACCAATTTATAAATGGGACAATTCAGAATTTTGGGACAACTAAATGGGGCATAAGTAAACATATTTATATGAATTTCTCAATTTATGTAAAACATTGTGCATATAAACCACACTTTATAACAAAGTCTATTACACGTTCGCGCATGGCACAAGGCTATAAACTAGTCTATATCAATATTATACGCTATTTACTACTAATAAAGGTAACTTAAATGATGAATTTATTTTGACCTATTTACCCATACTAATATGTTTATTTCTAACATAACAACATATGTATCACTAAAATCATGCATTAACACTGCTTAACAACTTGTCTCTATTGGAATAAACCATTCTCGTATATCCAATGTCCCTTTAGTCATCATAACTCCTCATTGACAATGCATCTAATGCAACTTTTAATTTGTTCATACGTTGAAAGCACCCAATTTATCATGTAAGGCGCAGATTCAACAGAATTTGGGACAAAATAAATTAATTATGTGCCTTTTCTTTCGATCTATTAATTATTATTTCTTGCTCAAAACCAAAAATATTTATTTGACTATGTTATGAATGTAAGACTAATCTTGTAGAACTTGAATTCATTTTTTTTATTTACCATTTGTCTAATATGATTTATTCATCATTTAGTTCAATTATATTTTATATTCAAATCAATCTCACATGTTTATGTCCAGAAAATTTGGTAGAAGAGATCTAATGTTTATGATTTAGAATTGTATTTGATGAGAACTACGAAATAAATCAATATTTCAACTGTACGTCACATATATTTTTTTCACTAAATAATGGTTTATTTTATTTCACAATTTTTATTTAAATCAACCAAGTACAAATGTGCTTTATAGTTTCTTTTATATGTTTTTGTGATAAGTAAATGATTCATTAAAAAAAATCCCGCATAAGGAGGTCAGAAACCCGTATACAGGTTGTGTAGGAGATGAAAGCAAAGAAACTGGCCCCACTAGATACTAGTCAAACACATGAAGCTCCTCAATAAACTATGAAAACAAAGATAGTGAATAAATAAGACTCTGCATGTGGCAAGAGTAGTGTGCCCAAGAAATTGTAGCGAATACGATGATGATCCAGTTCTATCTCCTCAAAACATCTATGGTTCCTCTCCTGCCAAACCGTCCAGAAAATACAATGGGGGCCATCTTTCACACCTTCCTAGGACCTAACCAACCCCTAGGATACCGCCATGCGGCCAACACCTTGCACACCAAACTAGGCATCACCCACTCTATCCGAAATAAGGAAAGAAGTAATGACCAGAGTACCCTAGTCACCTTACAATGCATAAGAAGATGACTAGTCGAATCTTCCTCTTTCTTACACAACCAACATCTACTAGCCATCCTTCTTTCCCTTTTTTGCAACCCGCCAATAGTCAGAATAGCCTTTCTAACCGTGGTTCACACAAAGAAACTCACTTTAGGAGGTGCATGAGTCTTCCAAATAGCCTTCCACGGAAAAGAGGAGCTCCCACCCCCGTAACACATTATAGTATTTCTTAACCGAGAAGAGACCATCTTGAGAAATCACCCATCTTAACCCGTCCCCATCGATCGGGATAGGCACTGAGTTCAGCTAAGAAAAAAATAGCTCCCGCCTCTGCCTCCTTCAACTCCCCGTCACGAAATTCCCTCATAAACTCTGGACTCCATACCACATGATCTCCCACCCAACATTTGTGATCCTCCACTGACCCCTCCCTATTCCTACCCAGACGGTACATCCCCAAGAAAAGTGACTCCAAAGTTCCATTCTTTCCCCATTTATCCTTCCATAATCTAATTGTATTCCCTATCCCCAGATGGTATGATGCCAGTCGCATAAATTCCTCCCATCCTTGAGCAATATTCCTCCACATTCCCACAACGTGTGCATAACACCCCACTAAAGGACCCCACCCATTTGGTGTGGTCCCGCTCCGGACCACCACCACTTCCCTCCATAATCTTTTACACTGTCTATTAAATCACCACAACCACTTGCCCAAAAGAGATCTATTAAAGTGGGCCAACCCCTGCACTTTAGCACCACCCTCCTTCAATGGCTTACAGACATCCTCCTAACTCACTAAGCAGTATTTGAACATGTCCTCATTACCTCACCATAAGAAGTCCCTCGTTATCTTCTCCAACCTCTTTCCAACACTCCCAGGAAGAGGGAGGACATACATAAAGTAGGTTGGGAGGCTCGATAAAATGGTCTTAATCAGTGGCAGATGACCCCTTTTGAGAGGTAACTATGCTTCTAACCTAATTATCTCATTTTAACCCCCTCGATAACTGGATCCCACATCAATGTAGACTTAAAATTAGGTCCAAGAGGAAGGCCAAGATAAGTAGATGGGAGCGTACTAACCCTACATCCCAGAACACTAGCCAAATGACCCATATATTCCACATCACCAACCGTAATCATCTCGCTCTTCCTGTCATTATGTAACCGTGATACCACTTCAAAGCATAACAGCACTAGCCTCAACATACGCACATGTTCCATATTCATGTCACAGAATATGATAGTGTCATATGTGGACAAAAGGTAAGATATCCTGGAAGGATGGGAATGAGAGTTCTCAATAAAAAATCCAGAGATTCGCCCAACCTCCACCGTGCATCCCATCATCCGATAGACAGCCTCCATAGTCAAGATGATTAGAAATGGAGACAACAAATCACACTACCAGAGTCCGCGAGAGCTCGAGGAAAAACCTTCTGGGACCACGTTCACCAATAGAGAGAATTTTATAGAAGAGATACAACTTTGCATCTACCTGCACCGTCGTTCCTTAAACCCCATCATTTTTAACAGATATAAAAGGAACCCCTAATTGACGTGATCGTAGGCCCTCTCGATGTCAAGTTTGCATAAAATACCTGGCTCCCTACTCCTCATCCTGGAGTTTATACTCTCATTTGCCACTAGGATCACATCAAGAATCTGTCGACCGGCCACAAATGCATTTTGGGCTTCCAAAATAAGAGGATCGATTAACCTTTTAAGTCTCTCTGACAAGACCTTAGATAACAACTTATACACAATGCCAGCTAAACTGATAGGTCTAAGCGCATAGTATTAATCATATTTATAGGAATAATTCATGGGATTTTGAACGGTTTTCACAATTATACAATTTCTTATGATCGTGTTTCGGTATTGTCTTAGACTCGTTAGTCTTAACGGATCGTGTATTTCTTATGACAAATCTAATTATGGGGCCATTGATAAGTAAAAAATTTAGTCCACTAAGCACATGTACTAAATTAATGAATAAAAAATTTTTTATAATAATTTTTTTAGGACCTGCAAAGCATATGCAAAAATAACTAGTACATATAATTATAGTTTTAACATTATGAAAAGGTTGAGCATGTGTTAAATTAATAAGTGAACCTCACTACACGGACGCACTTTTATACACATTTTTCATAGTCGCCTAATAAGATAAAGAAAATAAGGGCAATAAGAAGTATTTTGTGCTCTGACGAGACCCGCAATAATAAGATATAATATTATAATGCACTGAGTATAAAAAACAATGATAGAAAAGTGGGTACACCTATCTTTATTCTTCCTAAGCATATGCTATAGTGGAAAAAGGGTGCACCTCAACAAAATTACAGTAAGTTTTGAACGAACTTAATTTTCAAAGTATTTAATTTGCTCATTTAAGTGCTTAATGGGGTTATCAAACATCCCTTAAGTGTATTACTGGGAACATCATTGCCTTCATGTTGAATTTTTACCATTGGAATAAGTTGAGAAATTTTGTCTTGATGTTGGCTTTTGTCCATTGGAGTAACCTTGCCATTATTTGCTACATTGCGATTTCCATAACTCCTCAATTTCAAACGAACAAGAAAACAAAGTAAGCACATTGTGGAGATGGCGCCTGAGATAATATATATTCCCCAGAAGCTCTTAAGGCTCAAGCTACCACCATCAGTTGTAGTATCACTCTCTGAACAATTTCTGGAAGTATCAAGCCATTCTTGTTGGAAATTTCTTATGGAAAGAACGAAATATAATAATTAATTTCTGCAAGGCACGTTCTTGGAACGCTTTCTTTTAGGCAAAATTTCTCCCAATCCGGTTGAGACAGAACCAGAACCGCGAGTACACAATGGGTTTTGTAGAACCTGCCTTCAGGATACAATGCAGTATGAACAGTTGTTTGATTCAAACTATGTACTGTTTGATCAAACCCGAGAACACTCTGAATTTGTAACTTGATAATGCCAAAGTATAGAGGACGGAGAGAGGAGAAACTAGCAATTTTCGGTGTCCAAAACAGAGGTCTGGAACTCTTTTTATAGCCATTTCTGTGACTGTTCTTCAACAGTCACAACTCTTCATGGAGTGACTCAGCAACCGTTGGATCGTGCCTGTTTGGAACAGCTACGATCTAACAGTTCAGATTAGGCGTCCCATCGTAAGCGAATGGACATCCCCTACACGAAACGCTACGAGTTCATCTAACGGTTTAGATCAAGCCGTTTCGGATTTTAAACCCTTTGATCGGATCGTTTAATCACAACCGTTGATCTGTTTTACCTCGTCAAAACTTTAGGCTCCCACGCTCCAAGCGACGATGCGCACGTGCGAAGTGCCAAGTGCGCGTCAAAGCGCGCAATGCGCCCTAAGTCGCCCAATCGCCCTTTCGCGCGCCGCGTGTCGCGCTTACGCGCTTACGCGTGTCGCGATTGGTGGTGCTTAAGCACCACCGCGATGCGTAGGATCATAGCCTCTTATTTGACTTGTCAACTAAGAATCTTAGTTGTCCTTTAGTTGATATACCACTACCTTTTGTAGTATTCTTCCAATGTGGGACAATATGGGATTTTGAGCATTCCCCATATCTTTCACACCCATTTGCTCATGTTTCTACTTTCTAAATTAAAACCCAAACTATGTTTAAAATAAAACACAAATAATATAATAAAATATTAACAACTAAAAATTAAACTCAATAAATATTGGAATTAATCCAACAATTCTTTTTCTAATGATGCCAGATCTCCATTCTCAAACAAAGTTAGAATTGCATCAGTAACGTCAGCGGCTATAGGAGATCCTTTTTGGAATACCTGCACCCAGCCCACACGATGCACGAGAGAAAAATTATGGGCCCATTTATATTTCTATATATAATTAGTGGCCATCGTCGGAGCTAGAATTTTATTCTCACATGGGTATTTGAATATGTAAATATAGGCGCCTAGTAATTTTTAGAAGCATGTACATTTGAATAATTTTAAAAACTTAAGACATACAAAAAAGTATATATTATAGAAATATCAAAATGATGCTACCCTACTTTATTTAAGAAAAAAATCATTTTTTTAAAACGATCCTACGCTGCTACATTGAAGAGAAATTTCTTAAGAATATCCAAGCCCATTATATATTGTGGATCAATTTGAAAAATGGTTTGAGAAGCATAATTCTTTATTTTTTCCCTATAAAAACTTGTTATAGAATTATCATTTCTTATTTGACCGAACACAACTTATATTATAAAACACGACTAATATTGTTTCTCACAATTTGAGGTGAATCATATGTCGTGTTTTCATGTGGTTTTTAAAATTGGACCTTAGTTCCCATAATGTCTAAGAATTGAAGTAGAAAACTATAAAATTGTAAGTAGGGCAGTATACTACAATAAAAAAAAGTACAATAAAAAAAATTAGGGCAAGAGAATAGCGACTACTCACAAAGCCGAGTCCTCCAAATTTGTTAGTAGGCCCAACGGTAGTGTACCCAGTGCAATACTCTTTGAGGAAAACTCTCTCATAAGGGAGCTCAAGAAACGCTGCAGATATATTTCCGCTATTGAATTCCTGTTGATAATCGTGTTCATTGCTAATGTCCTTGAGGTTTTGGAGTTTAAGTACCGTTCTCAAATAATCCTTTACAAATGAATCTCCATCACAACCAACCGTTGCGTTGGTCTTCCTTAGCCACTCTATATCTGTCACTTTAGGCTCAAGTCGTTGCACAGTGAGCATAGAAGATAAACTAGCCGTGTAACTTGAATTTAAGATTAGCACAACAAAAAGCCACACCACAAATACCACTTTAGTGTAGTTGCTATGAATCCTCTCTCCTGTATATATGGTTTTAAAACCATGGGGTTATGAATTATTATCTCAATATAACAAAGACTATTAATAATGAAGAAATAGTTGGGATAATGTGGTACTTACTATGAGCGAAAAAAATAGAAGAGAAGGTGAACATCATTGCAGTTCCCAACTGATCTTTCCAGGGGCCTCGAAATTCTGGATTGGAATTATGCTCCAAGACCCAAATTATAAGCATTGTGTAGAACAAGATAGCAAATGTCACACCCCACATTTCCTTGGTAAAAGGCTTCACGATCATCCATTCACTGTGAGATTTAGATTTAACCGGAACCAACATTGACAAGCCTGATTTGGCAAATGGTTGAGTGAATTCAACACGTCTTGCACGGTTCGCTAATATGGTTACATCTCCAATCACCGCATCAAACGTCTCTCATAAAATTTTACCAACAAGAATTGAGTTAGGAAACTCATCACCATTAGATGCTTTATAGAATTAATAATTGGGATATCATATCATATTTTATAATATAAAAACGGAGTACTTGTAGATTTGGATTTAAGTTTTCTACTGATTTAGAGTTGCACATGGCACCCTTTTGCCAAGAGTTCCCATCTCTGTTAATTATAAATTGTATTTTATGTCGCAAGTTTAACTTCATTTTGCGTACACTTTATAAGAGATAAAACCCGTCCACATGAAATAATATTTAGTTATTTATGTACTCAATATGTTAAAGAATTTTGAACATTTGTTAGTGACTCAAGTTCATGAGTAAATGTTATAAACTTTTTCATCTGTTCTATAATTTCAATTATAACCTCTTAATTATTGCCTATAACCAGGGATAAATGGAATTTTGGTTGTTTGTTTGTTCGTTACTTGGAACTTAACGCATAGAAACAATACACGATATGATAACCCTCATCTTCATCAATAACCCGTTGGTGTGCCCGATAGTCACGTTTGGTATGGTTTAGAGCTTGATAATCCTTGTATTGGTTGAGATATAATCATTTACTGAAAGTATACTTTTGAGATACAATGACCGAGTAATATTTAACCATTTCACAAATAAAGGGTATTTTTGGCAATGTTTTTGTTACTATATTATTAAACTATGATTATAAATAATATATTTAACTGCCCGCGCATTACGCTAATTGAAAACTAATAAATTTGTGTTGATTTATAAACTTGTTTTCAATCCCATAATCATTTGAAAGAAGTCCAACCTAGTTATTTGGAGGACCAACTCATAGAAGCTTCTAAGTTAGGTAAAGAAATTCAATGATGGAAATGAGTCATGGGTGACTCCTCCAACAACTGTGGACTTTAAGTCTGTGGTGTATGTTTAAACTGTCTTAAAGCAATATGTGGCGTATGTTCATTGCATTTTAATATAAATTAAGGTTCTAAAAAACACGAAGCGTGATCGATGCGTGTAATTCAAGGCTTAAGCCTTAGAAGTTTAGGCGGGCTTAGGCATAAAGAGGCGTGAAAAGGCGTTTAGGCCCTTTTAATATTTTTTAATATTTTTTAACTATAACAAGGCTATTAAAATATTAAAATTGTACATATCATAAAAATATATTTGAATATTTACAAATTAAAATACTATTTGATTATTTTTGCTGAGATAATGGTCCGATTTGTAAAAAAAAAATTATTTAAAAAGCGATATCATTTCACTAAAACATTGTAAAAGTGCGCCTTAAGGCTTTTACCAAGAATAAGGTGTAAAAAGCTTAATGTGGGGCGTCTCCCCCAAGCCTCAACTTAGGCGCGCCTTTTAGAACACTGGTATAGATAGATAAGCTTTGTAAGTGTTAGATATTAAGTTAGAGTGTTATCAATAAAGAAACAAGTCTTTCTTCTTCGTCTTATGTGAGTTCAATAGAGTGAGTTTTATAGTATTTTTGGTGAGCATATTTCCAATAAAGTAGTATCAGAGCGATTGAAAATTTGTTTCTGAAGTATACACTATAGCATATCAAATCGAAGCTCTCAATGAGAGGAATTCGACGCAGCCAAATTCACCCCAGTCAGAGGTCAGAGACGCCGCCACGTGCCACCAGAACGTTGCTGCCAGAAAGTGAGTTAACTCACCGAGTTAGCAGAATCATCTGAGTTGGAATCGAGTTGATCGAGCTGTGAAGCCTGTTGACAGCATTGTTTGAGCCACTTGATCGAGCCGTCGAGCATTAACCAGAAAGTTGACAGTTGACTTTGTCAAAAAAAAAATTGGTCCAAGTTCCTCCTAAGGTTATTGGGCATTCTAGATCCATTCGCGTAATCAAAATTTCCAAATTCTCTCTTGAATTATGGAAAATGGTGGTATAGCATCCTTTCAAGTCCCGACACTCAACAGCGACAACTATGATAATAGGAGTATTAAGATTAAGGCACTTTTTGGTGCACACGATGTTTTGGAATTCATAGAGGGAGGTTACAGTGAGCCAGAAAATGAAGTTGCCTTAAACTAAACTCAGAATGAGAGTTTGAAAGACTTAAGAAAGAGAGACAAGAAAGCTCTATATATCATCTATCAATATTTAGATGATGATGGTTTCGAGAAGGTTTGAAGTGCAATATCCGCCAAGCAAGCGTGGGAGAAACTACAAAACTCTTACAAAGGAGCCGAATAAGTGAAGAAAGTTCGTCTTCAAACTTTAAGAGGTGATTTCGAATCTCTACATATGAAAGTGTTTGAGTCTTTCTTCGACTAATTTTCAAGAGTCTTAGCTATTTCCAATTAATTAAAACGAAATGGAGAAAATTTAGAAGATGTGACGATCATGGAAAAGATACTTCGCTCGTTAGATCCAAAATTTGAGTACATCGTTATGACAATTCAATAAACTAAAGACTTGAATAAATTGACCATTGAACAACAAATGGGATCATTGCAAGCATACGAAGAGAAGAAGAAGAAAAATAAAGAGATCGTGGAACAACTTCTCAAGTCGAAACTCCATCCGACAAAGAAAGATGAAAGTTTCAACAATGATAGAAGCCAACGTGGAAGAGGTCGTGGACGAGGACGAAGTTGCGGACGTGGACAAGGTTGGAATTCTAACAACTATAACTACAATTCCAATAACAACTACAAGAGAGAGGAAAGCTCAACATGAGGTCGTGGAAGAGGCAATCCGAAATCGAGATATAACAAATCTCAAGTTCGACATTATAATTGTCAGAAGTTTGGGCATTATACTTCAGAATACAGAACACCCAACAATAAAGTTGAGGATAAGGCTAACTGCACGGAGGAGAAGACAAATGAGAAAGAAACTCTTTGCCATACCCCATAAAATTTGAAGGTTGAGAATTTAATTATTTTGGGAGAAATATAGTTATTTAGTTAGGAGAAATTAGATTTTTCATTTTTTCGAAGTCTCGAATGATAAATCGGAGTACAGGGTTGATCCGGGAAAGGCCGAGATAGTCAAAATGACTGCCCGGAAGTTATAATTAGATTTCGAAATATTTCGAACCTAGTATGACACGAATATGAGTAAACGAGTCATTTAAAGTGTGTATTATAATTAAAAATTGTGATTTATGTATTTAAAGACTTAAGAGGCGCGTGAGATAGCCAATCTCATTTGTGAGAAAGAGAGAACCCTAAAAAAAAAAGGAAGAAGAGAAAGAAGTGAAAGGAGAAGAGAAAAGTTTGGAAGCCTTGGATTTCGACTCAAATACACCGATTCAAGGAAGATTCAGACCCTACAACTTTGAGGCAAGTGATTAAACTTGCTAAATAATTGTGTGTGTGAGTTATCTCATAATTTTTAATGGTGATTTAATTGATTTGAGCTTTTATGGTTAGACCCTAAAATTTGATGAGTAAATCTTGTATTTGAGATGATATTTGTGGTTTAGAGGATGGAAATGGTGGGGGATAATTTATGGTTGGGTTTGGTGTTAGGATGTTGTTGGAATGAAGTGGGATTAGGTTTTAGGGTTGTAGAGAAGATTTTTGCAAGGTGTAGTAGGATGGTTTGGGGTACAAATATCGGGGGAATAAAATCTGTATGGAATCGGACCGGTTCATTTTTATGAGGCACCGGATCGGTCCGGTCATTAAAAGGGTTCTATCACATTTTAGAACCCGGGTTGGTTCGTTTGTGAGAATCCCTGGTCCAGTACGGTCACTGCTTTTGGCCAGCACCTGTTTTACCCCTTTTCAATGGGTTTTATTGCTTAAGGACCCTACAATAGAGCGTAGTATACATGTTCGGGAAATATTACAAGGGTTCATATTAGGATATAATAGAAGGGTCACTTTGGGGGTTATTTTAGAGATATTTATAAGGGCAAATTTGTATTGTTTCCTTTTGGAAAATCCTCCAAGGGATGAGGATTACTTTAAGGATGGTTACGAGCAATTGTGGAGGCATAATTGGGAGTTTAACATGCCGGATTCTTTCATAAATTCTTTGAATAGTAGGAATTTACATAACGCCAATTATGGACTAGATGAGAGAAAAAAAATATTGTGTGTCCTTAGTGATGATTAATTGGGCGATTAGTCATATCTTAGTTTTGATGGTTTAGTAAGTTTCAAGTGAGAGATTGGATAATAAAATGAAGTTGGGAGGTATGCGAGAGTGTATTGGTTAGTATAATGAGAATTACATACATATAGCCGAATTCTTTGCTTTTACATACGGACGTGAGATCGTATGTATTATATATATATATATGGTGAGAATGTATATACTCGTGTGATGGTTTGTATATATGATGTGATTGAATGTATATCTTGTGTGTATGATATATTATGTAAATCATACCTTCTAATGTTATCATGAAAAGTTGCGCGATGTGAGTGAATCTCCCTGGCTTGAGGATCATGGAGAGTATAGTCCCTAGTTCATAGTGTCCATTGTTTATTGCATAATTTTTATTAGGGGTGAGACATAGCGGGTATGTTTTGTTTCATTTCTGGAGAGGAACTATGGCCGCTTCGCATTCGTTGTGATTAGTTTCTTGCTAATTCGGTGTGAGCTATTCCGACTGTTGGTAGCCCAAGGACATGTGAGCGATATCCCTTGGAAGATGATAGCAATGTAAAAATTGTTAGTATACATATTATGTGTGAATGTATGTGTACTTGCTAAAGATTGATGAATCTTGTATTATATGTGGGGGTAATATTTTACAGCTTTATAAACGGGAAGAATTTGGGGGTGTACTTTGGACCGAGGTCCTAACGGATTCCCACGACCGATAATGTTAGGTGGTAGTATATCGGGGGGTTCCTTGTTTGGATTTTGCTTTGCGAGACGTCCCACGCATGAAACTTAACGTAATGTTGGATGTGTGGATATGTTTAGTCCTTAGTCCTTTGGTATAGGTGAAATAGTGTGTGGCACCTTAATATTATAACTAAAGTAGTTAAAAAGATGTGTATTGTGCTTTGTTCTTTGTAGCACGAGAGTGGATGAGAATACGCTTATGCTCATAGACGAGAAGTAGAGGGTGATACTATGGACTGAGGGGCCTGACGAATTTCCACGATTGACAGTGTTAGATAGTAGTGTATCGGGGGGGTCCTTGTTTGGATTTCGCTTTGCGAAACGTCCCACGCAAAAAACTTAGCACAATGTTTGGTGTGGAGAGATTTTTGGTCTTTAGTTCTTATATATATGTGTCATAGTAGGTGTTTAGTTCTAGCATTTAAGATGACGTGGGATATCTTATGTTAATAACTTGTGAAGGTTCAGAATTAAGAAATCGATAGATTATAATTAAGTTATTATTGTACAAGTTTGGGCATAAACTTAGGAGATGTTAAGAAGTAGTAAATGGATGGTTATGTTAGAGATAGTGAGTTACGAATATGAGATTTATGCGTAGGTTTAAAAATTATTTATTCATAGAATGTGTCGGGTAGCTTAGTTGAGGTTCATTTGCATATGTTAGGTGTGCGCTATAAATGAGGGGTGAGGTTGAGTCCCAAGAGAGTGAGGCAGTGCTATAATTTTGATATCGTGCATTCATAATTATTATGCATTTTAACTCACTTGCTAAAATTATTTCCAAACCTCGGTCTCTGACCCGTTTATATCTTTCTCTTACTATATATATATAGTATTATTTTAGGTGTTCCTCCGTAAGGACGCTAATGATGCCTATTTTATCCAGTGTCCTTGGAGTTGTAGCAGATGCAGAATGTTATAGGATTTCATTGTAGGCGCTTCCTATTTTTGTACATCTAGTTAAGGATTCCTTTTGTATATCAGGTGTAAACCCAGGGGTTGTAATATTGTAGATCTTTTATGTTCTTATTCTAGATGTTGTATTGTCTGTGACCCGATAGCATATTCGGATTTATTCTTTTTTTGTACTCGTATTTATATTCTCATGTTTTGTAGTCTTATTGCATGTTGGTTTGTAGTTTCCTGTATGTTTTAAAAATTTTGGCATCTGCTTATTTTTATTTGGGTGGTTGATTAGTTTTTATTTAGTCTATACAAAAGTGATGCTAAGAATGATCCACTTGAGATTTATGTTTTATCTTGGTATAGGGCTGGCTACCCGTTATTAATTTAAGCGGGGTTTCACACTCTTCTTATTCTTCTAGCACAGAAAGAGACTGATGATAGCTAAGAAAATTCATGGTTTCTTGACAGTGGTGCAAGCAATCACATGTGTGGAAGGAAAGACATGTTTGTGGAGTGTGAAGAGTTAGTGAGCGGAAATGTCTCATTTGGAGATGATTCCACAATATAGGTGAAAGGAAAAGGTAACATTCTTATTCATACAAGAGATGGTAGTCACCAATTAATTTCAAATGTCTACTATGTGCCTAATATGAAAAGCAACATCTTGAGTTCGGGTCAATTCTTAGAGAAAGGCTATGATATCCATATGAAAAACTGCAGTCTTTTTATAAGAGATGATAAAGGAGATTTAATTGCCAAGGTACAAATGTCAAAAAATAGAATGTTCCCTTTGAATATTCAAAAGGATGTTGCAAAGTGTCTAAAGGCATGTTACAAACACACATCGTGGCTATGGAATCTTAGATTTGGGCATCTCCACTTTGGAGGATTGGACCTATTATCCAAGAAGGAACTCGTGAGAGGCTTACCTTGCATTAATCACCCTGACCAACTTTGCGAAGGATGTTTACTTGGGAAGCAATTCAGAAAAAACTTTCCAAATGAGTTATACTCAAAGACAAGAAGCCACTCGAGTTAATTCATACTGATGTATGCAGTCTGATCAAACCAAGCTCTCTTAGTCAAAGTAATTATTTCCTTCTCTTCATTGACGATTTTTTAAGAAAAGTCTGGGTATATTTCCTAAAGCAAAAATCATAAGTTTTCAGAGTATTCAAAAAGTTCAAAGTCACCGTGGAAAAAGAGAGTGACTATAAGATCATGGCAATGAGATCCGACGGAGAAGGAGAATTTACTTCCAGGGAGTTTCAAGAGTTCTGCGAAGAAAATGGAATTTTTCGAACAATGATAATTCCTATATCCCCTTAGCAAATTGGCGCAGCAAAAAGAAAGAATCGAACTATCCTCAACATAGCTTGAAGTATGCTGAAAAGCAAAAAACTGCTCAAGGAATTTTGGGCGAAAGTAGTGGCGTGTGTTGTCTACTTGTCCAATCGATCTCCAACAAGAAGTGTTTGGGGAAAGACACTGCAAGAAGCATGGAGTGAAAGAAAGTCGGGTATCTCCCACCTAAGAGTGTTTAGGAGCATAGCCCATGTACATGTACCAGATGAGAGAAGAACCAAACTTGATGGCAAAAGAGAGAAGTTCATCTTCATTAGCTACGACAACAACTCCAAAGGTTAAAAATTGTACAATCATAACAATGGGAGGAGTGTAATTAGCCGAGATGTGATATTTGATAAAGAAGGATAATTTAATTTTGGAGCAAATATAGATGATTTCAACTTCGTTCTTTACTTTGAAGAAGAGACTGAAGAAACCATGATAGAGCAAGTAGGAGAAGTTCAATAAAAGACAACTACTCCACCTACTTCACCAACATCAACCACTCATGGAGACTTATCACCATCATTAAGTGAATGTTTAAATGAAAGAGTCGTTCCTCGTACAAGAAGTCTACGGGAAATCTATGAGGTAATCGAAAGACAAGATAATCTTACACTCTTATGCCTCTTTGCCAATTGTGAACCAATGAACTTCCAAGAAGATGTACAAGACAGAAAGTGGAGAGACGTGATTAACGAATAAATCAAGTTCATCGAGAAGAATAACACTTGGAAACTCGCTTCACTTCCAAAAGGTCAGAAGGCTATTGGTGTCAAATGGGTGTACAAAATGAAGAGGAATGTTATGGGAGAAATAGAAAGAAAAAAGGCGAGGCTAGTCGCAAAAGGATATAGTCAAAGATATGGAATTGACTATGATGAGGTATTTGCTCCTGTTGCCCGCTTAAAAACTGTGAGATTAATTATCTCCCTAGCAGCTCAAAATAGGTCGATGATTCATCAGTTGGATGTAAAGTCTGCATTTCTAAATGGAATACTTTAAGAAGAAGTCTACATCGAGCAACCTTTGGGAAATGTAGTGAAGGGACATGAAGATAAAATCTTGAAGCTAAAGAAATCTATCTACGGGTTAAAGCAAGCACCAAGGGCATAGAATACCCGTATCGACAAGTACTTTCAAGAGAATGGTTTCAGCAAATGTCCTTACGAGCACACTTTATATATCACGATAAAACTCAGAGATATTTTGATAATGTGCTTGTACGTGGATTATTTGATTTTTACCGGAAGCAGCCCAAACATGTTCAATGACTTCAAGAAAGCAATGACGAAAGAGTTCGAGAGGACATATATTGGGTTAATGGCGTACTATCTCAGTATTGAAGTTAATTAACAAGAAGATGGAATTTTCATTTCATGGTAAGGATATGCAAAAGAGATCCTGAAGAAGTTCAAGATGGATACGTGTAAGCTAATAATCACACCGATGGAATATGGAGTCAAGATGTCCAAGCATAAAGAAGGAGAAAGTGTAGATCCCACATTCTTCAAAAGTTTTCTGGGAAGTCTACGCTACTTAACATGCACGAGGCCTGGTACCCATCATGCGATCGGATTGGTTAGCCGTTATATGGAATCTCCAACAACCACCTATTTCAAAGTTGCTAAGAGAATTCTTCGCTATTTGAAAGGTACAATTGACTTTGGCCTATTCAATTCAGTTTCTAATGATTACAAGCTTATTGGATATAGCGATAGCGATTGGGGTGGAGACATAGATAATTGAAGGAGCACTACTGGATTTGTATTTGTCATGGGAGATACTGCCTTCACATGGATGTCGAAGAAACAACCGATTATCACACTGTCCACTTGTAACGCAGAATATATTGCTCCTACCTCGTGTTTTTGTCTTGCAATTTGACCTAGAAATCTATTGAAGGAGATATGCTTGACACAAGAAGAGCCAACCAAGGTTTGTGTCTACAATAAGTCAGTCATTGCCTTAGCAAAGAATCCAGTATTCCATGATCGAAGCAAACACATCGATATTTGCTATCATTCCATAAGGGAGTGCATCACAAAAAAAGATGTTCAAGTCGAGTACTTTCACTAAGCCCCTCAAGTTTAAAGACTCTGCAAAAGTAAGAAATTTTATTGGTGTTATAAAACACGTTTAAGGGGGAATGTTGATTTGTAAACTTGTTTTCAAGCCCAAAACCATTTGAAAGAAGTCGAGCCCAGTTCTTCCGAGGCACAGCTCATAGAAGCTTCTAAGTTAGGTGAAGAAATTCAATCATGGAAATGAATCGTGGGTGACTCCTCCTACAACTATAGACTTTAAGTGTGTGGTGTATGTTTAAATTATCTTAATGTAATGTGTGGTGTATGTTCATTGCATTTTAGTATAAATAGATAAGCTTTGTAAGTGTTAGATAACAAGCTATATAGTTATCAATAAAGAAACAAGTCTTTCTTCTTCTTATGTGAGTTCAATAGAATGAGTTCTATAGTATTTTTGGTGAGCAAATTTCAAGAAATTTGTGATTTCCCTTTCTGAAGTTTGTAATCAAATTTCAAGTTATTAATGGAAAAAAATTTACTTTCCAAATTTTTTGTCCTAAAAAAGAAGAATGCATATGAATTCAATATATGTTCTCTAATGATTATAGGTAGGATGGGTAGGTTTGTATTTGACCTAATATTGCATAATACTTTTTAAAATTGAGTAAATTACATTGGTGTGTTTTAAAATTTGCCCATAATAACGGTTTGCCCCTCAAATTTATTTTCTAATACTTTAGCCTCTCAACTATGTTAAGTTTGAACTACATGCCCTTCCCTAAAATCAAACGGTATTTTTTTATGCACGACTTGTAAATAAGGACAAAAATACCTGCTAACACCCCTATAACAAACCTCATACCCAAAATAACTCAAAACTAAAATAATTATTTATATTCTATTAACATGTTTAAATCATTTTTTGTCCCAAAATTGGTTTTTGGTATGGTTTAGAGTTATTTGAGGTAAATGGTTTTACTATGAGGGTGATAAAGATGTTTTTCCCTTATGCACAAGTTGCATAAAAACCATTCGATAAATTTAATGCAAAGGTTAAGGGAAGGGCCAATGATGCAAGCGTTTACAAAGCTTAAGGGCTTAACAATTACAAAAATATGAGGGTCAAAATGTGGTAATGGACAAAATTCAGATGTCACCAGTGTAAATTATTGTTATAAATATGATTATTAATTTTAATTGAATAAAAATCCTAGAGCATGACGATTAAGTTGAGACACAATGGATACTATTTTTTACTATCATTTTGACTAACCCCCCCAAATCTTAATGGCAATTTTGACTTGACCCCTCATTTTCATAATTCTTTGACTTTTTTCCAACACGGGGTTAAATCCGATTTGTATTATAACAAGGGTCAAAGTCAGATAAATCCCTACGATTAACCCCTTATTTTATGCAATATTTTGAGATTACCTCCTCGTTCAAGAGGTTATGTCAAAAAAATTAACAAAGTAGGGATTTAGGTCAACCATAGTGAGTAAGTAGAAAAAAAATGTAAATGTAGACATTTACATTCTCATTTCTATTGTCATTTTTATATTGAAAAGATGTAAATAGTGTGAGGACGATAAATTATCTACCGCTCAGTTAGGAGGCCCACTCTAGGCAGTAAAATATCTCCTGCCCAACAAATATTCTTGCATTTAAGATTTTTTTTTTAAAGAATAGGACAAAAAGCCTGGACGGTACCTGCTCACAATGTTGGGCGATAAACTATTTCCACGCACCCTAGTGGGGTCCATTTACATAAAATCTAGCAAGGATGTAAATTTGCATCTGTTCTACATTTTTGTAGAGTGAAATGTGCACTTTTTGGTACACACTATGAGAAGAATAGAGGTAAATGTAACCTCTCCCCGTATGGATGGCCTTAGTCAAATATCATATTAAAAAGTAAGGGTTAAGTAAAAAAAATCCCTATTTTTTGTTTTGATTACTCCCCTCTAATGAAATGTGAATAAAAGTAAGAAATATTTAACAAGTTCTATAGCGATATTAAAAAATTAAATTACATGTATGACCCTTGAACTTTCCTGTTTGCATTTGACATTCCAACTTGTAAAGACATAAAATATCCATTTTGGCGCTAAATTGTTAGGGCAGTCTATTAGATACCTATATAAGGAATTGAAGTGGTATTTGCACCAACATTAAATCGTAATTATATTTTGCAATACATAATGAATGTAGTTATTCAAATTAAAACATGGACTGCGTTTATAAAAAAAAATACAAAAGGTAAAAAATGGGGGGCTTACAAACCGGACATGGATTTACAAAAAGCATAATTCACACATTTTTTAAGGAATTCAAAACATGTGTGTTTTAAATATTATTTTTAATAAACAATTGGTTTTCTACGATTTTTATGTTATTTTTGGAGAAATTGTAGAAGATAAGGAAGACAAGGATGGAATCATTACCTTGTTCACGACATGATTAACGAGTCCATCATATGTGCCATTATAAGGAACAAATTCATAGGGTAAGGCATAACTTTGCTCTAGAATTTCTAGCACCTTGTTGAAAACAGCAATGCAGAAACCCGTGTATTTCGTGTCATTGGATTTTTCATTCCAATTCACCTTCACAAACTTATCAAAAGTGGTCCTGCCCGGAATTCCAATCTTCATTGGCTTTGCATCAGTAGGCATTGCCCATCCCTTCGGGACTCGGTTTAAATCTCTTGGCCAATTCACCTTAGCAGTCAAAATTTCGAGGCTATTATTGTCACCAATAACTTCACTCCCATTTATCTTTCCAATTTTTTCATTACCCAATGTCTCTGTGAATCCAAACTTTGTCGACCAAAACCCTAGCTCTTTGTAACTCTTCCCAACTATGTTTACAATTTTGTATACCGGGGAGCCTGACATCTTTCCATTATGGAAATGAATCTCACCACTTAAACCACTGAAATTGCTAGATATCAATTTTCTTTTTAGCAACATTTTCAAAGGATTGCTAGTATTACTATCTATTTCTTTCACGTTTTTGGCTATGTTGGTGATGCTATCATATGCACGTAGAGCATGAATTCCCGGCTCCAAATTATCTTCATCTTGATACTCTAATCTAAACAAATCTCGAAACTGAGCCTTAAAGTGCAAGAAAGATCTACTGTCTTCTGTGTAATACGTTTTGATTCCTAAAGTACCTTGCATAAACGGAAAAGTTGATTTGTCAAAAGAGTCTAGGTGACTCGAAATTGAGTCTGTAATTATCCATACTGAGTCTCTCTCCATTAGTCCAATTTGTTTTGCTACCATAAATAGATGAGACGCCATTGGTAACGAAGACTTGAGTACAATAAAAACCCTCGACTGTTTAATCAATAATTTTGTCATCTCTTGAAGAACATACCCTTTTGGATCAGATAGAGAAGACAGTGGTGGAAGGAGTAGACTATGCTCAATTTCTGAACCACCACTTTGAAGTGTTGCAGATAATAATGCTAATATTCCATTTTCACCCCCACTTATATCGTCTTCGTATATAGCTATGACTTTTCTCCAATTGTAGAATTGAACGATAGAACCTATCCAGTTCATCTCATTAGAGGGATCGAAAGCCATTTGTATTAAGAAAGGCCATCGAAGTTGGGTTAATGGTGGAGTGATAGAGGCAGCTGCAAATGAAATAACGGGAACTTGAGCTCGATGTGCAACATTAGCTACTGAAGTTGCTTCCTGCCATGTCTGCATTCCGATTATCACTTGCACCTGTTTTTCTTTGATTAATTGCTCAGCTGTAATTAAACTTCAAAAACTTAGTATAGTTTAGTGAAATGATCTCAACCATGACAACTTCAAGTACAACCACTTTCAATTGGGATAATATCAAAACGATTCTCTTACAACATGTTTTTACCTAAAAAAAATCTATCACTAAAAGATTTTTCAGGACTCATTAAATTGTGGATCGCTTTGAAAATAATTTAGAGGTGGCTATATTAAGAAATAAATATGAAAGCTAAGGGAGATTATGACATTATATGTTTATAAATATATGTACCGAATTTGGCAATACTTGAATATCTATAATTTATATGACATTATTTTTTCTAAAAATACTTGACTTTTAGCACTTCTATGAAATAAAGGAAATTAAATTTATTCACCATCTTTAACTCTCATAGCGAATTGATTAAAATTTGAAATACATGTTGATTGATGATTTTAATATTTCAAAGAATGAGGCCAGATGGCCAGCATGACCTATCGGGGATGGTTCAAACATATTTGAACTCGAGATAAGAGACTATATATTTAGAGAGATTTTGATATTGAACCTGAAGAAGCTGCTTGGAGAGGATCTCCACTAAAGTTACCAAAATGAATGGTAAACTTGTGATTATTTGAATTTTTGTTGATGTTTGTAACAGCTATTATCATTGCTGCTTTTTGCTCCTTCCCAGCACGACAACCAACATCAATGATTGCACCAATGCTTGTAGTTTTTCTATCAGCTGCTGTGATGGATTCATGGTATAGAATAAGCATGAAGCACACGATTACAAAGGAAAAAGGTTCTGAAAAGCTACTTTGTTGGAAAGGCATTTTTTGTCTCTTGAGATTATGACCCCGTATAATGAATGAAATATTATATAAACATATATTTATAAAATGAGCAAACCATTTACGGGGCTTGATTGTATTGAAAAGCAAACCAAGACATTGAGTCAGCAGTCCTGGCAAGCTCTTGGAATTTTCGTCCAATTCTAGACTGAAAGATACATGTGTGACTTGCATTCTCCCAATCAGTCTGTGGTCGAGATAAGGAACGATATGCTGTATTATCTACTTCAATATGTTGCGTCACTATAATAAACTAATGTTATAATAATACACCATATCATGATATTGTAAGAGCAACCCTTATGGACAGTATAAATATACACATTGCTAGGTCAAATTTATCTGGTTAAAATAAAAGAAAATGTTATAGGTAGTGTAAATATAACCTACAAAACATCAAAACTACGTCATTTAAGACCTTGTTTCTTTCGCAGAAAATGATGTTTTGCTTAAGAGTTAAAGGCACTATTCCTGAGGCGGAAAATGATGTTCCGCTTAAGGACTTGTGACTTTTACATTTCAACCCCAACATAATTCTCATAATTAAATAAGAGACTCCAAATTAAAATTTTCATCTACCTACTAAATTTTTTACTCCTATAAATTTTTATCTCATTCGTAAAAAAAATATTTCATCGTATATTTAATAAAAAGAATAGCCGTTTCAAAAATATATCCGTTGTAAAATTTAGGGGGTAGAAATCTAATTAAACAAAAGTGTGTAAAATCCTAGGCAGAACATCATTTTCCGTTTATGGCATTTTTTTTTGTTTCTTGGGCGGAACATCATTTTCTGCTTAAGTTGGGCCCCACAAAAAATCAACTTGTCGGTTTCTAGTCCATTTCCAAATTTGTTATTTTTTACCCTACCAAATGCTAAATACACAAGTTTACTCTATCCATAGCATACATCTTTAGTGCATATATACACATGTAGCATACCCATAAGAGTTGCTTTAACCCTTCATTCCACGAAATTTGGTGCACCGTTGATGTAATTTATTTGTGCACCTACCATTTCTAGTGCTAAATTTTATCCTTCATTTAATGTTGAAAGAAAATATTCATATTGAGAATCTTTAAATTGAAATTAGAAAACCCGTCCTTTTCTTGGAAAATTAAGGTTTGAATTTCCTTGTGGACAAGGAATATAAAATGGACAACACAATTAGTTTTGAGTTTACTAGACAATGACTATCCATTTCAAAAACTTGATTGAAGTCGAATCAAGATTTGATAGACTTCAATCACAAAATTTAAAGAGCAAATTCAGTTTTTACAGGAGGATTTGCATGGTTGGACCATATGAATTTGGTATTTTCGCATGGTTATACTACCATGCGAAGGCACTATCATCAACCAGATGGTGTAGAAACCGTCTTGTACGTGATAAAATTAGGCTAAATTACAAAGTTACTCATCCTGTAATATACATGAGAGAACAATAATTTTAAGTGCATACCTTGAATTCAAAAGTGTTCATTATTAATTTGAGACGAGAGAATATAAATATGCGGTCATTTTTTTTTTTTTTTTTTTTTTTTTTTTTTTAATATGCGGTCATGAAACAACTTTTGTTATTATAGTTTGGATGAGCACAACCTCTCGAAGGCTTGGATAAATATTCAACAAGTCAGATCTCGTGCAAAGGCTAAAATGAAACAATTTTATCTTTAACTCCATCTTCTTATATTTTAAAAATTACACCAAATTTAAGTGAAATTTGGCAATCAATTATGTACTAATTGTTTTGAAAATATTATCTTATAATAATATTATAAGGCAATGCAACTAACTGTATTCATTTTAGAGGATATCAAATTTACAGTTTTCAGACAAGGCTTGAACTTTCTATTGGAGAGTGAATGCGAGTAAAAGGGTCCTATTGAGAAGAAGAAGAAAAAAAAAAGTACTATTTGATATTTGGCTTTATAGCATTTTGAATCCCATCAGCCATTTAAGAAAGAAGAAAGTTAAAAACCTAGCTTTTATAAAAGTTATTGGATAATATTTTTTTTAAGCATATTATGAGGAGTTCGAATCAGCTTACATGTATTTCGATTAATTTTCATTCGCGATTCGTGATTTTTTCTGACTAAACATTATTTTGTCAGTATCAAAAATTCAACTGATAATCAAACTGTCCCAGTAACATAATCGACTCCCTAATAAATGATTCTCACTGTTTAGATATTTTCTCATTTCATTTTTTTTTCCCACATTTCATTTTCTCATTTCATTACTCTCTGTTGAAAATTAAACTTGTTTTGGAATTAAAATAATTGGGCTTTATTAGTTTGTATTTTTGGGTTAATGTTTGGGTTATCTAATTAGTTAGTATTGGGCCTCCATAAAATTAGATCCATTAAGAGTGATATTTTCCAAGAACATTCTAGATCCCTCTTGTGTCTTTTGGAGAGTGTAAGAAATAGTAGATTAGTGGAGATAGATGTAGAAGGTTCTAGAGATTCAATCTTGACCCTTGATGTAAATTTAATCTCCACCATTCATTTGAGTTGGAGGATAGTATAAATAGGGGTGATGTCTCCACATTTTGTAACAAGCAAAATTTAGTGAGTTCTAATCAAAGAGTTCCTTTCACCAAATAGTTCTCCACTCTTTTTCATATATTTTGCTCCCTCTCCTAAATATATAAACAACCTCTTCCAACACTCTCCTCTTTATTACTACTGTGTTAGTTTGTCCAGCCAAATATGTACGATGTCCTTTGTATACCAACTTTGACTGTCGTTTTACAATGTTGGTGGGTTAGGATATATATAGCTTCAGATGCATGCTATACAGCATTTAGTGGACAAGACAGAGAAGAAATTCATTGCATGATTCGATTTGAGTGTAGGTTGACCTATTCATTTTCTACTACTTAGAAAAGTCCGAGAATGAGAGTTTACTACTTCTTTGACAGCTATACCCCGCTCTTTCTCACTTAAATTCCAAAAATACCAACAAGAGGGGAAAACACCAAATAATATTAAATTTGAAGCGAAACGCATGTTATGATAATTGTTGTAGCAACAACAACTAATTAAATGAAGAATTAAAAAATTAGGAATGAAATTACCCAATTAGGAGCTGATAAATCGAAACAGAAATAATCTGAGAAATTCAGAACTAGACAGTCTAAAACGACGGCTGAGTCGCGGACAATGTCTCTCTCTTTAAGGTGTTTCGCGGCTCTGCCCAAAGTGTGCTGACAGTCTCGAAGCCCCGCCACCCCAGGATAAAATAGCCTCCAAAATCAGAAAATACGGATCGATAAAGCACAAAAAATCAACTCGGTCTGTGTACACCCATTCTTTATAATTGCTCGATTCTAACAATATAATTAATCTGTAAAACGAGATTAATAATTCTGAGAGGAAAAAAAAATTTGGAACTGTATGGAATTTTTCTTTTGTTGGAACTGTATTGAAAACGGAGGTCTCAACCTCCTTTTATGCAAAAAAGAAATTACCGTTAGTGGGCAAAAAACGTGGAGAGAAAACTGGAAACGTGGGTGGAAAAATTCAAGCCCACGTTTTTTTTTCGGAATTAATTATCGTTAAAAATTAATTTTTTAAAGCCCAAAACCGTTAATTTATTTGTCCAAAAAATTATTTCTTAATGAGCCGAAGCTCAAGACCCAGGACCCGGACACGGGCACGGGCTGGGCCGGACGGACGGCGGCGCGCGCGCGTGTGTGACTTGGCCCAATAAGTCCCCCATCCATACACACAAAACATCTAATGCCCAAAGGGCTTGCCCATTTGTTCCAAATAAATTGTAAATATACCCAACACATTTTATAGAGACTACCGATGTGGGACAAACCAAGTTTTAAGTCTTTACCATTTTTCAAGATTTTGCAAATCTGACAGCTTTAAAAGCTGTTCCAACAATCCCCCACTTGCAAAATTTGAAAATATTTTTATCGAGAAATAATTCATAGAATTGTGCATATGCAAAGGTGTCTTTCGACTTGAACCTTTACGTAGTAAAGATGATTCAGAATATACTAGAGTAACCATAGTTTTGAACTCTATCTCTGACAACATCCCAGACACAACGCTACTTGAGTGTAGTTCTAATAGCTAGCACGTTGCGACCATGTGCTTCTGTCCCAGTATAGCGAACACTCTAGGAATTTGCCCAAAATATCCATAGGAAGCGGCCACACTTCCACATTCACATAGGTGAATCTATCAAGAATACTCCTGTAGCTAAGTACCCCACTCAAACTAGAGCTATAGATCTCATTAAGAGTTATCATAACTCATCCTTAACTCGCTTCAGGATATCATGCTCCATAGGGATGGACTCGGAGTAAAACCCGGTTCTATATTAATTAATAATAGCATGATTCAACCCATATCACTTGTGACTTGTTATTACCCTTTGAACATATTTCTTGGGATCTCCAGTCCATATGTTGGGTTACCATCACAAATGACTCATTTATCCAAGAGCTTTAGTCCCATCCCTTTCGAGATATTCCACACCTTCTCCCTAGCTAGTCCTTTCGTCAAAGGATCAGCTAAGCTTTGTTCAGACCGTATATGATCCACCCTCATAGCACCCGTAGAGATAAATTCTCTAACAGTACTATGCTTACGATGTATTTGTCATTTCTTACCGTTATAATAACGGTTCTCAACTTTTGCAATAACCGCGGTACTATCACAATGAATCAAAATGGATGGTATCGATCTTTCTCATAATGGGATATCTGACAAGAGGTTTCTTAACCAACCTGCCTCTTCACTAGCAGTAGCTAGTGTTATCATCTCAGACTCCATGGTGGATTGAGCCAAAATTGTTTGTTTCTTAGATTTCCAAGAAACTGCACCACCAACGATGCTAAATATATATCCACTAGTAGCCTTAGAATCATCAGATAGGGTGTTCCAATCAGCATCACTAAATCCTTCAAGGACAGCGGGATGCTTATTATAGTGTAATCCTAGGTTCATCGTCCTTTTAAGGTACCGTATGACCCTCTCAATATCATGCCAATATCCATACTATGTCTACTGGTAAATCTACATAGTACTCCCACAGCATAAGCTATGCCAGGTCTAGTGCAATCTGTAGCATAACGTAAGCTACCAATAATGCTTGCATAAGCATTTTGGTTTACACTGTCGCTAGTGTTCTTAAATGACTTTACACTAGGGTCAAATGGAGTACTAGTAGGTTTACAGTCAAAGTAATTATATTTCTTTAGAACTTTCTCGATGTAATGAGATTGATCCGAAGAAAGTCCCTTTTCTGACCTAGTAATATTAATTCCTAATATTACACTAGCTTCACCCAAATCCTTCATATCAAAATTGGCACATAATAATGATTTAACATTTTCTACGGCATAAATATTAGAACCAAATATAAGCAAGTCATCAACATAAAGACATATGATAGTGCAAATGTTCTCTACATATTTATAATAAATTCATTTGTCACTTTCATTAATTTTAAACCAATTAGAGATGACTAAGCTATCAAATTTATCACGCCATTGTTTAGGTTCCTGTTTGAGTCCATAAAGAGATTTATCTAATTTACATACTTTATTTTCTTGACCGTGTACAACAAAACCTTCAGGTTGATCCATATAAATCTCTTCTTCTAATTCTTCATTTAAAAATGCAGTTTTAATATCCATTTAGTGTACAATTAAATCATTTAAGGAAGCTATAGCAAATAGTACACGTATAGACGTTATTCTAGTCACGGGTAAAAATGTATCAAAAAAGTCTACGTTTTCTCTTTGTATAAAACCTTTAGCAACAAGACGTGCCTTATATTTTTCAACAGTGCCATCAAGTTTTAATTTCTTTTTAAGAATCCATTTACACCCAATTGTTTTACATCCAGGAGGAAGATCCACTAAATGCCAAGTTTTATTTGTTTCCAAAGAATCCATTTCATCATTAATAGCCTCTTGCCATAAATAGGCATCTAAAGAAGATAAGGCTTCTTGAATAGTGTTAGGATCCTCCTCTAAAGTGTAAGCATAAAAGTCGGGACCAAAATCTTTTTCCACACGAGCCCTTTTACTTTTTCAAGTTTCTAAAATAGATTCATTATTTTCTTTATTTTTATTTAAAGAAATATTAGTGGATGACCCGCCCCCACTATTTCTCAATTTAAAAGGAAATTTATCTTCATAAATATCGGCGTCATTTGATTGAATTATTACTTGATTTTTCAAGTCATAAAATCGGTATGCTTTGCTATTAATAGCATAGCCTATAAAAATGCACTCATATGCTCTACTTTCAAATTTAGACCTTTTAGGGCCGGGAATACGTACATACGCTAAGCACCCCCACGTTCGAAAGTATGACACGTTGGGCTTAATATTTTTCCAAATTTCATAAGGAGATATTTTCATTTTAGTTTTAGGAATTCTATTAAGTACGTGACACGCAGTCAAAATAATTTCACCCCACCAATGTGAGGCAGCTCCTGAATTTAATAAAATAGCAACAACTAATTCAGTTAATGTCCTATTTTTTCTTTCGGCTTTACCGTTCATTTCGGCGAATGAGGGGCAGTTTTTTCATGAATAATACCGTGGGTTTTATAAAATTCAATAAATGGTCCAGAATCATATTCGGTGCCTCTATCACTACGTAACCTTTTTATTTTCCGATTAAATTGATTTTCAATTTCATTTAGGAAAATTTAAACATGTCAAACGCTTCACTTTTATTTTTCATTAAATACACAAATGAATAATCAGAACAATCATCAATAAAAGTTATAAAATAACGTTTGCCATTTCTAGTTGTGACACCATCCAATTCACAAATATCCGAATGAATTAAATCAAGTGGTTCAGATTCTCTAAAAACAGATTTATGTGGTGTCTTAGTGATTTTTGCTTGACTACACCATTCACATTTTTCAAAATCATTTAATGATAATTCTGGAATTAATCCTAAACTACTCATATTTTTATCAAGTCGTTTATTAACATGATAAAGCCTAGCATGCCAAACATTAAATGAACAAGTAATATAAGCAGAATGAGAAATTTTATTCATTGCATCAACATTCAACTTAAACATCCCATCAGTGGCATAACCCTTGCCTACAAAAATTCCATTTTTGGTCAAAGTAAATAAATCAGCACCAATAGTTTGAGTGAAGCCAACTTTGTTGAGAAGATAACCCGAAACCAATTTTTTCCTTATCTCAGAAGTGTGAAGAACATCTTTGAGGATAACAGTCTTTCCCGAAGTGAACTTTAATTCCACATTTCCAGTACCAGCAACCTCAGTGGAGTGAGAATCACCCAAAAACACATTTTTATCTGCAGTCTCAGAATAAGTCTTAAACATAGTACGGTCATAACAGATATGACGGCAAGCGCCAGTATCCAACCACCACCCTTCGGCACCGCTAACCATGTTGATTTCTGAAATCATAGCACATAGGTCCTCTTCGATCAAATTTGCTTGTGCTTGTGGCACATTGCGACATTTGCGAGCCATATGGCCAGGCTTGCCACACTTGAAACAGAGAAACTGTCCCGAGTTCCTAGACTGTCCATTTCCAGGGTTCTTATATATATTCTGAGTCTGAGTCTGATTTTTAAAATTCTGGTTGTGGCTCTTTTTCTGATTTTTCATATTTTTTCGTTTGCTTTTAAAACAACTGGAGTGTGGTTCTTTTTATGATTTTTGTTGTTAGACACAACAAGAATTTCATCTTTATAGTCATGTTTTCGGGATTCCTCCTCAATTCTCAATTTAGTAATAAGTGACTCTAGTGAAAATTCTTTAGACTTATGCCTCAAAACATTTTTAAATTCTTTGAACAGTGGAGGCAATTTATCAATAATTACAGCCACCTAAAATTGCTCATCTAAAGCTATGTCTGTTGCCCAGATTATACTCAAGAGGGGGGGTGAATTGAGTTTTTACAAACTTTAAGTCAAATTAAAATTTCAGAAGAATATTTAATTTATAATACTTTGACAATTTTCAGATTAATAAAAACTTTAAAGAATAAATCCAACAATATCAAATAAATGCAACTAACTAATTTAAACAACTAGAGATGCAGATTTTAACACTCTAGGAATATTAAATTAATTTTTGTATTTATTATTAAGTGATATTCTGAAATTAATTATTTAATTTAAAAATAATTATTTTAACTTAAAAATTAATTAAGTCAAATTTCGGAATTAATTTATTTTGCAAGATAGTGTGCTGAAAATATTAACTCAAGCATGCATGTGCAAATAAATAAATAAAGGTGCGGAAAATAAATGGCACGGAAATTTAACGTGGTTAGGCCAAATCCCGGCCTACGTCCACGCGCCTAGAGCCTCTGTCTCCTTTGCGCTTCACTAAACCTGATCCACTTGCGAGTAGGATCAAACCACCGCGTACAACTGTTTGCAAGCTAACTCCGAGCTTTAAACCCCGTGGCCCACTTGCGGGTAGGAACCAATCACCGGTACAATTGTTTGCAAGCTAACTCCGAGCTTCAAACTCCGTGGCCCACTTGCGGGTAGGAACCAATCACCGGTACAAACCGAAGCTTCAACAAAGCTTCACAATAAATCAGAATTTTTGTAATACAAGGTAAAATACTGAAACTCCTTAAAATACAATTTGTAATCTGAGTTTCTCCTTCTTTAATGAGGCTTCAATAAATGATGTTGAAGTAGGCACAAGTCTTCTTCTTCAATGATTGAGCAGATGATAAAATTTATTGCTCTCTTGAATGTGTAGCTGAGTAGTAAAATGAATGCTCTCGATAATATTTCAAGTCTTGATCATATTCTCATTCAAGTCTGTTAGTCTTCAATGTAGCTCTTCAAAGCTTTAAATGTGTCTTCCAAAAACTAGCTGTTAGACACATGCATTTTGAGCATTAAATGCTCCTGATTTTGCTGAGATGAGGTAGCTGGAAATAATCTCCAACTCTGATATGGAAATCTTTATTTTTATCTTCTCCATAAAAATATAGTTGTTGTAGCATGGAAATAGACATCTGAAAATATATGACATTTGAAAGTAGCTTGATAGATAACCCATATATTTTCTGCAAAAAGATTGTTAGTCCAAGAGATAAAATACAAATCTGATATGTAAATGTGGAACCATTGTGTAAAGAATATAACTAGTGTGTTAAGGACATTTTTCTGTCAAGAAGATAAGTTGGACAATGTAAGTAACTGAATTTGTTCAAGTGCATATCTCGAGGAAACCAAAGATAATATCAAAGGTAGTTTCTTCAGACTTTGGGAACAAATAAGATTTAATCAAGATGTGATATTATATACAATAAGGACAAGTCATAGCCGAAAGTATAAGCTGATGAACAGTCCAAGGTAATATGAGTCCTGTCAATTCTTGTGGCAAATGGTCTGACACATGTACAACTCAGTCACAAGTTTGCAAGGAAATATATATGTAAATATATATATATATAAGGTATATATATATATATATTGTACCAAAAAAAATATTTCTCGAACTCATATAAAAAAAACTTTCTCGAACTGATATATATATATATATAATAAAAAAAACTTTCTGCACAAGAGAAATGATGGGTATGCCCAATCGGACAACTGAGGCTATACCTTAATGGTAAACTAACAATATGGCTAACACGTAACCTACCAAGATAATAGCACTAGTGGACAAACCCATATGACCTGCTACGGTCATGTTTTGATCAGAAAAAGCAAACATCAACAATATCTTATATGCCAACTAAGAGATCTCGGGTACAAGAAAATCTCAGTTGAACTGGTACAAGACGGTCAGCTCCAATGATAATTGTTTGGAAACAAGTATCTAGAAAACAATGGTCTGTACGAACAGATATATAAAAAATTTGCGAAGGCTTAGAAGCCAAGGAAACCAATTAAGTGAGTTGACATCTTTACATATGCGCATGCATATATTGGTCATACAAGATTTTGTACATGTGGCGCTATATATATATAATATCATGCATACATGATATATATAATATATATAATATATAATCAGGACAAGCAAAGAAAAGAAGGAGGCTGACAAGCCTTAAAGAAAACGCATGGGGTCTTACGTGAGTTGACATTTGTGGGGCCCAAGAGAAATACTATTCGGCTAAAGAGATCAACTCTCCAACAGATAAATAAATAACTTTGCAAAATCTTTAGAAGCCAAAGTCATGTCAAGGACATGTGGCGCTATATAGAGAAGCCAAACAAGGCAGTACACTTAAGCCAATGTCAAATCGTACCAGATATTGTATATACACGCATGCATACAGATATTCGGATAAAAGAAAAACGCAGAATATATATATGTATAACCCGTAAGCACATAAGCACCAAGCTAAAAAGAATCTATTAAAGGTTGACACACAAAAATAAATATGTTTGGAATCATCAAAATCAATATATTAAGTTAAACTAAAATGTACATTAATTAAACTAATTTAATTAATTAGGGATAAATAACATTTTCGTTAACAATCTCCCCCTTTTTGATGATGACAAACAATGATTCACATATATTCATAAAATGAAATATTAAGCACAAATAGTGAATCATGAATATTTCTCCCCCTTTGACATTATCAAAAAGATTTTTCATATAAATTCAGTGTCACGGGTAAAGTGCGAAGCTCCCCCTATCAAAAATAATTCATGCATGGGGTATGACCATAATTCGCAAAGGGCATGAAATTTTCAATACACACATGTGTCAACATAGATTCATCATAAATATTCATAGCATGTATTTGAATTTGTAGATAGACAAAAATATCATCAAATAATGCATAAGTCACCAAAATGAAAAAATAATAAAAGATAAATGATCAACTTTTCAAAATGCATCAATGATAAATGATACCAATTGTTGTAGTCACACACTAATCGTGCGTTGCACGCAATAATTCCTCGGAACAACCTTTTTACGCATAAATAGGAATCACAACTCAATGTTCTCAAATAATGCAAATATGAGAGATATATCAATTAGCTCAATCATCTTTCTCAATAATAGCGTCTAAATTTTGAATAGGCGCATATCAATTGTTGTATAAATCCTCATGATAGAATAAACTTTTAAGCACACAACATGAAGCATTTCATAACTCGATGTTTTCAAATAATTTGGAATAAAGCACATAACATGAGTTAGAAATAGCAAAAAAAATATATAGCATTTTGCTCAAGCTTTGCCGTTTACAAGATACGAGCTAAAATTCTCGGAATAATCAACTGAATTGCAAAATCCATAATAATATATCAAAGTTATGATTAATCATTTTTCGAACAAAAAAAATCAAACAAATTTCAGTAAACTTTTATCTCCCCCTAAGGGATACCAATTAAGGCAAATATGCATATAACAAATATGGTGCATCTATTTCATGAGATAAAATATTATTAAAAAAATTGACTTCATAAAATCATTTTTAACGATTCTCACAAATGATACCAATTGTTGATCATGTTATTTCTCAATTTAAACATACATAACACAAATATTACTATCTTCCAAAAAAATATTCATTATGAATGTTACAACATCAACATGTATCACATATAACTAATATACTAGAATGTACTCAAATGACATTTTCGTTTCAAATTAATATACAATAAATTTATGAATTAATCCAATCTTATTATTCACAAAAATATGTCAAGATGTAATTCAAGAGATTCTGAATTTTCATCTTGAAAGATTTCATCATCAAAATCAAGTGTAAGTTCATATACCACAAAGACATAAAAAATAATAAATGTACAACTTTACATGTGAAGACTAAATTATCAACAAGCTCATATGATATAACAAATATTCTATGCATGAAAATATATCATAAAATAAATCATCAACAAATATATGATTTTAAATTCATGAATAGTGTTCCTTACCACCTTACCAATACCAAAGATATATTCAAAAAACTTCTTCCAAGTGTGGCATTTCCAACATTAGGCAATGATAATTGAAATTCGTAATATGACCAAATCATATGCCTTGAAAATCCACATTCCATCTCAAAATGCAACCTACACAACTTTAAAGATTTTCTCTTTTCCATCCAAGAATGTGTTAGGTCCATAAAGCAATATTAATAAACAAATGTAACTAATCAAGAAGCATGGACTTATTAAATCAATTTCAATTTTATCACGTATAAGAATAAATTTTTTATTAATCCATATACAAAGAAATAATTTAACATCCATAGCATTCTTTGACCCTTTTTTTTTAACAAAAAATTATTCACATTTTCAACCATTGAGATTAATAAGAAATAAATCAAATTATAAATCCTTAATCACAAAACAAATATTTTCACATAATGAATGGTGTCTAATTCAAATAAGCATATAAGGTGTAAGAATCTTATGAAATAATATTTCACGAAACTAAGAATATTAAATATGAAAACAATATATCACAAAATTTATTAAGTAATGAATAAAAAAAAATTTAACACTAATTCTATTCTTCAAAAAAAAATCGTTCAAGTGCCAATACCGGTTTTGCACCTAAAAACTTTATCTTTTGGAACCCAAAAAGAGTGTGGCAAATTAGGGTTAGCATACATAATTGTATCTTTTGGAATCCAAGCTAATTTAGTATTATATTTTCTTTTTCTAAATTTACAAAATTTAGAATAGTGTGTATGTCTACCACAATATGAACATAAAGAGTTAGGATGACTAGATGAGGCTCCATTTTTAAATACACTAGAATAACTCTTTTTCTCATTTTGTTCATCATATCCTATACCATTATTATTATAACGAATTCTTTGTTTTTCAATAATTTTATGAAAATAATCGTTTCCTTTAGTAAAGGTATCTAAGGATTTCTTTAAATAATCAATCTCTCTTTTTAACTCACTATTTTCGCATTCAAGAGGGGTAGTGACAATAACAGATTTTTTCTTTTTCAAAGACTTAATTTCTTTATTTAAGGATTCATTTTCTAATTGTAAATCATCAAAATCATTTGACATAGAATCGTAGTTAGTTGAAAGTAATGAATGAGACTTCTTAAGATCAATATTTCTTTTTAAGTTCTTCAAAACTTTCACATAATTCATCAAAAATATTTTGTAATACCTCATAGTCATCAACAATACCATCATCACTATCGCTAGAGTTAGGATTAGAGAGTACCTCCTCATTATCATTTGCCATGAGACAAGTAGCATTTGTCTCCACACTGCTTGATTCATCAATATTAGCATATAAGCAAGGATTGAATTCTTCCTTTAAAATAAAGCTTGAAATGCAAGGTTGAGTATATGTCCATTTTCTTCTCACATAATGAAACAATGAATAACTACAAGACATCAAACATTTTAGCATACAAATAATAAAAATGTAAAGTGCAATGTTCAAAATAAATATAGAAAAGTTTGTCATGATCTTTAACTCTATGATTGTTAAATCAAAATAAATAAGAGCACTAGCTCTGATACCAATTGTTGCCCAGATTATACTCAAGAGGGGGGGTGAATTGAGTTTTTACAAACTTTAAGTCAAATTAAAATTTCAGAAGAATATTTAATTTATAATACTTTGACAATTTTCAGATTAATAAAAACTTTAAAGAATAAATCCAACAATATCAAATAAATGCAACTAACTAATTTAAACAACTAGAGATGCAGATTTTAACACTCTAGGAATATTAAATTAATTTTCGTATTTAATATTAAGTGATATTCTGAAATTAATTATTTAATTTAAAAATAATTATTTTAACCTTAAAAATTAATTAAGTCAAATTTCGGAATTAATTTATTTGCAAGATAGTGTGCTGAAAATATTAACTCAAGCATGCATGTGCAAATAAGTAAATAAAGGTGCGAAAAATAAATGACACGGAAATTTAACGTGGTTCGGCCAAATCCCGGCCTACGTCCACGCGCCTAGAGCCCCTGTCTCCTTTGCGCTTCACTAAACCTGATCCACTTGCGGGTAGGATCAAACCACCGCGTACAACTGTTTGCAAGCTAACTCCGAGCTTCAAATCCCATGGCCCACTTGCGGGTAGGAACCAATCACCGGTACAATTGTTTGCAAGCTAACTCCGAGCTTCAAACTTCGTGGCCCACTTGCGGGTAGGAACCAATCACCGGTACAAACCGAAGCTTCAATAAAGCTTCACAATAAATCAGAATTTTTGTAGTACAAGGTAAAATACTGAAACTCCTTAAAATACAATTTGTAATCTGAGTTTCTCCTTCTTTAATGTGACTTCAATAAATGATGTTGAAGTAGGCACAAGTCTTCTTCTTCAATGATTGAGCAGATGATAAAATTTATTGCTCTCTTGAATGTGTAGCTGAGTAGTAAAATGAATGCTCTCAATAATATTTCAAGTCTTGATCATATTCTCATTCAAGTCTGTTAGTCTTCAATGCAGCTCTTCAAAGCTTTAAATGTGTCTTTCAAAAACTAGCTGTTAGACACATGCATTTTGAGCATTAAATGCTCCTGATTTTGCTGAGATGAGGTAGATGGAAATAATCTCCAACTCTGATATGCAAATCTTTATTTTTATCTTCTCCATAAAAATATAGTTGTTGTAGCATGGAAATAGACATCTGAAAATATATGACATTTGAAAGTAGCTTGATAGATAACCCATATATTTTCTGCAAAAAGATTGTTAGTCCAAGAGATAAAATACAAATCTGATATGTAAATGTGGAACCATTGTGTAAAGAATATAACTGGTGTGTTAAGGACATTTTTCTGTCAAGAAGATAAGTTGGACAATGTAAGTAACTGAATTTGTTCAAGTGCATGTCTTGAGGAAACCAAAGATAATATCATAGGTAGTTTCTTCAGACTTTGGGAACAAAAAAGATTTAATCAAGATGTGATATTATATCCAATAAGGACAAGTCATAGCCGAAAGTATAAGCTGATGAACAGTCCAAGGTAATATGAGTCCTGTCAATTCTTGTGGCAAATGGTCTGACACATGTACAACTCAGTCACAAGTTTGCAAGGAAATATATATGTAAATATATATATATAAGGTATATATACATATTGTACCAAAAAAAATATTTCTCGAACTCATATACAAAAAACTTTCTCGAACTGATATATATATATATATATATATATATATATATATATATATATATATATAATAAAAAAAAACTTTCTGCACAAGAGAAGTGATGGGTATGTCCAATCGGACAACTGAGGCTATACCTTAATGGTAAACTAACAATATGGCTAACACGTAACCTACCAAGATAATAGCACTAGTGGACAAAACCCATATGACCTGCTACGGTCATGTTTTGATCAGAAAAAGCAAACATCAACAATATCTTATATGCCAACTAAGAGATCTCGGGTACAAGAAAATCTCGGTTGAACTGGTACAAGATGGTCAGCTCCAATGATAATTGTTTGGAAACAAGTATCTGGAAAACAATGGTCTGTACGAACAGATATATCCCTGTTAGAAGGTTTGCAGCAGTGGAGATGGCGGCACCAATTAGATCACACTACACGATCTGCTCATGCGGCGCCTCTTGGCGCTTGAAATCTCCAGCGAAACTCCTCTTACGTCTCCACTTCCACTTTCAATAGCAGTAAAATAAGCTTCGCGGGAGACAACTTGAACAACTGCAATACCAGTGGTTTTAACAAAGCTTTCAGCTTTACAGTTGAGGAGAGGATAACCCATATGAAATAGACCGCTGAGGTTGTCAAAGATGCGAAGCTTATGGATCGCTGATCGAGTCTACACACTACCACCACTCATATTTATCTTTAAATCCCCAACCAATATGTGAAAACGGATGTGTGAGACACATATTGAGAGTAGAGAACAGTTGTGACAATCCCATTCTTTCTCAATTACAAACTCTTTGTCCAAATATCTACACCACCGAACCCCTCCATGCGCATCATCACAGAAACGACCTCATATAATAGCCTATGGAAGGAAGATAGGAACTGCATGACATGGATGTATAAACAGCCTTCCAAATTTGTGATTTATGTTAGATTTGGGAGTATGGCAGTTATGACAAAGGTCGTCTTATGGAGTTTTGGTATGGTTTAATGAATAGGAAAATAAAATTTATGGGTAACACAGCCTGATTATGTTAGTGGTGAGGACTGGGAGAGTCATTTTCTTATATAAAAGGGAGAGCTAAGGGAAATGGAGAAATAGCATAAGGTGGAAGGGCATAAGATGGAAGAGTGACGCGACCACAAATGTGTCTAGTGTGCGTGCTATATAGGATCAAGTGCAAGCCTTTTGCTCAAGTAGTAATCCCGATAATTCGGGTATCGATCCTTGAGGAAAAGGACGAGAAGAGTCGTGACGACGTTGGAACGATTAAGAAATCCTAGCTTTGACTCTATAAAGAACAAAAAGGTGATTTTGGGAAACGAAACACTACAACTAGATGCAAATTGGAGAATGATTAACTAATGAAACTAGAATAAATAAAATGCAACTATGCTAATTAAGCGAAAAGATGATGATAATCGGACTAAAAATGTAACTACGAGATGAGATAAATAGGTCCGGTTACAATGCCCCACACCCTAGCAATTCACTTTGTAGGATACTAGATTTGGAATTAGAATTTTAAATGAAGTCGATCTTTAGTACTCCTAAGTATTACACATATGAGGGATCGTAGCCCGCACAATATGTAAGCAAAGGACGAATAAAGCGGTGTCGCATTAACCAATACTCATGTCGCACTCTTAAGCATCCCGATTACCTAGGGCAAACGAGATCAAAAGTATTACGACAACGGTTGCACCAGTTATACAACACGATTCATCTAAGATTTTAATTCAAAAAGTCTATTTCCACTATTGTGAATTCCATTGGGTGGGGTTCATGCACCCCAACCCTTAGAAAATTACCTAGACATAATTAACTTAGAGAAAGACATGGTTTTTAAGAAAGAAAACATTAACTCTAGAGAAACTAAATGAAAAGAGAATTTCAAATTCAAAACCAACAATTAAAACTAATGAGCAATCGAAAATCAAAGAAAAGGTGTTACTTGAATTGCAGATAACCAAAACTTGAATCCTTATAGCAAAGCTTCTTATTGAAAACTAGGGTTTTTGACTACAAAACCCTCTACTCCTACTTAGCTAACCTAAAAATCAAACTCCTAATCGACCTCATTTGTCTAACAATAACTAGAGATTAAATACATCAGGAAAAATCCAGAGTTGTAGCTGAATCAAACTCTGAAATTGGAACAAAAATAAGTTTAGCCTCGGCGGACCGGTCCAGCCTTTCGATGACGGATCGGTCCTTCTTCAAATCTGGATCGATCCTTTTTTTCTAAGAAATGGGATCGGTCCGCTATGGCAATTTTTTCAGTGAGTGCTGAGGATCCGGATCGGTCCTTTTATTTTGGAAAAGGGATCGGTCCGCCTTGTCATTTTTTCCAGTAGGTTTTGAGGGGTCGGAACGGTCCTTTTATTTTGTAAATACGATCGGTCCGCAGTTGGTCTTTAAGTTCTCTTCAATTTCTCCTCAATTTCTCTTCAATTTCTCGCATCTTTGGAACCCCGTAACTTCTTCCCTGGAACTCGGAATTGGACGTTGTTTCTTCCTATGCACTCGTTGAATTGAGATCTTCAACTTTCATGTTGGGTCTTCTTCCGAATTTTGGATGGAAATTATGCTTTTGCCTTTCTAAGTTTTCTTCTTTGACTTATTCTTTTGCTTTGCCTTTTTCATCTCTTTCCTTATCAATAAATACCTGTAAACGATCGGGAAAAAGCACAGGACTCGCAATACTATGTAAAAAGGTCAGTAGCAAGGAAACTAGATAATTCAAGAGCAATTGCATTATTCGAGATGCTAAAAGGTACTAAATTAGGGAGTAATAGTGGAAGAATTATTGCCTAATCAAACCCCCCTAACTTAGAACTTTGCGCATCCCGAGCAATGTAAAACGATTCAACTACAACTCAACCCGTGAAAATCATTTTATTAGGATAGAGTACCACTTTCGCGGGCAAGCGATTACATTTAGCGTATGCAAAAAGCCTTTAAACCCCTAAGTTACCCTAATAGGACGAGTTGTGTCTCGTGAGGGTTTGTAGTGAATATACCCACAAAATTTGACTCAAAGAAAAACTAAAAATACTCAAAAATTGTATAATTCAAACTTTTCCAGAAAATAGTCATCATTAATTCATGTTCATGAGTCTCAAATCATAGTGCGCCTGTGTGAAGCCAGAAATTTAAGCGTAAATTTCCACCGGTTGACCATTACGTTACTTATCTGAAAATTTGTTTTGATTCAAATTCTCACGGAGTTCTCTCACAAACGAATCTCTCGGAAGTGTGGCTATTTCTCTCGGTGTGTGTGATATAAAGAGTAAATGCATTGGAACCAAGTTCACGCACACAATTAGAAAGACGAAATTCTTTGGTAACTGGATCTCATCATCGGGTTACGGTTATTGGAAAACGGGAACATTGCCTCTAATTCACACCTTTAATATCTTTTATTATCTTTTTGTGTTTTAGCTCTCCACGCGGTAACCAATTTCGCAATTTGGACTCGGTTATGACTTTTTCGGGTTTTAGGTGTAATTGGGTAATAAGGAAATGGTTGGAAAATCTCGAATTGGAAAATATTCTTAAGATATCCATTAGTGCTTTTCCGGGCTTATGCTCATTTTTTTCTGATTTTTCTAATTTTTTTCTGTTTTTCACGCTTTTTCTTTTCTTGCTTTTTTTGTTGAGCATTTATATTCTTTTGCCCCTTTTTGTTGCACTTTTCGGACTTAAATTCTGACTTTTTCATTTTTTACATTTCCGGGCTATTTGGGTGTTTTCGAGTTGTCAAACGAAAGGAAAATTTTTATTCGGCTCAAAACGGGTTGCAAAAAGGGTACTTGTTCACGACTTTTTATGGCCTAAATTTTTGGGTGACAACTGAGGGCCTACTTCATTGTCCAACTCACTAATTGCGTTACCATATGCATTTCGAGATTGTCTTAAGTTTATAGACATCTCAGCGCATTTTTCGAGGCAACATTACACCCCATTCCCTTAACCGATCAAAATAAGGGTATCGAGATCGCGATGACTTTTTAGACGCTGAATTAGAACTTGGAGTTAACCATTAACCCGGATTGATATATACACTCATAAAAATAATAGGCTCGAAATCTCACCCGGTTGGTTAATCTCCACATTTATTCGTTAAGTCGTCTATGTTCGCTCAATTTCCATCTTTGGTCAATTTCGGCTTTGTGTACTATGTTTTTACAATTTGAGATGTTAAACCGAATTTTAATGATATGTTTGAAAATTTTGAATTCCAAGTTTTTGTTTATTTAGAAGAAAAATACTTTTGGTTTTCTGAGTTTTTCAATTTTTTTGGAAATTTTGAAGTTTTCTAATTTTTTTGGCATTTTTGCAAAATTTGGGAAGTTTTAGAAATACGCACTCGTCACCCCCCCAACTTAGACTTTTGCATGGTCCCCAATCAAAAGGACTAAAATCTAAATAAGGCAAAATAAGAGTGCGATAAAAAAACAAATGGAGAAAATGCAGATTTTTATTCATAAGGACTATGGTACATGAAAAGGAAAGAGCATAGAAGCATATAAGCACACCAACAAAATTCCAACCGACATAATCACAAAATACATGATTCATTAGGGTGGGGGTTAGAGCTACCGGGCGCGCTAGGGTCATATGGGTCATAAACTTAGGACGAGGGAGGGGCATTGAATGATATCTCAAACATCTGAGCTTACAGCCTATGCATCATGCTTGTGTCGCGCCTTTAAGCGCGTTGCTCTTCCTCCATATTAGCATTATAGCGCGTTATGAACCCCGAGAGTTATGTTTCAAGCGTAGAAATGCGCGCATCAATGTGGTGTCCCGAAAACTCATAGTCAGGATCCTCCTCTTCCACGTATTCGGGATCCTCGCCCTCGGCCATGCTCACGTCATCTGCTGCCACTTCATCGTCCGAGGACTCGTCGGCGGAATCCTCGCCATCACTATCATCACTAGCAGCGGCAGCCTGTCTAGCTTGGTGAATGGACTTTTGCGATGCAATTTTGGTGCTAGTAAGCTGTCCAAAAGGATTTGGCAGACGCAGAAATCCGGTAGGAGGTTAAATGCCAATGTCGGTGAGAAGAGATGAGATGAGTCGGGCATAAGGGAGCGGGGCAATGCCTTTTTCATCAATGGCGACGTGAAACATATCTCGGTATATTATACGGGCTAAGTGGATAGTGGAGTTTGGGTCATATAGGTGGTAGACAAGGGTGGCTTGACGAGGGCGCATGATGGAATCGTTTGAAATTTGGAGAATATTAGTGCAGACGATTTGGAAGGTGATGCGTGCTTTGTCATCCAGTTGGCCTACGGGAAAAGGGCCTTAGAGACACTGATGGCCAGGGGCGATACGAGCCATGCAGACATCCTTGTCTAGGGACGGGTTGTTGTTGGGTGATTAAGGGTGAAAGTAGCGTCACGTCAAAACGCTAATCGTTATTTTCTGTTCACCGCCTCAATACAAACAAACCTAAGTTACGACTACACTCAACGGGTGAGTATAGCGGTAAGTCGGGTATCGAATCCACAAAGAATGTTTGATAGATGGTAACGAATTGTTAATTCAGGAATAAAAGCGTAAAAGGATAATGTGTAAATGTAAACAAAAGAAAAGAGAAGTTAAGTTTAAATAAAGTAAAAGAGAGGATCGGGATATCATCCAACCATACGGATCGAAACAACTACTAATCAAGATTCTGGCTCAAAAGCAATTTAATCGAACAGTATCAATTAAACATAAATTTCACACAATAAGGAATTTAAGCAAAAGTTGCGAGAATAAACACTTAACCAAAAATTGGTCGCACGCGGATTAAATTCGGATTATCTCTATAAACACTAATGTTGCATGACAAAGAAATTTAAATGCATAATAATCCGACTTTAATTCGCGCGGGTTCAATTAAACGCAATTTGGCACAAAACCTCATTTTCGGAGCTCGGGGACCAAAATTGGCGGAACGAAATCCCGACCCTATTTATCTAAGAGGCAATACATGAATTAAACTAAATTACAACTAATTAAACTAGGAAATCAAGAATTAAAGAAAGTAAACTAATTAATAAAGGATGAAACTAATTTACAAAACAAGGAAAAATGAAGAACAAAGCTATATTAAAGGAGATGGAAATGAATAGTTCAATCTTATAAAAACACATGGATGTCACCCCAAGAAGAGAACATGATGAGATCTCCAAACAAAACCCTAACCTAAAATGTCTTCTAAAACTAAGTATCTGATATTACAACAAAATTGGCTTATATAGTAAGTTGGGAGAAAAGAAAAGAAGAAAGAAAAGAAAAGAAAAATATCTGCAGAAAACAGGGGATCGATCGATCGACCCCTTTGGTTGATCGATCGATCATTGAAATCGTGGCAAATATCTGGAGGATTGATCCTTTTAATCGATCGATCGATCAAGCAGGGCAGAACCAAGGCAGCCTACTGCATTCTTTCCTTCCTCTTCTCCCCTCTTTTGGTTTAAATGTTTTTCTCTTCCGCCAAAAGTGGCGTAACTTCTTCGTTAGGTATCCGAATCGCGCACCGTTTGCGGCCACACGAATCTTGTGAGGAGGGATACAACTTTTGTGAGATGTCGGGCCAGGTGCCCAAACTATGAATTGACCGAATTACCCTTGAACGTGCGATTGCATACGGAACTTGAGCGGAATGCGTTCGAACTCCATACTTAGTACCTAAATACCTACAGAAGCCCAATTATACCTCATATAGCATGTTAACAATATAAACCGATGTTGTCTGGTTAACGGGCTTAAATATAGAGATTAAGGCACCCGAGGGGGCTAAAATGCGTAGGTTCGACGGATGAAATACGCAATATTTGCATATTATCACGCCCCCTAACTTACACATTGCTAGTCCCTAGTAATAAAATTGGATGCAACAAGAAGAACAAGTAAAAAAAAAGCAGTATAAGTACAAAAATATGGTATAAAAGCATAAGGCCACTTTCGCGGGCGATTCGATTGCATTTAGCATATGCAATAAGCCGTTAAACCCCTAGGTCACCCTAGTGGACGAGTGTCGTCTCGTGAGGGTTTTCAGGGATGAAACCCATAAACATCATAAAGTTTACTCAAAATATGCCCAATCACATGCGACAAACCCAACAATACGAACAAGATTTCATCATGTTATTAGCATAGCAAACGAATTCACGTGAAAAGTTCGTAGTTATTAACATTATCGAATGCACCTCAATGAATTGAAACTTTAACATGTGGGAGGGGAGTGAGCACATGCAAAATATGATTTGGCAAAAACTTAAATAAATCGGATACTAAATATCAAAGCATGCATAAAAGTCAATCCTCACGGGTATTACACTCATCAAATGAATTCACTTGAAACAGGGAGGTAACACACGGGAAATGCGAGCATAAAGAGTAAATATAAATAGAAACTAGGCCGCACACATGTCACAAATGAAGAACGCTATATATAAATTGAAAAGCTGTAATCTCAATGAAAGATACCGCACATTAAAAGAGGCAAGGTTCTAAAAAACGCGGGGCGTGACCAAGGCGTGGAGGCCAAGCCTTAAGCCTTAGAAGCCTAGGCGGGCCTTGGCGTAAAAAGGCGTTTAGGCACTTTTTAATATATTTTAATAGTTTTTTACTATGACAAGGCTATTTAAAATACTCAATTGGCACATACCTTAAAAATATGTCTAAATATTTGTAAATTAAAATACTATTTTTTTAAAATACAAAAAAAAAACAAAAAAAATTCATCTTTTCATGCCTTACTTCTAAAAAACTCGCGTTTTTTCACGCCTTATCCCAAAAAAACGCACGTTTTTTCAAGCCTTGCCCCAAAAAACGTTGACCATCGTTGACCACGCCTTGATCCACGCCTAGGGCCAAAACTTGGCGTATCTAAAAAGCCTCGCGCCTAGGCGCGTTTTTTAGAACACTAAAGAGGCGAAATGCATTTTCACAGATTATCAAAACTATTATGACTTTTGAATTACATCAACCTAAGATCACATAGGACTTTAATAGGGTTGTAATGTAGGTATGGCTAAGGTATGAAATGAAAGGAATGGATGTACGGATTCAAAGTGTTCGGGATGAAAATTCGGGATAAAGGGATAATGCAGCCAATAACAAAATTGGAAAACAAGTTCCAAAATGGCATTAGATATATCATTGGGGAGAGTAATCAAAGCATATTGAACTATATGCAACATTTACAACTTTATCTTTCTTTTCTTTTCTTCTTTTTCTCATTTTTCTTTTGTTTTCTTTTGTTTTTTTCTTTCTCTTTTTTATCACTTTTTCACTTTTGCTTTTCCTTACTTATCACACTCTCATATGCCTAAATTGTAACCGACACAACAACAACATCATTTAATCCAAAGTAACAATCCAAACAGAGGTATGGAAAGTGTATGTATAGTATATAACTCCAAATTCGAGTTGGTTATGGGAATGGGGTTATGAAACGAAATGCTATATTTAGGCTCAAAGGGGGTTAACGAGGGTAAACATATAAGGTGAGGTCAAGGTCAATATGGGTGATATACAAACATGGCCTATGATCACTTCAAAATGTTTACGCAATTCTCGAGTCAAAATAATATATGAAAATCATGCTCAAGTAATACATTTCATATATGAACTCAATTAATGAACGGTCAATGAAAGAATAAAGAGATTACCAACGACTGTAACATTTTCAAAGAGGAAAGAATAGTGTATACACTCACAAATGAAGATAAGTCTCTAATCTCACTCGGTGTAAGTATATACAATGCAACAAAAGCATACCGAGTTATAAAAATCTTAAACCAAAATTGAAGCGATCCCCATAAGAACAAGTCCAAAGAATCTACAAAACAAGTTAGTACCGAGCATAGCAAAAAAAAAATAACAAAAAGTTAACTAATTACACTAAACTAAAAATAAAAAGAAAGAAAGAATAAAAAGCTAACTATATACAACCTACTATTTAGGCTTCACACTAACTGTACACTAGAAGTCTAAATAGCTGTGGGTCCACCCAAAATATAATTTGACTTTGGAGGATCAACGGTGGACCCTCCCTTTCATGCATGCCTTCCAAAAAATAGGAATTTCGTTAAAACGACGGAAGGCATGAGGGTGGTGAAAAATAGGAATTCCGTTAAAACGACGGAAGGCATGAGGGTGGTGGAAAAGGTGAACCATCCCCAATTAAAAATTTGGGTGGGAGGATGGGGGATTTGGATAGGACGGGTGATAAATACACAAGGGGACCAAAAAAAATTGAATTTCCTCCCAAAGATTTAGAAATCGGAATGGGAGGTGGCGCACATGAGGACAAAGATGCCTTCATGGAAAGCAAATCGAGCAAGTACTCCTCGTCGGTGAAAGGGTTGAACATTTTAAAGTTCGGTACCGATTCATCAGGTACTTGTGACGGTGCGATAACGGAGAATGAAAATGGGGAGGAAAGAAATTCAAACTCAAGAGATGAGTTATCATCACTCAAAGTTGGAATTTCAAAGGAGATAGGATTGTTTTCAATAAAATTTTCTTCTTTGGGATCCAAAGAAGAAATCATGTCATTGCAAATAGATACTACATTCATTTCATCCTCGCTTTCATTCGCAATTACAAGATGGGCAAAGTGACGAACGGTTTGTTCCAAAGTAGGCACAAAGTCCTCATTTGGTTCAAAACATTCCTCGACTTCAAAAGTCTCGGAAGAGAAATTGTCGTCGAATTCGAATAATAAATCCAAGTCTTGCTCCCAACAACGATGTTCTTCCCGATAACGTTCTTCAAACCTCTCGTTCTCAAGCATAAGCAAACCCTCGCTGAAAGTCATAGGCCGAGGTGCAGATGCTTGAAAATGAGGAGTTTGAAAATCATTATCGGCACAAAAGTTAAACTCATTATCATAGGAGTTTTGAAAACTATTGCAATTCTTTTCAAAACTCCTATTATTAGGAGGTAAAGGCCCAAAATCATTATCATCCTCATCAAAATAGACGCACTCTAATGCTTGACTTTTGTAATACTCGCCCAAAGTCATTTTAGATGTTTCAATTTTTTGGGATTCTAAGTATTGACCAAAAGTCAAAGGTTTGCGTGAATTTTGAGAATTATCATAATGATTACCGAAATGATTGGAATAAGACATGCTTACCCCAACAAAGGTTCGAGACAGCAAATTCCACAAAGCAATGTGCGACGGGAAAATTCAAGCATTTTTAGGCGCTCACGTGTAGAAGTCCTGCAAAAAAGGTTAAAAGAAAGAATACAAATACAAAAGAAAGAATACTACAAACTAATAAGACAATTATAATCTATAACAAAACACTCCCCGACAACGGCGCCATTTTGATTAAGGGCGAAAATTAGCGTCGCGTCAAAACGCTAATCGTCGTTTTCTATTCACCGCCTCAATACAAATAAACCTAAGTTACGACTACACTCAACGGGTGAGTATAGTGATAAGTCGGGTATCGAATCCACAGAGAATGTTTGATAGATCGTAACAAATTAATAATTCAGGAATAAAAGCGTAAAAGGGTGATATGTAAATGTAAATAAAAGAAAAGAGAAGTTAAGTCTAAATAAAGTAAAAGCAAGGATCGAGATATCATCCAACCGTACGGATTGAAATAACTACTAATCAAGATTTCGGCTCGAAAGAAATTTAATCGAGCATTATCAATTAAACATAAACTTCACACAATAAGGAATTTAAGCCAAAGTTGCGAGAATAAACACTTAACCAAAAATTGGTCGCACGCTGATTAAATTCGGATTATCTCTATAAACACTAACGTTGCATGACAAAGAAAGTTAAACGCATAATAATTCGACTTTAATTAGCGTGGGTTCAATTAAATGCAATTTTGCACAAAACCTCGTTTTTGGAGCTCGGGGCCCGAAAATGGCAGAACGAAATCCCGACCCTATTTATCTAGGGGCAATATATGAATTAAACTACATTATAAATAATTAAACTAGGAACGCAGGAATTAAAGCAAGTAAACTAATTAACAAAGCATGAAACTAATTAACAAAGCAAGGAAAAATGAAGAACAAAGCTATATTAAAGGAGATGGAAATGAATAGTTCAATCTTACAAAGCCACATGGATGTCACCCCAAGAAGAGAAGAAGATGATCTCTCCAAACCAAACCCTAACCTAAAATGTCTTCTAAAACTAAGTATCTGATATTATAACAAAATTGGCTTATATAGTAAGTTGGGAGAAAAGAAAAGAAGAAAGAAAAGAAAAGCAAAATATCTGCAGAAAACAGGGGATCGGTCGATCGACCCCTTTGGTCGATCGATAGATCATTGAAATCGTGGTAAATATCTAAAGGATCGATCGATCGATCCTTTTGATCGATCGATCGATCAAGCAGGGCAGAACCAAGGCAGCCTATTGCATTCTTTCCTTCCTCTTCTCCCCTCTTTTGGTTTCAATGCTTTTCTCTTTCGCCAAAAGTGCCGTAACTTCTTCGTTAGGGATCCGAATCGCACACCATTCATGGACACGCAAAGCTTACGGGGAGGGCTACAATTTCCGTGTAGATGTCAGGCCAGTGCCCAAACTGTGAATTGACTGAATTACCCTTGAACGTGCGATTGCATACGAAACTTGAGCGAAATGCGTCCGAACTCCATACTTAATACCTAAATACCTGCAAAAGCCCAATTATACCTCATATAGAATGTTAACAATATAAACCAAGGTTGTCTGGTTAACGGGCTTAAATATAGAGATCAAAGCACTCGAGGGGGCTAAAATGCGTAGGTTCGACGGATGAAATACGCAATATTTGCATATTATCATTGGGGTATTGGAAAGGGGATGGGTGAAGGACATCCTTTTCCGTCATCTTACGGATGAGTATGTCAAGGGATAACGAGATGAGTGTTTGGTCCACGTACGCCTTGACTTGAAAATTATCGGTGCACATAAGGGACCCATAGAAGGAACGCACCTCGTTGGCACAGAAGGTATCGAATGGCTCATTGAGGAAACGGAACCACCCCATTGTGATGAAGAGGGTAGTGACGTTGGCGGGCATATCCTCCCACAGAACTTGCCTCTCAATGTGCATCTTCCGGTCATGACTGAAGAAGCGGCGACACCAACGTTGCTCCTCGAAGGAACGGAACGGGAGCGACTGGTTTTCAGCGATGACAGTGGAGTTGTATTTTTCTAGGGGTGGTTGGTTGGCCATGGAGGGTGATATTATGGGAAATAGAGGGTGGAATAGAGAGGGAGGGAGTATGAGTAAATGAAAGGTGTGGTGAGATAGGTTGGGAGAGGGTTGTATTTATAGGTGGGAAAAGGGGAAGGGTTAGGATTTTGGAGGGAAGGGTTTGGGAGGGAAAAAGGTTGGTTTTGGGGAGAGAAATCGGGTTGAGATAAGGGAAGAGAGGAAATGGAGCGAGATAAATGGATTGGGGAGTTGAATCTAGGGAGTTATAGAGTTTCAGGAACCGGATCGGTCCACGTGCCCAGGAGTGAATTTGTTCGTGTTCTATTTTTTTATTTTTTAATTACTCCCATGCGGACCGATCCTCGTACCTAGGGGCAGATCGGTCCGTCTTCCATGAATTTCCAGAATCCTCCAACTACAGGAATGTCTTCGAAATTAGTGCTTAGTGCTTACCCTTAACTTTTTAAATCAGAAAACGAAGACTCTAACGATCCTAACTTCACATAGCTATAATACACAAGATTTCACCCCATACGCGTCGGGGGTTCAACGACCTCTCAAATTCAGCTGACTCTACCCCATAAACGGGGTCCGACAACCAAATGGTGTTGACATCCTCTATGTACGCCTCTAGATAGGGCTTTAGGCATTGTCCATTGACATGTTCCCCCCTTTTGGATCATCCAACTCCACAACTCCGTAGGGAAAATACGATTTTAACAATGAATGGGTCAGTCCAACGGGATCGTAATTTACCCAAAAATAGATGAAGCCGAGAGTTATAGAGGAGTACCTTTTGTCCAGGTTGAAACTCTTTCCTTCGAATAATCTTATCATGCGCGAGTTTCATCATTTGTTTTGAAATTTTGGCATTCTCATACGCATCATTGTGTATTTCCTCTAACTCATTCAGTTAAAGCTTGCGAGCTTCACCGACTTTATCCATATCATAATTTAACCTCTTAATGGCCCAGTACGCTTTGTGCTCCAACTCAACAGGAAGATGGTAAGGTTTTCCATACACAAAGTGGAACGGGGACATTCCGAGTGGGTTCTTGTAAGTGGTGCGGTAAGCCCATGGAGAATTGTTCAATCTAAGGGACCAATCTTTTTGGGTGGGATTGACGGACTTCTCAAGAATTTTTTTGATTTCATGATTGGCCAATTCGGCCTGCCCATTCGTTTGTGGGTGATAGGTCATTCCAACTTAGTGAACAACACCATACTTTTTCATAAGCTTGTCAAATGGCTTGTTGCAAAAGTGTGTGCCGTTATCACTTATTATCGCTTTAGGTGCATCGAAGCCAGAAAGTATGTGTTCATGCAGGAACTTTATCACCATTTTATTGTCATTAGTCTTGGTAGCTATAGCTTCCACCCATTTAGAGACATAGTTTATCGCGACTAGGATGTATAGGTATCCAAAAGAAGGGGGAAAAGGGCCCATGAAGTCAGTACCCCAGCAATCGAAAACCTCAATGATGAGAATCGGGGTTAATGGCATTATGTCTTGTCGGGTAATCGCCTCCATCCGTTGACACCTGTCATAAGATTTGCAATAATTATTTACATCTCGAAACATTGTGGGCCAGCACAAATCTCTTTAGAGAATTTTAGCGGCTGTCTTTTTCATGGAATAGTGGCCTCCACATGCTTCCGAATGACATAATTGGCTGACTTTTAGAATTTTGTCATTAGATATGCATCGTCAAATGATTTGGTCGATGCAATAATTAAAAAGGAATGGATCATTATAAAAAAATATGTGCGACCAAGTAATGAACCTCTTATTATCTTGCGGTGTCCAATCGGGAGGGACGACTTCCGTGACAAGATAGTTCCATATATCCGCAAACCAGGGTAAAGAAGAAGTGGAAAAAAGTTCCTCATCCGAAAAATACTCGTCTATGGGTGTAGGATCACTAGGTACGTCGGACGTGAGCCATGATAGGTTATCGGCTACGACATTTTCTACTCCATTTTTATCTTTTATGGAGAGATTAAGCTCTTATAGGAGTATAATCCACCTTATGAGGCGCATCCTTGCATTTTTCTTTGCAAGGAGATATTTTTAAGCCATGTGGTCGGTGAAACAAGTGATGGGCGAACCGATAAGATAGGACCAAAACTTGTCAAGATCAAAGACTATCGCTAGAAATTCCTTCTCTATGGTGGAATAGTTGAGTTGTGGTTCGGTAAGAGTACGGTTAACATAGTAGATGACATGTTCCTGTTTGTCTTTTCTTTGGCCCAAAATAGACCCTATCACATAATCACTAGCATCACACATGAGCTCGAATGGTAAGGACCAATCCGGGGCTTGCATGATGGGAGGGGATACAAGCATGATTTTTAATTTTTTAAAAGCACTTTGGCATGCTTGATTCCACTCGAACGGGGTGTCTTTCATAAGAAGGTTGCTTAAGGGTCTAGCGATGGCGCTAAAGTCCTTAACAAACCTTCTATAAAACCTCGCGTGGCCCAAGAAAGAGCGCACGTCCTTAAGCGATTTTGGTGGGGGTAGGTCAGCTATGACATCTATTTTTGCTCGATCCACCTCGATCCCTTTGGATGACACGATGTGGCCAAGAACTATACCCTCAGTTACCATGAAATGGCATTTCTCCTAATTCAGCATTAAGTTATTTTCACACAACGGGATAGTACTTTTTCAAAATTAGTTAAACATGGGTCGAAGGAGGTGCCAAAAACACTAAAGTCATCCATGAACACCTATAGCCCTCTCTCAACCATGTCACTGAATAAGCTCAACATGCACCTTTGAAAGCTCACCGATGCATTACACAAGCCGAATGGCATACATTTGTAGGCAAACGTTCCAAAGGGGCAAGTGAAGGTCATCTTCTTTTGATCAAGTACATCCACCTCACTCTGGTTATATCCGGAATAACCATGTAGGAAGCAATAGTAAGGGTGGCCCGCTACTCTTCCAAGCATTTGATCGATAAATGGCAAGGGGAGATGGTCTTTCCAAGTTATCGCATTGAGTTTTCGGTAATCAATGCAAATGCGCTACCCAGTGGTGGTACGTTGGGGAACTATCTCTCCCTTGGCATTTTCAATCATAGTCATACCCAACTTCTTCGAGATGACTTGAATGGGGATCACCCACTTTCTCTGAGACTGGGTAGATAATCTTGTCATCCAATAACTTTATGATTTCAGTCCTCACCACATCTTTCATTGTGGGGTTTAGCCTTCTTTGCATTTCTCTCGAAGGCTTAACATCCTCCTTGAGGTGAATCTTGTGGGTGAAAATCAGAGGTCTTATCCCCATTAGATCAACTATACACCAGCTAAAATCACTTTGGTGTTTCCTCAAAACTTTTAATAGTTTACCCTCTTGCTCTTCATCTAAGTTAGAGGAGACAATAACAGGAAATGCCTCACTTTCACCTAGGAAAGCATATTTAATGTTGGAGGGTAGTTTCTTCAATTCGAGAGTCAGGAACGTGTAGCTACTCTTCTATAATCTCATCGATTAAACTTACCGTGTGAAGATCATTTCCTTCCCCTGCTTATTGGGCTATGTTGAAGATGTTTGTTTCTAAAGTCATATTCCCAAAAGTGAGTTGCATCTGCCCATTTTGAGTATTAATCAGTGCGTTAGCCGTAGCTAATAATGGGCGTCCGAGGATGCTGGGAACATGCTTTTTTTAGGCAAAGGAGGGCTCCGTGTCCCAAATGACAAAATCTACTAGGAAGTAGAAAGTGTACACTTGGACTATCACGTCCTCAACTATACCCCTCGGTATCTTCACGGTTCGATCCAATAATTGGAGAGTGATCCTTATGGGCTTAAGATCACCCAAATCAAGTTTCCTATAAATTAAATAGGGGAGTATATTGACACTCACCCCCAAATCGAGTAAGGGGCCTTTTAAAATTTATTCTCTCTAATGGTGCAAGAAATGGTAGGTGCAGCGGGATCTTTATATTTAGGTAGGAGATCGTTAAGAAGAACAAAGCTCACGTTATGTTCTAGGAACACATTTTTCTCTACTTTCATCCTCCTTTTGACTGTTAATAAGTCTTTTATGACTTTTGCATAGGCTGGAATTTTCCTTATTGCACCAAGGAAAGGTAAGTTCAATTTCACGTTCTTAGGTACTTCTAGCACTTCATCACTAATGGCCCTTTTGTGGGAAGGAACCAATATTTGAGGAAATGGCACAGCGGAGGGTGGATTTACAACTACCTAGGGCTCACTAGTGTCTTCATTTTCACTCTCGTTCAAGGGGACATCTTCGGCTTTTTTCGTGCCGGGTGAATTCTCCTTGTCTTTCGAAGTGTAGTGTGGGGTAGGTAATAAATCAACAACTCTCCCACTATGAAGAGTGGTTACAACTTCGCAGTGCTCCTGCTGTTCTGTAGAGGTGGAGCTAACACTAGGTTGACCTTGAGGAGGTCTTTGGGTCTGGGAAGGAAATTTTCCTTTCTCTTGGATGCTCAACGATGATTGTAACTTGGAGATGTGCGCATTATGTCGGCGAACATGTGTTTATTTCTAGCATTGTTTGCACTTTAAGAGTTTATGAGCTGGTTTATTATATCCTCGAGGTTTCTTCATAGTGGAGCTATATATGGAGCTGGAGGTGGCGGTGCTTGTTGGTATTGAGGAGGTGATGGAGGTGGGATAACCTGTGAATGTGGGTTCATCGTAGCTTGTGGTTGTCCATAGTTAAAACCCGGATGGTTTCTTCATGAAGGGTTATACGAGTTCCCATGCGGGGTGTTAAAATTTCCCTTGACTTGCTCGGGTGTGTATGGCTTTGTAGGCAAAAATCGTTGGGCATGCCTTTATGGAATGACCTTCCTCATAGATAGCACATATCTTTTCTTGTGAAACACGGATGGATCTGGAGATATCTCTCAACCGGGCATCAAACCACTCTTTCATATCTCTGAAACTGATCAAATCGATGGTATATTAAGGTATTAATATCCAAATGGTATAGACCAGTTGGAGCAATAGATGCTTGTCTAGGTCGCGCTTGGGTATTAGGATCAGATGTATCCCATGCTTGAGTAGTCTCTGCGACATACTTAAGATAAGCCTCGACATCGCTGGAGTTTTAATCCTAAAAAGGTCTTTCACACATTGTTTGCACAAGTTGTTTAGAAGACACTGTAAACCCATTATGGAAGAAAGAGATCACAAGGTGTTTGTCAAAACTATGATGGGGGCATGCGCTTACCAACTCTTGGAAACATTCCCAACACTTATCAAAAGACTCATTGTCGTGTTATCGGAAACCTTGGATTTGAGTTTTGGCAGAGTTGGTCTTGTGTTGTGAATAGAATTTTGAGATAAACTTGGATTGCATATCTCTCCAAGAAGTTATGGAATTCGGGGATAGAGACCATAGCCAAGTCTTGGCTTTATCCTTTAAGGAAAAAGAAAAAAGTTTTAGGCGAATGATATCCTACGTGGAAGCTTGGTCATTGAATGTGTCGCACGACTCTTCAAACTCACGGATAAGCAGGTATGGTTTCTTTGAATCCATGCCGTGAAAAGTAGGGAGAATCTGTATCATCCCATTTTGAAAGTGGAACTGACTGGCATTATACGGAAGTAAAATGCAACCAGGGGTGACAGTCCTCTCAGGAAAGAGTAAATCTTTCATGGGACGATAGGGTAGATCACCCTCTCCAGTGCCGAAAATCACTGCGTCAGACATCGCTCTCGCGCTCTATTCGAATGACTCTGAATACTCACTCGGTGTCCTAGATGTGTGACTCGAAGGTTAACTCAGGGTGTAACTTCCGATTGAGTGCTCAGAAGTAGGAAGTGGAACCCAAAATTATGGAATGCGAGGTGTGTGGGGGCTTTTAGAGTTATACTCAACAATCGAATTTTCGTGGATTCTAATTGGAGTATTGTGAGGAGTCTGATTATGTTCAGGATTTTGCATTAAAGTCTTTCTAGAGATGATGAATTTTTTTTTAATTTTTTTTTTTTTTTTTTTGTCAAAGTTCTAGATTGACTCGATTTAACCTAAGTCTACCTAGTTCCCTGACAACGGGGCCAAAAACTTTACGCGACCACAAATGTTTCTAGTGTGTGTTCTATATAGGCTCAAGTGCAAGCCTGTCGCTTAAGTAATAATCTCGGTAAGTCGGGTATCGATCATCAGGGAAAAGGATGACAAGAGTTGTGACGACGTTGGAAAGATGAAGAAATCCAAGCTTTGACTCTAGAAAGAAAGAAAAGGTGATTGTTGGAAACGAAACACTATAACAAGATGCAAATTGGAGAATGATTAACTAATGAAACTAGAATAAATAAAATGCAACTATGCTAATTAAGCGAAAAGATGATGACAATTGGACTAAAAATTTAACTACGAGATGAGAAAAATAGGTCGGGTTACAATCCCCCACACCCTAGAAATTCACTTTGTAGGATACTAGATTCGGAATTAAAATTTTAAATTAACCCAATATTTAGTACTCCTGAGTATTACACATATGAGGGATCGTAGCCCACACCATACGTAAGCAAATGACAAGTAAAGCGGTGTCGAATTAACCAATACTCGCGTCGCACTCTTAAGCATCCCAGTTACCTAGGGCAAACGAGATCAAAAGTTTTACGACGGTTGCACCAATTATACAACACGATTCATCTAAGATTTTAATTCAAAAAGTCTATTTCCACTATTGTGAATTACATCGGGTGGGATTCATGCACTCCAACCCTTAGAAAATTACCTAGACATAATTAACTTAGAGAAAGACATGGTTTTTAAGAAAGAAAACATTAACTCTAAAGAAACTAAATGAAAAGAGAATTTCAAATTCAGAACAAGCAATTAAAACTAATGAGCAACCAAAAATTAAAGGAAAGGTGTTACTTTAATTGCAGAAAACCAAAACTTGAATCCTTACAACAAAGCTTCTTATTGAAAACTACGGTGTTTAACTACAAAAACCCTCTACTCCTACTTAGCTAACCTAAAAATCAAACTCTTAATCGACCTCCTTTGTCTGACAATAACTAGAGATTAAATACATCACGAAAAATTCAGATTTGTCGCTGAATCAAACACTAAAATCGGAACAAAAATGAAGTTCATCCTCGGCGGACCGGTCCGGGCTTTTAGTGCGGATCGGTCCTTCTTCAAATTTGGATCGATCCTTTTTTCTAAGAAATGGGATCGGTCCGCTATGGCAATTTTTCCAATGAGTGTTGAGGATCCGGACTGGTCCTTTTATTTTACAAAAGGGATCGGTCCGCCTTATCATTTTTGCTAGTAGGTTTTGCGGGGTCAGACCGGTCCTGTTATTTTGGAAATAGGATAGGCCCGCAGTTGGTCTTTAAGTTCTCTTCAATTTCTCGCATCTTTGGAATCCCGTAACTTCTTCCCTGGAACTCGGAATTGAACGTCATTTCTTCCTATGCACTCGTTGAATTGAGATCTTCAACTTTCATGTTGGGTCTTCTTCTGGATTTTGGATGGAAATTAGGCTTTTGCCCTTCTGACTTTTCTTCTTTGGCTTATTCTTTTGCTTTGGCTTTTTCATCTCTTTCCTTATCAGTAAATACCTTTAAATGATCGGGAAAAAACACATAACCCGCAATACTATGTAGAAAGGCCAGTAGCAAGGAAACAAGATAATTCAAGAGCAATTGCATTATTCGGGATTCTAAAAGGTACAAAATTAGGGAGTAATATTGGAAGAATTACTGCCTAATCAAAGAGAAACAGAGAAAGGCGAGCAATGAAGATATCTTTTCTCCAAAATAACATTTAACAAACATAAAGGGAGTTTAAAAGTCGAACTTAAGAGGATATGGAGAGTCCATAGGATTTTCTATCCGGTTGGGAAGTTTATTTACTCGTTATTTGTGATTCCTAATAGAAGGCCTTTCAATATAATTTGTATTAATGGCCATTAAAACCTCTAATACTATTGTATAGAGGTATAATATCGATATTATCATTTGATTATGAAAATAAATGTATGTTTTTTTTTTCCATTTCTCTATTCGTATTTTTTTAAGGACTTTTTTTAATATTTTAAAAAATTGAAAAATTACAACATAGAAATATGTGTTAAGTAAATTTTGGATTTTTATCAGTAACACTTAAGTAAATGCAAAAAAAAATTCTTACAAATTATTATCATCATATATGTATTTCGCATAAACATATTAATTAATCTTCCAGTATATTTCGCATTACAAGATATAGTAACATCTCAGTCAGAAATTTAAAATGTGGACGATTATTTGAAATTAATCAACAAAATTTTTATTACTGGTTTATTTATCCATCAATTATTTCCTCCTTACATGTCTTGCTATTATAAGATAATTTTTTTTTACCTCTACCACATTTAATCAACCTTTTAGCATCTGCTATTGATGAAATCCTCTTCTTTATTAGACGACCCAATTGTTTCTTTATATTTGATGGTATGATGAGCGCATCATTTAACTTGAATTTTGGTATGTTAATAGTAGGGATTGTAGAATTGTGATGCATATATCCAATTATGAAAGTTTGGGCACATAAATATCGACCCACATATTTGTAGTAGTTTTGGCACTTTTTTGCATCGTTATACCACTGTGAGCACACATAAATATATACATTTGCCACTCCCCACACGAGCAGGTTTTATCGTCAATATTAACCACCGCAGAATAAAAAGGGAAAGCCACCTCATATATTTCATTTGTGGACTGGGCTACACACCAAGTACAACTTTCTTGTATACTTAGTTGCAACCTCTTTTCCATGTCAGGACACAACACACGAGACCAATATCTTGATGCTTTGTGACTTTCTGACATCATGTTCATCATCTTCATTCTTATATAATCAACCTTTATAGTAACCTATAAATGACGATAATCCTTAATCCATAAATTGAAATATTTGACCACATTGAATACATCTTGCCATATTATTTACCAGTGAATTTTACATGTGCCCAGTGCTTTGGATCATAGTCATCTAGAATTTTTTTTATCTTCTCACCACCATACTTCCGTAGATCATTCATACTCTTCTCAAACATCTCAATTGTATTTTCATAAGCTGCAACTTGTAACGTTCTTATAACTATTTCATGTAGAATTTTAGATTATCCATGACCATAAATTTCATAAATTCCCATTGACATGCTACACACAGTAGGAGTGGTGACTCTTAGGAAAAACTTTATTCCAAGATTACTTCAACCCATAATTACAATTAGAAATGAAATTTAGCTCTCAGTCATAAGAAACAACATAGCGATGCTAGTTTAAGAACTATGTCCAGTTTTTCTCATTTTTAGCAACCACTATGGCAAATGCAAGGACGAACATACCTATAAATAGTCCAAATTAATGAAAATATAATGCATATCACAGTGAGAAATATTATATTTTGGAATGTGAAATGATATATTTCTCAGTGAGAAATTTTTCATTTCGCAGTGAGAAGTGATTAAATTCTCATTGCAAAACTAATCAATCAAGTTTTTGCACCCATGTGTAACTTCAATTTATTTCATCATTTTTCCATTAATTCCACAAATTCTAATTGTATGTTAAAAGTACCAGAAAATACCTAAAGTAATGAACCGTGTAAACTACATAAATTAGTAATGTTTAAATACAAAAAAAATGGATGCTTTTATTATGATCTAAACAACACGAAGTCGTTCACAATGACTATCAAACAACTCATTGACAACACTGTTTAATTTCTTTTTCAGACACAGATAGATTTATACTGCTTATATGAAGATATCAGATGCACATTCAGTCCTAACATTAATGATACTAGAATAGCTAAAGGGATTGTAAAAATAATTGAGCAAATCTACGTGGTTGGACTTAAAAATTAAGGTGTGAGTTAGCATGGAATTGATGTATCATTTATTATCTGAATACGTCCATAGGAATCATAAATGGTTCTTATCTCTTGTAACAAACAAATCCACATATTTCCACTTTGAAGATAGAAGGGAACAAGAAATCCATTTAGGATACACAATAGATTCATCATTTGAAAATAAAGAAAATTCCTCTAGCGATAACTTCAATAGAAAATTTTTCATTTGTTAGAATATTTGTACAAAAATCAATTACATATTGCAACATATTATTAATTTTTGTCATCACATTTATATTCACATTTCACAGTTTTATTTTCTCACTGTTATATTTTGTAATTATATTTTCTTTTTGAAGTTCGAATATAATATTTCGTGTTTCAACTTTGTAATGAAATTCGAAAACAAAAATCTATAGCATTGAGATTCCACATTGAAATTCCGCATTACATATCATTTCACAATACGAAATTGCAATGCGAGATCTTAGTGTGAAAACGTAATGTGAAATAGAAGTGTGAAATCGCAATGCGAGATTTTATCCTAAATAACTCTGAATTATGAATTCCAAAATGCTAAAACATGTCATACCTTGGTTTCTATTCTTTGATGTAGCTTCAAGTAAATTTCATTTGTATCAAATTTTCCAAAATATAACATCTAGAAATATCATTGGGTGATAAAATTTAAAAACATTGATGCATGAACCTAAAGAAACCAAAAAAAACTTTGAACCTTGACGAATTCCACCTTAAGTCAACAACACTTTCACGATTTGTTGTCCTAATAGCATTAGCATACCACTTAAGTTGATCAAATGAAAGACAGACATCACCATATAACTGCGCCCTTACCTTTTCAATACACAACCAAGCATAATGATATGGAATTTGTAATCCATTACTTTAGTTTATCTCCTGAAATATATCGCAAGGTTTAGTAAAAAAAAAATTGAACCTATTTCCTAAACAATCAACTCTGAAACTAGCCTTGATGTTACCTTATGATTTTTTCCATCGCGCACAACATTTCCACACATATGATCACCATTGAATGTCCTTGTAACAAAAAAAATAATTTCCTTATTAAATATAAGAAGGTACTTTCCATTTACAACTAGTTTTGACTTTCATTGAACAGTGTGCTGTCACTCTAATATGTTCATTATTTAAATAATTAAACTTAAAACCAACTTCAATAACGTACTTGCACAAATCCATTCTGAATTGACTTGCACCACCTTCAAATATTTGACCAACTCCTAGAATTAGCCCATTCAATTGACATTAATCTACTATTCTACAATGCATTACTTTTGGATTACATATCTTTATAAATTTAAACATAGTGAAATTTATCATTAGATGAATTCTAACCTTCATCAGATTCAGACTCGGAGTCTTGCCTTTTTAGACTCACTGTTATAACAACGTCATCCAAACCATTAGGATATATATATATATATATATATATATATATATATATATATATATACAAGCATGTTCTCCATTTCAATCTCATTATCTAACTTATAACGTGGATTACCCGAGACCTCGTAACTCATATAAGATGATATTGATCTCAACTTTTTCAATTTCACACGCATTTTTTCAAAAAAATTTGGTATGAACACAATACGAATATCACTCTGACAACACTCAATTGACAATACCAGAAAAAACATATAACATAATTATTTTTCGTCATTAACTTGTTAAGCAAGATTTAATTCTCAATATTAAAATAATAAAAACCCTACAAGACTCTTGATATTTGAAAAATAAAAAGAGTTATGTATATAAGAAGATCTGATATAGCCTAAAGATTTACAAAAAGCGCGGAAGTAATCTTTTATATTATATTATCAAATTGATCATTGGATCCAAAACGATATTTGATACCTGGCTTATCATTGAAATCACATGCATTTTTCAACTTGTTATTAACTAGTTACCATGCGAAGGGAATTTTGGCAACTTACATACTAAAAACACGTGTAAAGGGTCATAAACTAAACATATTTTAAGACGGGACAGATAATTATACACCTTTCATGCTATGGGTGGATCACTTAATTGCTGTAAGGACATAAATTTCCAATTGAGTCCATATATTGTTTTGACTTAATTCCGTGAACAAAACTGTGTTTGTAATATGTCATAGGGAGATTTTATTTTGTCACGATCCTACTTGGTCTATGACGTATTGAAGAAAATTGAAGACTTTGCGGCAAAGCTTCAAAGAAATAATCATGCCGAAGTTTAATTGGTGCAAGTTTAATCGTCTTTAAAGTTAATTGCATTCCGAGATCACTCAGGTATGAATGCGTATAATTAATGGTGCTCGGAATTGGTTTTATAAAAGATAAGGATGTATTTTTATAAAGAAAAATATTTTTAAAAGTGTTTTAATGATTTACACTACGTTTTAATTTTGATAAACTTGAAATAGAGTTTGACTTATTTGGATATCCTTTAAAAGAGATGTTTTGAACTAAAAGTGAAAAAGTCAAACTGACATGCCAAACGACAACCAATCTCGTTTAAACGAGATGGGTATGTCGCACAAACGACATGGCATTATCGTTCAAATGACACATTTTTTGAGGCGGCTCTTAATTGTTATTTAAAGCGTGTTTCCATCAGATTTTCGTAAGTGTGCATGTGAAACAAACAGTTTACCATCCAGTACGTGTTTGCACGTGTTTTCCAAGGTTTAAAAATCATAAACGCATCCTTAGAGTTTGAAAAGATTCGAGATATCATTATTATATGTTTGCATGATCTTGCTGCACCAAGAAGTTTGTTCTATCATTGAACATCAAGGGTTTTGCGATGAAGAAAAGATAAGGGCTTCTTGTTCGACATCGTAGATGAATTGAAGCCAATCGGTGGACACCGGGACATTCGTGGAGTCGAGCGTTATGGATAGGTATCGTGGAAGATGGAACTTCTACGTGGGCACTATTAAAGAACGGTAGAAGATCAGAAGGAGCGTCAAGACCCGTGGGGATCGAGTCATTGAGTAAGGCTAATCTATCTTTGTAAAACCATTGTTAATAGTGATTGTCTGGCTTGGGCCGTCCGAGGTTGTTTTCCCATTTTGGGTTTTGTCCTCGTACATCCGACGCTGTGAGTATTATTTACTTTATTTTACTTGCTTTAATCACTAGATGCATGTTTAGGATTAATCAAGATAAAATTGGTTTAAAGTAGGAATTGGGTTTTCACAACTTGGTTTGGTGCACATTAAAAGTTGGATAATTTTTTGGTAAAAATTTGTTTGATTTGAAACACACTCAAAAAGGGATTTTTTCAAATTGGTATCAGAGCTAGAAAACATATTTTATTTGTTTTGTGATCCCGTGTGTTTTCAAAGATGAATTTTGGATTTAACGAAATTTCTTGAACTCCTATTTTTTATGGCACTAATTACACTTATTGGAAGATGAGAATGAGAAGTGCTTTAAAATCAATTGATGAGCGTGTGTGGCTAGCAGTTGAGAAAGGATGGACACCCCATGTCACTATTGTAGGTGAGGTCACTAGTTTAAAGCCTGTCGAGTCATGGATCGAAACTGAACATAGACTTTCAAAATATAATTTTAAGGGTCTGCACGATATTTCTTCACATGTCACATCGAAAGAATATAATAGAATTATGACTTGTGAAACATCAAAAGAGGCTTGGGATATTTTGGCACTCACTCACGAGGGCACTAGCATGGTTAGGGCGTCAAATCTTTAAAATTTCACTACACAGTTTGAGATCATTACGATGTTAGAGAGTGAGACTTTTGATGAGTTTTATGCTAGGCTGTCCAATATTATCAACTCGTCGTTTAACCTAGGTGAGAAAATTCTCGACAACCGTGTCATTAAGAAAATCCTTAGGTCATTGCCTAGTAGGTTTGATGCGAAAGTGATCATTTTAAACTCCTTGGGTAAGATAGAGTTAACGAAACTAGAAGAGATTGTAGGTGACATACAAACCTATGAAATCGACATGATTACCTCCAAGAAAGTGCCTAAGAAAGAAAAGGGTATTTCTTTGAAAACCCAGAAGGAGGAAATTAATGTTTCGAATTCTGATTTCAATTTCGATTTTGAGGATGTTACTTTGTTGGCAAAGAAATTTAAAAAATTTATTAAATTTCAAAAGCAATCGAAAGATGCCAAGAAATTTGAAAAATTCAAGAACAACAAAGTAGATCTCACCTCTAAGGATAAGTTTGAGAAGCCTAAGAGAGATGATTTGGATAAGTGTTTTGGGTGTGAGTGGTACGGTCACAAAGTTAAGGAGTGTCCCACTAGACTTAAGAAAGAGGGAAAGCAACCCATTGTCTATAATTCCACCTTAAGTGATACTGATCCGGAAGAGGGAGAGAGTTACCCCATTGATCGTAACTTTGTTGCGTTTATGGCATGTCATGTGAGCGACGACGACTCTCATGTGCACGACACTTCTGAGGAGGTTTTAAGTGAATCCCATGTTAGTGAGGGCAAAGAGAGTGACGAGGAGGAGGTAGATGTGAAAGAGTTGCAAAATGCGTTTAATGAGTTGTATGCCAAAATGGTGAAGGTGAAAAAGGCTAACTCTAAATTGCAAGCTAAGTTGAATGAGCATGCCATAGAAAATAGTGATAGTTTGATTGAGGATCTTAGGGCACGAGAGAAGAAGTTTAGGGAGAAACTAGAGTTTGTGGAGAAAGAGAGGGATAATCTCTATGGTTTAATGGAGTCCTTGAAAAAGGAGATTTTAAAGTTTGAGGAGTCTAGAAATTTGCTTGAGTCTAGGATTCACGAGTTGGAGGGGAGATTGAGAGACTCATCTAGAGTTAAGTTTGATTTGAAGGCTAGGTCGGAGAAGTTAGATAAGATCTTAGGCACCGTCTAAATTAAGGGAGATAGGGGAGGTATAGGTTTGAATGAGAGAGTTGTTCATATTCCCCCCGCACGTGTGAGAAACACTAGAAAAGTTAGAAAAGGTCCACATATAGGTAATCATTCCCACCACCGCTACACTTGCTCGTTTTGTGGTAGGAAAGGTCACCTTAGGCGTTATTATTATGACCTTAGACAAGCTCCTAGGAAGTTTAGGAATAAAGTTGTCTCGGTTCCCCAAACCCCACGCGTCGTTTTACACCTACTTGGGTTAGGAAATAGGATTTAGTGGCTTTAGTAATTAAACTTCATGATTCTCGTTTGGGTACACTTGATTCTTCCCATGCTAATTCTAAAGGATGATAGTGTTGCCTTGTTTGTCATATGCTAGTTTGCTTCATGATGTATTCATTGCTAGTATTGTGACATGTGTATCATTTTATATTTTAATTTTTCATTTGTTTGAGTCCTATTGAAAAATACAAAAATATTTTTTTTTTTTTGAAAATCCAAAAAGATTTTGTTTTTGAGAAAACTCTTGAAAAACCAAAAAGATTTTGCTTTTATTTGAGTCAAAATATGAAAAGCCAAAAATATTTTTGATTTTTGTTTCTGAGTTTACATGTTTGATGTGGCATATTGGTGTACTTGGATCACCCCCCCCCCCCCCCTCTCCCATCGTTTCATTATCCGTGGCTAGGACATTTGGTCATTATTATCGATGCTTAGAATGATCTTAACCACTGTTTATATGGGGTTGTTTCGAAGTTGATATGCATTTTGATTCGTCTTTGTATATATGCCAACGTTGCACACATGCACGAGTTTATATGAATGTTTGACTTCTCTTGCATATTTGAATTTGGTGAGGCGTTCTTATCTCAATTTTGTCATCTATGCATAAGTAGACTTAAGGAGAAGTGTGCATGTAAGAATCGTTTACCATGAGGATTTAAATTGGTAAAAATGATGAGTGATTCACGGGAAAGGGCTGCGAAAGTTCAAAATTAATTCGTCGTGAAAGCCACCATTTAAAAGAGACCAAAAGAAAATGCAATATTCTAAGAAAAGGGACAAATTAGTTTATTTCATTCCAAAGAAAATATGATATTATTGAGGGAGTTTGGATGGATTAAAAATTTAAACCGGTTTGCACAACTAATCCTAATGTTGAAACATTGCAATTTGACGCTATTGTTTTTAGAATCGTCAAAATTCTGGATTTGTGTGCATGTAGTATGTTTAGTTCATTAAGCTCACATTTTTATTGTCATATGGATATGATAAAGTTTGATGATTTATCGCTATCAATTAGAGCTTCTTGATCGTTTCGATGTGTTGGAATTGTGACTCATTTATTGTAGTTTCACGCCCATTCATTCCATATCCATGTTTGAGCACATCGATACTATGTTTGCATGTAACTCACGTTATTAGTTTTTATGTGTTTTGGTATTTTGTGTTAAAAGCCTACTGTTTTAACACTGTTTTGCTACTGTCAGGGCCTTTCAATGATTTTTTCATGGAAATTTTTTCACTGGGCAAAAATATAACATATTTCTGGAAAAATGTGAAAATTTGGCAGGTCGCGAGAAGTCGTTCAAACGACATATCCATGTCACGTGAACGACATTTGTACTTCATTCGAGCGATGTCCTCAACTCGTTTAAGCGACGTCCGTCGCTCGTTCGAACTAAATTCTGGCTTCTGATTGGTTTTCAATCCTTTGGTTTAAATTGGTATATTTTTTTGGTACTGCTGGAAGTGTTTCTGGACTGACTGGTTTATATGCAGGTTTTATTGGTTCGAAATTGGATTTTTGCATATAAGTCCGTTTATCACACCTGATTAGATTGCTATATTCTTTATGTGATTTATTTGGTTTACTAGCTACTGATTTGTCAATACTTGATCATATTTAGCTGGTTGTTTCATGATTATCTAGAGATTTCAAATTGATTCAAATTGGTATATTCTCATGCTAGATACTTTCATTGGTTTATCTTTTCACCGGGTCGTCTATTCGAGACAAAAAGGGGGAGAGATGAATGTGATGTAGGGGAGATTTGAGCATGTTTTGGCTTACATATTTTACAAATTGGTATCTCATATTGGTAGTACACATTCTCATATTGGTAGTACACATTGGTATCAGTTTGTTGCTCAAATTGTTTAACAAATGATTGTTTAGAACTTATTCATATTGGTATCTATTATCGTTTGGTATCATTTGGATATATATTTGTTTTATTTATTCCTCCATACTTCACTGGGTATTTATTTGTTTGTTTCATGTGTGTAGGTATGCTTCAGCGATTCGAGATTTCAAGTCTACATCACATTCAGAAAGTTTTTGCTCGTCGGTTCTACATATTCTAGTCCGTGTCCTATATTTTTTATTTTGGGTTTATGGGATGGGATTTAGGCGTCATACGGCTTGACAGCCCGACTTAGGCATTTCACTGGTTTAGTTTTGTCTTGGAATAGTCAAAGGGGGAGATTTGTAAGGACATAAATTTCCAATTGAGTCCATGTATTGTTTTGACATAATTCCGTGAACAAAACTGTGTTTGTAATATGTCATAGGGAGATTTTATTTTGTCACGATCCCACTTGGTCTATGACGTATTGAAGAAAATTGAAAACACTGCGGCAAAGCTTCAAAGAAATAATCAAGCCGAAGTTTAATTGGTGCAAATTTAATCATCTTCAAAGTTAATTGCATTCTGAGATCACTCAGGTATGAATGCGTATAATTAATGGCGCTCGAAATTGGTTTTATAAAAGATAAGGATGTATTTTTATAAAGAAAAATATTTTAAAATGTTTTTAAAAGTGTTTTAATGGTTTACACTACGTTTCAATTATGATAAACTCGAAATAGAGTTTGACTTATTTGGATCTCCGTTAAAAGAGACTTTTTGAATTAAAAGTCAAAAAGTCAATCTGACACGCCAGCTTGTTCAAATGATAACCAATCTCGTTCAAACGAGATGGGTATGTCGTGTGAACGACGTGGCATTATCGTTCGAACGACACTTTTTTTAGGCGACGCTTAATTGTTATTTAAAGCTTGTTTCCATCAGAGTTTCGTAAGTGTGCATCTGGAAAAAAACAGTTTACCATCCAATACGTGTTTGCACATGTTTTCTAAGGATTAAAAAGCGTAAACACATCCTTAGAGTTTGCAAAGATCCAAGATATCATTATTATATGTTTACGTGATCTTGATGCACCAAGAAGTTTGTTCTATCATTGAACATCAAGGTTTTTGCGATGAAGAAAAGATAAGGACTTCTTGTTCGACATCGTAGACGAATCGAAGCCAATCGGTGGACACCGAGACATTTGTGGAGTCGAGTGTTGTGGATAGGTATCGTGGAAGACGGAATTTATGCGTGGGCACTATTAAAGAACGGTAGAAGATCGAAAGGTGCGTCAAGACCCATGGGGATCGATTCATTGAGTAAGGCTAAACTGTCTTTGTAAAACCATTGTTCATAGTGATTGTCTGGCTTGGGCGGTCCGAGGTTGTTTTCCCGTTTTGGGTTTTTTCCTCGTACATCCGGCGTTGTGAGTATTCTTTACTTTAGTTTACTTTCTTTAATCACTAGATGCATGTTTAGGATTAATCAAGATAAAATTGGTTTAAAGTAAGAATTGGATTTTCACAACTTGGTTTGGTGCACATTAAAAGTTGGATAATTTTTTGGTAAAATTTGGTTTGATTTGAAACACACGCAAAAAGGGATTTTTTCAATTGTGTTATTTTTAAACTTGTGGAGTTAATAGAATGTAACTAGGCAATTCTAATGTTTTAAATGATCAAATTAATGACTGACACGGGGATTAAAAAATAATTAATTCCAAAATTGCCAAAAAAGATTAAACCTATTAAAATAAAACACAATATAAAACCATCAATAATTAAAAGGAATAAAAACACAATAAATAAATAAACACATCTTTATATATCTCTATCTCTAACCCCCCGCTTCCACCCCCACCATAACTCCATAGCTCTACCACTAATAACACTCCATTTCAATAAACAACAACAACAACTAAATTCGAACTACCGATGACCTTCCTGCCCCTCCTGGTGCTCTAGAATATTTACAAACTAAAATATGAAAAAGAAAAAGCAAACCAGATCAATTAAAACCCTAATAAGATTATACGCAACAAATATAAATTAGATAAAGTTTAAAATAAACTTTGACCTTCTTTGAATTCCATATAAATTTTGTTCAGTTTTGAACCATTTGTACTTTTTATTTTTGGTGAAATTCTCCTGATATTTGTATTTAATAAAATAAGTGGGTTTGATCCATTTATAATCTAAATTATTGATGAAAGAGACCTTAAAGGGGTTTATATTTATGAATTACGAAATCTTACGTGATGAATAAATGATAATAGTGTCTAAACAAACATATCTTCCATCATTATAAAATAACAATGGAATTGACCCAAACACGCACCATATAAAACCAAGATCTGAAATGTCATATTAGTTATTGATCTGGTGGTATATCTATTAATGTATTACATTGAGGATGGATACATAGAGTAGTTCCGTTGTGAAAGAGGTGGCGAAGGAAAGTAAGAAGGAGGAAGTGACAATATAGAGTATCAATGGTAGGTCATAGAGTTGTTATATGGTAAAGGGGGGAGCGAGCGAGCGAGCGAGAGAGAAAGAGAGAGGTTAATTTGTTTATTTATTTTTTAATTAATAATGATTTTACATTTTGTTTTATTCTAATAGGTTTCATTTTATTTTGTGGCAATTATGTAATATGATATCTAATAGATAATAGATAAAATGGAGTCTTTTATGTGATTATGTCATACGTCATTGTATTGACATTTTTCTCCAATTATAAATCTAAAAGGGCCCTCTAAGCTTCACCTGCAACTACGAACATCTCTTTCATATCCATTTATCTCCCATTTAAATCTATGACTCTTCATTTTATATATATATATATATATATATATATATATATATATATATATATATATATATATATATATATACGTTTAATCATAGGTATTCCAACAATTAAGGAAGAAATCATGTACCTATGCACTTTGGCTTCCTCATTTTTTATGATTCCTCATCTTTTCTTTATCTCTAGCAGATCATAAGGGCCAAAAAGGGCCATGCCATTACCAATAACTAGAAACTCCAGACGTTATCTATAATTTCTAATTTTCGTTAACTCAAATGGATACATGCTTTAGGAGAAATCCCGTTTTACTTTATTTTAGGTTATTATGGAGTTATTTTAATGCTCTAATTAATTTGCGAGTGGAAAAGGTGATGGATAAGATCTTACATCTTTGTGGTAAGATATTTATTTTTTCTCGATTGTTATAATTTTTAGTTCTTTTTTCTATAATATTTATAAAGTTTCTTTTTATTTACTTTTTTTATGTCTTTTGTTTGAAATTTAAAAATCTTTGTTACTTTTAATAATTATGGGAATATAATTTTTACTACATACATGACTAGAGGCCGTTTTCTATTGGGTACAATTACATCTAGTCTTACTTTAGAAATGGTGGCTCCAATCCGTTTTCATCCATGTGTTGTGTCTCATTAATGTATACTCATATCTCCGTAAACTCCTAACCAACTTCAACAAACGTCTGCCCCTATCCATAATTTTTCTCTTCATCAAACCCAACGACCATATCTCTCTCTATAATTGGCTCTCTCTATACCCTATCTCTCCCAAATCATCAACTTGGTTTTAATATATTCAAGTTATTTTTTTAATCTTATCTCTATATCAATAACTCTTAAACCAGCCATAGATATTTAGTTCCTTTCCCCTCTTATATCACTCCCCTATCTCTACCTTCCGCACTATGCATCACTTCATACCCCATTCAAGTACTTTGACTTCATATTATCATATGCGAACATGTGAATCCTTAGTTATTCTAATAAAAAAGGGTATAATCTAAAGGTTATATTTAAAAACCCACACCCACATCCACATATTTATATGATTCTCTATTAGAACATGATAAGGGAAACCACTCTTAGTAAACCATAAAGAAGAGGCAATCTATCTATGAAGCATGAACTTGACACGTAATACATGACTCAACATGATACGAGACATGTAATTCTCAATTTTTTCAAAAATAAGGATACGACATACATATAATATTATATATATATTTATATATTTAATTATATGAAAAAATAAATTTTATATACTCTATTTTTAAAGTATTTATTGCATATTTTTAAAAAATTTAGATTTAAATATATTACTTCCTAATTATTTTTATTTTAAAATTTATTACGCATGTATAGTATATATAGGATAACATTACTCAAGGAAATATCACTATAAGTATGATAGCTAAGGCAATTTTAGGGCTTACTTTTACTGCTTTACAGCTAGCTTTTATAGTGTCTTTTATAACCCTATAATGTTATGTCTCTTACATAAAACAAACCAAAGTAATCACATTGACAAGTATAACCTTTCTTTGGTTACAACTTTCTCCTTTTACTTTTCTTCTTCTATTTCTATTTTCTTCTTTTTCTTTTCTTCTTCACTCTCGAAAGGAGTCGAGATATGTTTTGATTGCAGGAATGTAGGGTTTATTTGTGGCTGCAATATATTGTGTGATAGTTTAGAAGAGGTAAAAAAATTTCAACTTTTCTGGGTACGGTAAATAGGGTTTTATTTTTTACTTTGACCTCATTATCAATTCCTAATATATATAAAAGTACCCCAGCATGTCCCATTAACGTGTCCTTAGCGTGTCTGGGCTTAAAAAAAAGCAGGATAATATATGACATGCTGGGACACGCGTGTCCCCAGCGTGTTTGAGCATATCTCGTGTCTGACTCAAATCAAATATATTACGTTGCGTTCGGTAGAGTGTCTGTGATTCATAATAATCTCTCCCATTTTCTCCCCTGAATGTGTATACACACACACACACACAAATGTGGATGTGTGAAAATATAAACATTTATATATATTTTAGCTGGTTTAATTATGTGTCAAAACATTTGAGTCTTGCATATGGATACTTAAATTGAAGATCATACGACTTCTCTACGTTAAAGTTTTTGCATGCAAATTCTAGTATTTGAAGATCGTATCCTTTTTGTGGTATTTCTGATTGAATCGTATCAAGGCTAATACATACATGTAAACATTTACATCTTTTGTGAAAAATATGTTTGTGTTGATCAAGTGAACTATTTTAGGAAAATCATTGTCTTATATGCTTGTTTAGGTGAATCTGGGATTCTTCCTATAAGCTTGTGCATGTTTGGGTTTTGTACCAGTGCGCATGATAACATGGATTGGGCAAGGTATATGTTCTTCTTAAATCAGTGCGCCTAGTTGCAAAACCTTTTCTTGTGCGTGATCAATACCTTCCTATGCGCACAGTTGTCACATGTACATCGTGACCAAGGCCTCTAACCAAAATTGTGCTCACTGTGGTCTTTTTAACCATATGTAAGACGCTACCAGTTTTTCAAAAATTAGATAAATAGGATATTTTTCCCTCCTATTTTAAGAGATCATTTTCATGCGTACTTCTCACACATAAAGAGAGTTTTTTCGAGGCATGTGACCAAAGAAAAATAATACAATTTTGAATTTCACTTGATCCACACAAAATTGAGAGAATATTTGAAATTATATTTAATTTATGAGTTTTTAAATGTAACATTGGTTGAAATTGAAATGCACATACCCTAGATTCAGTTCTAACTAATTTGTATATTAATTTGAAGATTTAAATTATAATATCTTAAAGGAGGTGTTTGAGATATTGGATAGTTCAAGCATGGTGCAATTCGATGATGGACAATGCAACTTTCATATTCATTTGATGAACCTTTGAACGAAGCAGTCATTTAGATGGGGAAGAGTTTTAACGTCTATAGGTAACTTCTAATTAAGGAACAATCTAGAAGTACCTTCTCACTTTGTGTAAAATTACTTTTTAAGTCGAATGAGAGATTAGGATTCACTGAGGTTTTTTTCACCCCCTATGTGTTTTTTTTTTGTAGATCCTGACTTGTTCCTCTTGTGTGATTGACTGTTGTTCAATTACACATTTTTTATCACACACACATGCATATACACACTTATATTTATTTTTGGATCTAAGATAATCCATAGATAAAATTAACTTAGGGTGTGAATATTGTTAATTCATACAGTTAACTTAGGTTTTTTCACAATTTGCTTAATTGACTTAAATCTATTAAATCTCTCACCTAGATGAATGATAACTAGGTTGAATCGAATAATTGGCCAAGTGAATTTTAAAATTGGTATAAATTCTCACTAAAACCTATTCACCACCACCTCTAGGTCTATCCGAGTTGAACACAGTTTCTAGAACACACCACCCTCAATTGGTATCAGAGCAGTTGATCTTTTAATCACTCACATGTTAGAGTATATCTTTCTTGTTTTTATATTTCTAGTTTTTTATATGTTCTTAGATCTAGCTTGGGGATTGTTTTTAGATCTTATTTAAATAATGTATCAATATCGTGATAGTAGCTATACTAAGCATCCACCTTACTTTGATGGCTCAAATTATGACCATTGGAAAGTGAAAATGCTTAATGATTTGAAATCTAAGCATAAGAGAGTGTGGATTAGTGTACAACATGGGCGGAGTTATCCCATGATTAAAGAAGATTGAGTTAGAGTTAAGATGTTGAGGTTTATTTGGTTGGATGTCGAGTTTATGAATTGTAACCATAACTCAATTGCATTGAATTTTATATTTGCATCAATTAGTACACAAGAGTATAATCGTGTACTCAATTATCAAGAGAAAAAGGAAGTTTGGGATATACTGAGAGTCATACATGAAGTAACTTCTATCCTTAAGAGATCTAAGTTGCAAAAACATTGTGACTATGTTTAAAATAATACAAATGAATGAAGAGGAGATCTTTAATGATTACAATACTAGATTGACCAAGGTTGCCAATGTCTCCTTTAACCTAGGAGAGAAGATTGTCGAGAACAAGGTTATTAAGAAGATGTTTAGAACATTAGATTCTCGATTCCAAACCAAAGTTGTTATCCTCAATGAGATAAAAAAACACGGGCATAGGTAGTTTAGAAGAGTTAGTTGGGTCACTTCAAATTTTTTTATCAAGAAGAACATTTGAGTGGGTCTAATCCTAAGAACGATATCGCATTTACAACCAAATATAGTGCGAAAGTTATGTCTAGCAAGAGTGATGATATACCGAAAGAAAATATTGATGTGGATTTGTCTTTATTTGTGAAAAGGTTTGACGAATTTTATAAAAATATCAAGAAATTCCTAAAGAATAAAAAAAGTTTAAACATAAACCATACAAATAAAATAGACATCTCTATCAAGGTAGGCATGATAGGAGTACACCCAATAGAGGAATAGAAAGAGAGGAAGATTGATGTTTTGGTTGTGGTGGAGTAGGATATCACATAGTCCAACTCACTTATCGAAGAAAGAGAAGAACAAGGAATTTGAGAAGAAGAAGAAAATCTACAAAACAAGTTTAAGCGATTCAGAGAGCGTGTCAGGTGAGAATTCTTTAATTATTGAAAGTGGAGTTGAGATATCCTTCATGGTAAGGTTTGAAGAATGAGAAAATGCATGTGATGATAGTATCTGATTCAATGATGATATGAATAGAAATAGGGTCAAAGAGTATAGTCCTATAAATGAAGGTATTTGATGAACTTTATCAAGATTCCTTGAAATTAAAGAAGTTAACTGTCATACTCTTAAAAAAAATGAAATCCTACTTATTTGATCGAGATGAAAAATACAAAAAAGTTAGAATGTTTAATTTGAAAATATAAAATTCAAAGAAAATATTGATTTTTGATTGATGAGAATCACACTTTGTAATTAAAAAATGAAATCCTTTTGGAAGAAAAAGAAGAAATTAATCTCCGAAGGCAAAATTTTAAAGTTGGTTTTAAAAAGTTGGAACTTGAGCTTCAATTTGCAAAAGACTAGAAAATTTACATGATTGATTAAACAAATGTTCTTCATAGTACTTTAATGAACCATGGTCCAATACAAAATGACAAATATGGTACTATTTATGTTGAAACAATGAAATAAAAATTCTCCAAGGAAAAAGATTGAGGTTGACTCACTTGAAAGAAAATTTTCCAAGAAGGAAGTGGTACTTGTTCTTCCTAAAGATCCGAGAGAGGTATCACACATTACTATATATATATATATTAGTAGTTTTCTCGGGATACATAGGGCTTTGCTTGTTTAGGTCCCATTACTAGGTACTCCTTGATTCATTTGGGATTGAATCATTCAGGTGTGTGATTTCATTGACACATTTAGATCGTCTTCATCCATTTTTATGAGGATTTTCATGCATTTACATGTTGCATCGTTCATATTTTAAAATACCCAAAAGATTTTCTTTTTATTCTTTTTGTTATATGTGATTAAGTTATATGTATACATTGATTTTGTATGGGGACTTAACTTGAATGATGGTTAAAGCATGAATTCTTAATTATTTGGTGCAAATAATAATTAACTACTTGACATGTTATAATTCACATGAAAAATCATAACAGTTAAAATTTGTAATAATCTCTTTTTTATGATTACAATTTACACATTCACTGGCATATCACTTGCATTATATGCTTTTTTTATGTGTCTTGCATTAGTTCTTGGTTTAAAATTATGATTAAATCCTAAGATCTAATATCGTTTATCTTAAAATGTTTTATGGAACATTTGAGGTTTTTATGTGAAAAACACTTTAAATTGATGGAATTAATTAAGCATATGTTCTTTACATGGAAAGCTCTACCATTAGTGAGATAAAGTTGATTTGAATTTAAGTATCGTTGATAGGTCTCTACCAATGTGTGTCTGAAAGACACTCTCGAAAAAGACATATTATGGTGAAAAGAGTGAAAGCCAAGTGCAAAATAAATTCAAGGCATGAAAAAACTAATAGGACTCTTAAATTTTCTTGTAGTTATATACTTTTAGCATTTATTTTAGGGCTATACATCATATGAGGGAGATTATACGGTTACGTTATACCATATAGAAGATCTCGAAACGATATTAATAAAATAATAAACTTAACCATGACTCGTAATTCTTATAACTTGATTATATTCATTCACTTTATGTTGTGACTTATGTTTGTTAAAGATCATTCATGGATTAAGATACAAAACTTCCTTGATATTATTCGTTTGGAATTTTGTATATGTTGTTCAATAATTGATGTTTGTGTTGAATATGTTCTCAAACTATGTTATTACTCAAAATCAAAGGAATTTCATAGAAATGAATCATGTTTATCATATAAAGCCTAATCATGCTCACACTTCACATATTTTTAGGCCATATGTATATAAGTGTGTGTGACTTGTTTCTTTGTGCATATATATCAAATTTGTGATTTAATTGTCCAAAATGATTATTTTCACATGCATTTGCATATATTCATACCATATTTTTGAGTGATTGGGATTTTTTTCTCTATTCTATGAGTTTTCCTTGATTTTAGCAACTGGTTAGTTACGTTTGCACGACTTTATTTGGTACTTATTCGCGCAACGTATCTATGCACGGTCGAATTTTTAGTCGTACGCACCACCTTTGTTGTTAGTTTAGAAATGGGGTTTTAAGCTAGTTTTAGGGTTCATTTTAGAATCATTTCAAATCATTTTAGCCTAGAGAAACCCTATGGCATTTTTATGTGAAGAAGGTGTTCTTTTTCTTTCATGTGAGGTTTGATTCCATTTTTTGTGTTTTTTGCTTGGATTAGAAATGAGAAAACACTAGTTTCTACTATTTTGGGTATTTACAAATTGGGCTCAACTAAATGTTTCTCTTTTAAATATTTTTCTTGATTTTATATATTTTAGGATTTTTTAAGGATTTCCATCATTTCCAGGTGTTGGTTTGTTTATAAGTTGGATTTGGGTATTTTTAAATGATTTCTCATATCATCACATATACTCTCTTTGGATTTCTGGCCATTTCATTGTTTGTGTGAATTTTTCTACTCTTCTCCACCACTATTATTCGTGGGCATACACATAACTTTAAGAGAGTTAATTTTTTACCCCCTGGTGAGACATCTCATTCAAGAGAGACCCTTATCACACCTTCGAGTTCACTGAGCACTTCATGATAGCATACTCAGGCCCCAAGAGCCTCCATACCCATTTCAGAGATGACCACAAATTCATATTCCATTCGATTCACTTGGTATGGTTTGCCCCTTTTGAGAGGATATAGTTCCTGGGTAGTTATAGCTAGGAGAGATGTGGATCTGACACATATCTAATGGAATGAAGTGGGCTTTTTTGGTCATAAAAGGATTCAACACCTCTCATCTTCACATCTTATTACACCATATTCTTCGGGTAATGAGACACTTGTTCGCGAGTTATATGTGAACATGATTGTGTCTTCTGAAGATAGTTTGATCATGATGTCTTTCGTAGGTTGGAGATTATCTTGAGTGAGAATGTTTTAACGTCTCATTATAGTTTACCATGAGAGGATCATCATGATTATACTACTTAGACTGAGAGTAATTTGACATATCATTGGTTAACATATATTATATAAGGGAGAATGATGGCATGGTAAGGTAATCTGTTCTTGTAATCTTATTTCAGACAAAGATACTCAATCGTACACTTTATGGTTATTTATAACCTCATGCCCATGAGACGGTCACGGTACTTCCCCTACTCTATTGGATGTCGCATATGTGACTTAGCGATGCATTAGACCATTCACTTCTCGTTACTCATTCTTGTGGTCATGCATTGAGGTTTTCCAGGTACGACTTAAGATGTTTTTACCTTTACTGGTATGGTCACCGGTTACCTATATTCCTTATATTTTTTGCATATTTGTTTCGATAAGTCTGCAACCATTCTAGGTGTTATCACGAGTGTCAGTGGTTCACGTTCAGGGGGTTAGACTTCTCGATGGATTCCATCACCTTTTATCAACCCCAAGACTGATGTTATAACATATGGTTGCGCTCTTGCACCTGCTCCAGCTCTAGCTCTAGCTGCTCCTGCCATGATAGATCATAATTTATCCAAAGAGTATTTTGATGGAGAGTTTTCTTATATATGTGATGAATTTTCCTGCATGGATATGAGGATGACCTCGATGATCGAACACTTTGATTATCGATTCACACAACTTCACTAAACTACCAAAAATATTTGGTCACAGATTGTACTGATCAAACATCGAGGCATGTATTTTTTAGGATCATCAAGATTTGGTCCATATTCCACTCCTACCATTATAAAGGTTAATGAGGATGAAGATGTTGAGGTTGTAAATGATGATGATGATGATGATGATGATGTAAATTATGATGGTCGAGATGAGAATGATGACATGTTTCCTAATTTCTCAGATAATGACTAGAGATTTTTTGTTTATCTTTATGTTATTATTGATGGATATTTTGTATATTCCCACTTTAGTCCATTTGGATTTTTTTTACTTTACTTTTACTAGTCCTATATAGTTTTAGAGTTCTTTTGATTTGGATTTTTACATTTGGTAGGATGTATGGATATTTTGTTTCTCTACATTGGTGATCTATTCTAATTAGATTTGATGATATTATCTTGTTTTGGAAGTTCACATGCTTGGATATATAAGATTCCACTAGTTTCCATTAGATATTAACTTGTTATACATCATGTTTTATCATGTTCACATGTTTTGTTGATGTTATAGACTTCGATGAGATATTTTTCTCATGTTTATGATGATTCTAATGTTTACCATCATCTTAGCATTGGTTTATCACTTGTTTATATAGATTTTTCTTTTCTAGTTCTTTTACATTGTGATTTTGCTTTTATACCTTTCTACACATGTTATTTATTTCATATCTGCTTCTTTTTAAATTTCATGTGTTAAAAAGGGGAGAAACATCCAAGATAGGGGAGACTCCTCTTGAATCCATTAAGGAGCTTTGTCTTTTAGCTTTATCTTTTCAAAAGGGGAGAAACATCAAAATTGGGAGAGATGTTTGATGAAGGGGATATAATATTTTATTGATATTTATATGTTTTATAGGGTTCTATATTCCATATTATTTTATGCTTATTGTCATATTTATTGTCCATATTAATTTCTTATCGTATGATTCCCAAAGTAGGGGGAGTTTCTCTTTTTTCATGTCATACATGCACGATATTTTAGTTATGTTTTATGTATTTCAGTTATTGTCATAATGTTATGGCTCAATCCCATGTTTCATAATGGACTGTTGATTGTTGATTGTCGATTGCCTTATGGATTCCATGTGTATTGAGACACTCTACTCTCATTATATGGCTAATATGGGTTAAGTTTTACTACACTAAAAATTGGAAAATATCACCCCATCTTGGTCATGGTTCAAAACCCTTACCACCAACTAAAGACCATGACAAGGACAGTGACCCGTTCCTGGTGTGAAATTTACTAAATATTGTTCCTGATTATCGATCGTAACCCCGTTAATCACGATCAGGAACTGTGGATTTTTACATGGGAAAAATGGCGTTAACGTGTTCACAATGGTGGTCGTTATATGTGATCATTACTACGATGCTGTGATCATTACTATAATGTGTTAAAGTGGATCACAATCCTTAACTGTGATAAGCATCCATTACAAAACCTGAATTTAAAGTGGTTACATGAATTTGATCCTGGGGTTGCGATTGTAATAACTATCCTTGGAAAAACAGTAGGTCATATTACATGACCATGACCACAAGCATTGAGTGTGACCATATTCTTGAATATAATATGGTTATGGACATTATCACTGTCAATAAGGATGACCCAATTTTATGTTTAAATACACCTTTAGGATTTTTTCCTCATTTCTCTCATTCTCACTCTCTCTCTCTCTCTATGAAATATTCGACCACCACACTTCTCTGCGAATTATCTCTCTACGATTCACCACACCTTCGAAAAATCTCTCTCTCTCTCTCTCTCCTTCTCCGTGTGTGTGTGTGTGTGTGTGTGTTTGTGTGTGTGTGCATTCGCGTGTGTGTTTGTGTGTGCATTTGCAAATATATATAAATGTACATATATGTAATTAGGGTTTGTACTTATTTACATAATTTGTAAGAGGAAACCCCCTTGAAGCCTGGGAGTATAGTAATACCAATTGAGGCGTAGCCCTTAGAGATATGGTGATAAATAATAACTCAAGAACTCTTCAACAAAGATAAGAGAACATGCAATATTGTATATAATCAACACTAAAATTGGACTCACAAGTCTCTCATGTATAACTCAAATAACAATAAAGGAAACTCAGAAATAACTCATTCAAAAGTAGAGAGAAGTAAGCACCCTAGGTACACCTTGGCAGGAAGCCAACACACCAACAACCTCGTAAGTGTGGTTAGCTATTAAAAGCTTCATAATAAATGACAATGGTGGGTGAGTAAACTCTCTGGTTTGCGATAACTTCTCTCTAATATATTCTCTCTCTAGCAATAAATCTCTTATAAAGAATTCCCTCATCTCAGAAGTGGCTGAGGCCCATAAATAGCCCCACACCCCTTTCGGAGACGTCTCAGTCTTCATTAATGTGAAAGACATGCCTTTCACACTTAAGTCCCAAACATTAAATTCCAGGACATGCCTTTTGCCTAACCACCGTGCATTAGAGGACTGTTACCATAGAGGTAGCTCACCAAACCGTCTGACAGCCCCAATACCAAAGTGGTTCACTCGAGTTCAGATTGGACAGTGCTTAGCTAACTGGTGACATGACCTAAAGTAAATGTGACATTTGGTACGAGACTGTTTAGCTCAAATCTCAATATACTATGGAACTCAAGGTTACTCCACTCAAGCTTCCACGATGAAAAGATCTCTCGGTGTTTTACCAAGTGTATCTAAGATGTTCAGGACAAGTCCTAACACTGCCTCACTTCTCAATCCTCCAAACCAAGTCCCTCTGAAGTTCCCATGGCGAGGTCATTCGATAGATCATGTAAGCTCTCCTAGGACCTGCCAGGCTTGGTCTCTCGCGAGTACTGTTTGACTTCACATTCAACATAAAAAATTGCTACAACATTACAATTAGTGTATTTAAAAGATATAATTATACTAAGTAAGAAAGGAAGATAAAAAAGAGCTTTCTCGGCCAGTTTCCTCGCCATGCTGTATTGCTGGGCCTCCTCACGGAGCTGCTTCACTGTGTGCCTTGCGTATTCCTTCTCTTGGGTCTTTTCTATTAATTGGGGAGCCTTTTTATAATTTAGAGATTACCTTCAAACCCCCCTACATTTTCCCCTTCGTGTAGGGATTTGTTGTGGGCACAAGAAATGTCCGCATGAAAAATTTCTCAATCCGATGGACTATCTTCTGTTGTGAGTGAAAAATTCTTCCTACGTCGTCTTCATTGTAGATTCTCTCATTAACTCTTTTAAAAAAGAGTAAAATTTTCCCCGATGTACCCGAACCAAGGCTCTGCAACATTTGGGCCTATGGCAAGGGAACATCATGACTTTTTCTATCATTAGGTCCCAGTCATTCCATCTTCTATTTGTTCGAAAAGAAAAATTCTCCCATATGCGTGTTCAGACTATTATAACATCGTCTAGTCTTACAGCGTGAGGACTTGATTTAATTGACCATTTTGGCTTTAAATACCCATTTTAAAAAGTTCTAGTGCCAAAAATCATTACTTTTCTTGAAAGCAACCCTCTCTCTTCCAAGCGTCACCTCATTAATGACGTAGGGTTGTCTTTTCAACTGTTAGAGCACTCCCTGAAGTGCCACACATCCCTTTTGTAATAATTTTGGCGGCTTGGCACGTGCCTCTATGGGAAACTCAAATGCCGACTTGCTTTTTAAACGTTTAATACTCAATTTTTATCCATTTTTCTCTTTCATTTCTTTATTTGTCTCCATACTTACAGAGGTTTTAGAGAGAGAAAGTGATATCCGCCATTGTTGCTCAAGTTTTTCTTTTGTTTCTTTCTTCCTTTTTCATCTTCAACCTCTGTTACTCCATTATTTCCAGTCCACTCTCTCCTTCTTTAAGCTTTTCTCCCTACACTTCTCCCATGGCATCTTCTTCCAGTGCACTAGATGTACCAGTTGTTCCCACTACCATTTCTCAGCCTTCCACCACCACCACTCCTGCCCTACCTTAGATGCCACCGTCTTGATTATAACTCGTCAAGAGCAACTGTGTTTTTATCGTTGTTCTCCTATTCTTAGCAAGGGTGTTGATTACTCAGCTATGTGTTAAACCATCGTTCGCAACGCTAAGTGTGACTACTTGACACTTGGTGAAGAAGATGACAATGCGTTTGTTTGGCATTTCTTCCCCCCAAAGGGGACTCAACATTTTCATCTTGATCGTGGAGAGTTCCCCTGTTCCCAAATAGACTTCGAAGGGCCCTCTCTGGCTAACTTTACTTCCAGGAACACATACATACAGACACCTTATGCTGATGACCTCACTAAGGTTAGGCTCCATTGGGCGAAGTGGTTCAGTGAGTTTGTTATTTCAAAACACAACATTATGCTCCAAGTACTTGTGTTTACAACCCACACTTTCATGGCCGTCTGCAGGGAGTTTATAGAGATCCTAAAAGATGTTTGTGAGATGCTTGGGCTTGACCCCACAGGTACTTCCATTTACTCTAATAAGGCTTTAGATGCCAAAGAGGCTGCTTCCAGCGCGAAGCTGGATTAGATATACTGAACTTGTATTAGAACTTCCAACAAAACTACCTTCTCCCATCTCATCAGCTACTTCTTCACTTGTGAGAATGATGGTTCTTATGGTTTTAGTCAAGACAAAGGTACCCCTTTAGAATTACCAGCCTAATCTCAATAAAACCTTAAAGGGCTATGAATCCCCTTTCTAACGTTCCACTCTGTACATGAATCGGCCTTACGGTTCGCACGAACAATCCGTTTTACTTCGAAAGTCCACTGGGCACTTTTAGGACCAATTTGACCTTGATAAACTCTCCAAACCGAGCGAAGCTCAATGAAGTATTAAAGGGATCTGAATTCCCTTTCCAATAGTCCGTGTTGTGCATGAATCGGCCTCACAGTCTGCACGAACGATCGGGCGCTTCCAAGCCCCATTTGACTTCAGTCAACTTCTGGAATCGGGATATCTCAATGGATTTTTTATGGTATCTGAATTTCCTTTTCAATGGTCCCGACCGTGCACGAATTGAACTTGTAATTTACATTTTATGCCTATTGTTCCAAAAAAGTCCATTCCGGACTCCCTATAGGCACCCCAGGCACCCTTCTTATCGACTGGGTATACTTTCCTTACCCAAAAAGGCATGAACTATGCCGATAACAAGGCCAGGGTCCATGCTTATCGGCAACCCCAACCCTAAAATGCATTATATAAAGGGCTCATGACCTCACCCCTGAAGGAGGTCCCTTTCAACAATCAGCAAACATTCTCTCGAAACTAGAGCCTTATCATTACCAAAAAAAGTCTATTTTCTAACATTCCTTCACCTCACGTTCTTAGCACACTTAGTCATCCATCTTACCCCATTATATTACCTTCATACCACTATAAAAACCAGCCTATATACATTCTAAATTCACCAACAAAGATCCACAAGGACGTTTATTCCTCACCTTTTTTCTAGTTTATTAATTTTAGTGTTATTATTCACTTTATTCTCATGTTGTGATATTTTCTAGTTTTATTTCATTATCTCACATCAAGTAATCTTTCTTTTTTATTATTAGTATTGGACACAACTTATTTTCATAAAAGCCCGAAAAAGACAAAAATAGGGTTTATTCATAAATTTCAAAAGTAAAACTGCCACTTTCTCACACTTTCACACTTGAAAACATTTCTCTCCAAAAACACTCAAAGAGGAGTCTTACATTTGGATTTATGGGTTGAACCCCACCCCTATGTTATTTTCGAACTACGTGGACTTTGATACCCTTTGGGGTACGTAAGCGTCTTGGGCAAATCCTGAGATTCGAGTCCTCCCTCTTCATTTCATATCTTTTATATTCTATTATATATATTTTGTGAGCCTTGTACTCCTACATATTTGTGTCTTGCCCGACATGCACATTCTCTCTTTCAGAGCGATTCGTGATTCGGTGAACACTTACATCATATGTTTATTATTATTTTCGAGTACATTCCTATCAATGAGTCAGCTCCGCCCATTCCATGATGCGAGTCGGGTAATTCCATTCTCCTGTTATTTATATTATACACATGTTCACGCACATCACGAAAAAAAATGAGAAGATTAACATAGCCCAAGAAAGATAAAAATGGCAAAATGGGTGCCTAACATCTTTCCATTTCGTAACTTAGTCCCCGGACCCTTTATATCACTTGGTTTCATATGCATCAGTATGACCTTAATGTCATTCTCTCGTGGCGGCGACATTATTTTGCCTGTTTTGAGCAAAATAGGTTGGCGACTCCATCTCTTTGTGTTATCCCCATTTGATGATGAACAATTTTATATCCGAGGCATATCACGAAGATGCTGATGTAAGTGGCGAAAAAAAGACCTCAATATCCTCGAATCACCCACATGCACATAACGAAAAAAGGGAATGAGGGACGGGGGTTTCCTTTCCACCTTCTCCCCTCGTCCCGACTTCGGGGTTCGACATGAGCCAAAGGAATCCTACATGAATGGATATAACTCTCTATTATGCGCAATTTTGGAGACAACTTACTTTGTCGGTCAACTTCACGTACACTGCACTTTCAACGTCGCTAACCTCTCACCATATCGTGGAACCCATATTACTTCACTCTATTTTTCTCTTATGCTTCTTATCATATTTGTTCATATATAGATCGTGTTGAGTCCGTTTTTGAGGAGGAAATTGTTACCACACCTTCAAGTCTATACAAAAAACTTGATCCATTGGCATGACTGACTAAAGTCTGAGGGTACCAGTATCTCTTATGTTACTTTGTAATATATTAATCCTGATTTCTACATATCTTATATGGACTATATGAACCATTCGAAGGTGGGGAGAATGGTTCAAAAGCATCGTGGTGGGCCATTATTTTATTTTGGTTTATATTTTTTATCTTCTTTTTTTGTTGCTAGTTGTTTTGGTCATAAACTTTAAACAATACACATATGGGATATCATGTATTAAAGATAGACAAATCTATTTCCCCAACCTTTTGTTGTTTACATTTCAATTAGCTTCTACATAATGCATCATCTAGACTCAATATGGTATAATTTATTTCCTCTATTGACAGATGTAAAGTGGAAACAAAGTTAATATCATTCATCATTTATTTGGATTTTATTAGGATTCTTATTTCTTTAACAGTAATATTCCAAATATAAAATATATTTTTCATGTTCTTTCATATTTATTGTAAATTTATATTTCTCCCTTAAATATCATATATATTGACAATTTGGTGGTGTCATCAATATCCAAGGCCTCTGTTAAACAAAGGGCCGGCAGGGCTGGAAGAGTACATCTAGGGAAATGTTATAGGTGCCAAACTTCTGCAATCATATGTTTCACATGATGACATTTATTTTTTTATTTTTTATTTTTCCCGAAGTGTTTGTATGCATTTCTACTCCTTCCAACTCAAATTAAGAATCACAATTTAAAGTTAAACTCCTTATGAAAACAGTAACTTCAACGTATTCAATAATTAATACCAAACTTATTTCACAGTCATGGTATAATAAGTTTTAAACTCTTTATTTGAGATGTCCTAGAAAGGAATTTCAACCATTTATTTGAGATGGATGGAGTAATTTATATCGTTCCTAGTGCTAATGTGCACTCTATATCTTTTACATAAATCTTTACCAAGAAAATCAGTTTGCTGGTTAACCAGATCATCTCTGTTTATTAGAGTTTACCCTGAAAGGTTATTAATGTACGAAAGTGTTTTTTACGGTGTGTTCATGGGAGAAGTGATAAGAAAAGGGGGAAAGACGTTACTTTAAGCAAATATATATAATGATTATAATCAAATTCCATTATTTATTTTTCTTCCTAACGCAAGGCGAGTTATAATCATGTTGAATCTTTGAACTCTCATTTTCATGGTTGTTTTGAGTCATAAAAATAACATATCGACATTATTGGTCGTAAAGATTAGAATAGTCCTTTTTAAATTTATCAAAGGCCTTCTATAAGTCTTTAACAAATTCTCTTCAATTATTGCAATTTATGTAGATACGAAGCAGGTTGTACTTTTTTCCCTTGTAATGGCATTTATGGTTGTTTCGGTAATGATTGTTCAGTCTATGAGGATGAGAGGTTGAAGTGGAACATAGCATAATAAGATTTGGGTTTTTATTAGTTTTGGATTCATATTAGCGTTTCAAATTGTGAAGTAAAATGAGGTTTAGATGTTAAACGATGTCAATGGAAGCTCTTACAGAGAAAACGGAAACTAAAAGGAAAAAAACGAGGTCAAAGGAAGTAATTGAGGTGGAATCTTTGTTAGTTTTTTCTTTCCCTTATTGACTTCAACTATTGTGGCCTTGAAAATTAAGAAAATGCAGTGGAAAATTTTACGGGTACAAAAGGAAGGAGAGTTTAAGGACCATTTCATGAGCTGGATATTATGTTTCGTATTAGGTCTAAAGATTTTGAAGTTTATTAGCTACTGACAATTCTCTTTATCTTCCCCTCTATTGCAAATCAAAAGTCTGTACAAAATTCAAAAATTTAAGAAAACTTTTTTACCCCTCGAGTTTTAACCTCCCAACTTTATAGTCTTTGTAAATCAGCATAACATACATTACCCGAGGTTGAGCTTCAACGCAACATAATAAACATTACCTAACGTTGAGCTTTTATGTCCTAGATAATGTTGGAATTTCACACTATCTTATATGCTCTATGAAAACAAGATTCTTAATGACATGACAACCCAAAAATAATAACACGACACATAATTTGAGATACCAGGAGTACTACATAAAATGGTGTCAGTAATGTAGGGGAATTAAATAACTTTTGGTTACTTCATTTTCTAATCCTTATGTGGTTGTATCTCCTTCTCTAGGTGTTATGCCAAGTGCGGTTGTGTCGGAAGTATCTAAGGAGATAACACCGATGAGGTATGTTCAAAGTGTGCAAGTTTGTAAAGCTTTGTTTACAGATGGTATTTCAACAGTGATTGTCTCGAATGTCCCCGGTGTGATTACTCAGCCTTTAATTATTGCGGATGTATCGAATGTCTCGTGTGTGGTTGTTCAGGTTTCTAATGTTTCTACTACGCCAATAGTCCCAAGTTATTTTCTCATGTTCGTGAGAGTTTAGGTGCAGCAGTTGGGCTGCCTTATAATTATCGACCACCTTTTGTCTTTTTACCAAAGAATTGGTGAGTTCATTTCCTTTTCTTGAGGGGGTGAGTGTGACACCCCGCCTAATTAAATATCGGGTGATCAATCATTTATTAAATTAAAGGAGGTTTCTCATTTGGTTCATTCTCAGCATCACTGTCAAAAATCATATTAATTACTAACCACCTATTAGTTAATTAAGCTGGTGTTAAAAAATTTATCTTTCATTAAACAATTGATAATAATATGTTGAAATCTAAATTAAAACATTCACACCATTAATATATTCTAAACCATCACAAGGAATAAAAAATAACTGACTTGCTGAATAAACCATCGGCTACGAAATACAAATCCAAATAATATGTCCAACAAATAGTAAATAAATCCCACTATAACTCAAAAATGAATAACTGAAATAATAAAGTCTAAATGGGGCAACATCCCCAACTGAGACACTGAAATGAAATCCCACACTAGGAATGAAAGGTGGAAGCGTCTAATCAAATCCTGCAAGCCTCAGAGTGCTGCAGCAAATCGTACTTGGAATAGGTCGTCAAGTCTGGCATCCCTATGGCTGGACACCTAAAAGGTTTTGGAAAATATTAATAGCAAGGGTTAGAACCCAAAATATTTTGAAATCATTTAGCAAGTATTTATCACAATTTAAAAATCCGCTATTGATTACACATGTTAGGTTCACGTACACTCTCTTGAGTTTTCTCACCTCTCAACTATTGTGCACGCCTAACGTTTTCTACTTAGCCCACCTAGCCATACTACCCAAGCTAACTATACATAAGTATCTATCTCGACTATCGACACCTATAAGTCCCCGTACCGCCCATACAGTACGCTAACCGAATTAACATCTCTCGTTTGTTATTGATATCATAAGTAACATTCTCTATCTCTTATCATTTAATCATTTAATTAAGTTTCACTACTTAATTAATTATTTATATTCGTACTATCAATTTGTCCACTATCACACGTAAGTAGAATTCTTCAAACGGTTATATATTTTTATTTCACAAATATATATAATTGCGGTGTCGCTCAAAAGGACCACCGTGAAAGTAGGCATACTCTGCTGTTAGTCCATGTACCTCTCGTACTAAAATAAGGACTATTGGTTCGGCATGTCTCCTCGAACCCAAAAATCAAATAACAAACAATGGAGGCGAAGATAGTTCTAAGCCTTTGGGCTACGCACATACCTAACGTACCCAAATGACGTGTTAGTCTCACTAATACATGGCACATAGTGAGTTGCCCTAAGTTTTATATTCTGGGGCACAAATCCAGACAACCCTGGAATCGGCAAGGCGAGATCGCCCACTGCACGAAAACCTTCGTGATAGCAGGCAACGTAGGTATGTTCACATTTAACACTAATCATATAATAGGTATACACACAACCTATATATACGTTAAATCAGTAGGTATACACACAACCTAATTATCATACTTCATACGTAGTATTTATCTCTCAAATAATCACCATACTATCAAATTACGATTATTCTCTCTATTGTGTTAATCCGAGTATTACTCTCTACTCTAAGGGTCCTAGTTACCCCTTAAATAAAATTCAGTAGTTGGCTCTATCATACGCTACTGGTATATCACATAAATTCACTTAAATTCCTCGTAACTCATCATCCTTCTCTCGAATTAAATACACCTTAATTTAAGTATATTAAATCTCGCCTTAATCCCCTCATTAAGACTAAGTCATCCCATCGTAAGCCTACTGTAATATAATAAATCTTTTATTATATTTTAGCACAGTCCCAAAAGTTTCCCCAACAAAAGTATAGGAGTTCTAGGCTTAAAAGGGGAAATTTCACATTTTTGGGAAACCGAATAGATTGTCCAGGAGGTCGAATCGATTCGCTTTCCGAATTGATTTGCCTCTGGACCGAATCAATTCAAAATTACGCAGATCATCTTCTTCCTCAATACGCAAGTGCGTTTTTCATCATTTTTCGTATTCTCTTATTCGTGGTTCTTTATCAAATTAACATCCAACATTCCCAAACATCATATACATGAATTAAGATGAATTCTAAAGTAAAAAAAACATAAAAACCTCATGATTCCCACCCAAGAATAGATCAAATCAAGTTTTCATCAAAAACCCTAGGTATTGTGTTCTTCAACCATTTTTTATCAAAAACCCAGACTAAATTTGCAGTGATTATCAAAAACCATCTGATTTCTTATCCTTTACAGATGTTAAATCAAACGACATGCAATTCCTATTCAGAATCTGAGTTTTAATTATTCTTTTCTTCCAAGAAAATGGCTTTGATCAATATATTTCAAAACCCTAACAACATGGGCATTATAACTTCAAAAGAACTGTAAATAAACACTAGTCTTGTGTTAAATGATCTGATTTCATGGTTTTGATGCTCGATGGTTTGCCTTTTCTCACAATCCTCACTCCAAGATTGATAATAGTGCAAGATCACTCCAATTTCTCAAAAACTCTCTCTTTGGCCTCACAAATTGTTTCTCTTCTTCTCTAATGGCTTCTCTGACTTTTCTAACCTCTAAACCCTAGCCTCTCCCATCAATATGGAGATAAAAATGTTGAAAATTCATAGGTCTCTTAACCCTCGATTACCAAATGACTAAAATCCCTCCCATACGATGCCAATTTAGTCTAAAATAGCCTCGGGACCCAATCAACACCCTCGGGTGTACCATTTTGACTATTTCGATCCTTCCAAAATCATTCTTGACCTTAAAATCATCATCCGAGTTACTCTAAACAATTGTCCTATCTCAACCTGAATTTAGTCTACACGCGACTCCCGGTTGAGTTAAATCCATTTATGTAAATCTCACTCGCTATGACGCATAATAATTTCCATAAATTATTTACTATCCACTTAGTAAATTTAACACATAAAATTAATCCTTATCTCTCTCTCTCTTGATTAATATTTAATAATTAAATTACTTCACTCGCGTAATTTAAAATAAAGCGAATAATTTAAATTCCAAGTGCGTAGAAATACGGGGTATTACAGTGAGTGTGCCCGATGTGCATGTTCTGAATCTTTGATTTATTTTAATGCATCACCCGATTAAACAGGTTTCTCTTCACTCATTCCTTCTTTTATAGTTGATGACGAGGATGATGTAATGCGGTGTTTTTCAAGCTTCTCCAAGAGAGGTTAAGTCTTAGAAGGTAAAGGAGTTTATTGCCAATATGGAGATGATGACCTTTTCAAGTGGTTGGTTGGAATGATATTTTGAGCGAGTGTCGAAGTTTTAAATTTCACCAGCTTTCAAGGAGTGGTTCTAGAGCCGTAGTAGTGTGCTAAGTTTGGCTGATCAGAAGGATGCCATTCGAGAATCAATAAATAAGCTATTGTAAAAAATTTTCTTGAAATAAAGTGGAAACATAACGTAAATTAGTGCAAGAGGTTAAAGCGACGTCTAAAAAATAGTTGGAGTTGGAGATGGAGTTTGGGGTTGATATTTTTTACTATGGGTTTAGAGATATCGGCGTTACTTTTGTGCTGTGGATGGGGTTCATAGTGGTAATTAGCTTTATTTTTTGTGGTGAGAACTTTCGGTAGTACGCCTTTTGTTTGGTGGATGTCGATGTTTATGGTAATGTCTCGGGCATGAATGTTTTTGGTTTTTCCTATGTAACCCCAATGTTTCTTTTGTATCGGATGTTTGGACTATGATAAGGATAATGCTAAAATATTTTTATTCACAGAATGTGGGTTTTGTAATTATATATATATATAACATTTGTATTGATTTTTGGTTGTGATGAACTTTGAATTTATGCTCCTAAATTATATTTAATAGTGATTTATAGTGTTGTTTATTGCGATGATTTATCTATATTGTGATGTGATTGATTATTTCTCCTTCCAAACTTAGGGTTAAATTAATGCAATTATCCAATCGACACGATGATCATTTTGGAACGGAAGATTCATCTCATTTGTAATTCAACAACTGTAGATTCTCTAAGTGAAATGACATTCGATAATGAGAAAAATACAATATAATGAGGTTTCCAGACTTCTGAATATTGGGGTGATATCTATCGATCATTTTCTCTCATGCGAATCTTATTAAACATCCAAACTTCAACTATGGATCTCAATTATAATGAGATTCAAGCCTTTTGGTGATTATTGATAATTTTAACAACCTAAAGCCATAAAAGGCCATGGCCGTAATCAAAGCCACGACCTCAAACTTATTGGTCGCGGATAGGGTGATAAGATTGCGGACAGTAACAAAGGCTACGACTGAAACTCTTAGGTTGTGGCCTATGTTGCGAGGCAGCGAAGTTTACACCTCGGAGGTATACAGAAAACCCAACACATGGATTAATGATGTGGCCTAATCAACGTATTTCTTGCAAACCAAGTTCTGGAGCTTCTAGAAGCTTTTTTAAGGGCTTTTTTAGGAAAGTAGTGATATATTTAGAAATTTTAGGTTCCCTTATTTCCTATAAATAGCTCACCCGAGCTCTATTTCCAATTTTTCTAGAAAATCGTTAACAACACTCTAGAGAAAGTGAGAATTTAGGGGCAAAAAGAGGTGGTGCCAGATTAAGGCTGAGGAGTTGTATTATTCACCGGTGTAGGTGGTTTATCTAGGGCAATGGAGTACTAATGTTTATCATCGGACTAAGTCCTTTGGCAAGGAATTTCATCCTAAACCCCCTTCTTCCTTTTCATAAACCCAGTTTCCATGATTTTTTTTTGTTGACTGAGATAAGACTTCTTGTATTAATCTTAGTATCTGAGTAAATGGTCATTAAGTTGTAGTATTCACCATATATTCATATTATGAAGTCAACATGTCACTTGAATAGAGTGAGTTTTGGGTGCTTAGAGGTTAGAATCTAAGTTTCTCGAAAATGTTCATGTTTTCTTGGAAGGTTTTTTCGAGTTTTCCATGTAGATCTTTGTAAAATCTAGATCATAAATTGTTATGGGAATATAAATTTCTTTTACAAAAATACCCCTTGATGTCTGAATATCAGAAGTTAGAACTCCTTTGAGATCGTACACTAAGGCAATATACTATTGTGCCTTACCTTGTTACATGGTTCATTGGATTCTCATGTTAATGTCGTGGCATTTGATACACCAAGCCAAGGTATTATGTGTGGAGTGGCCTCTTGCTTTATGCTTGAGGTCAGACAATTAGTCTAGGGAGATTGAGCCTATGCTAGTTGTGGGGCTGGAACTTTAGTAAAGCTCGATAAAGGCAGTGGAGCTAATAGAAAATCGTGGATCGCTCATCACAGAATCGGGCAGGAGAGAAGGTCGTGGCCTATGGCATGACTGGTTCATAAGGAATCCAGAATAAGGCTACGGAGTGGTGAAGTTTAAGGTCAAAACTAAGGGTCGCAGCCAATTGGGCGAACTAAGAGAGATTGAGCCTTATTGGAAGTCGGGGACTAATGGACCAGGGGAGATTGAGTCTAAGGACATCAGTAACTATCGGGGGAGGTTGAGTCCTTGAACAAATATTTCGTTGTTATTTTTTAGGGTGAAACTGTGTGCTATTGTAATTTGTTTTCCTCTCATTATCATACTTTAACATTATTTTTCATTATCCTATTTTATTGTGTAAATCGTAGTTCTATTAGTATATGCGTATTCTTGTGATTATTAACATTAACAAGTGGGTTGTGGGCATTTGATTTAATTCTTACTGGGTTATTTAAGCTCATAATTTTATTCCTTGACTTCCTCAGGATGAGAGGCCGCAGAAGAGAAGGGGCGTGAGAGCTAAAGTAGAGTTTGCGTTAAAACAAACTTTTGTTAAAATATTGTATATCTAGTTGTGGATAGCACCTTGTTTACACTTGTTGAATTGTAAAGCTTTATGTAGCAAGCTAAGTAACTTCCTAAGGTATGTATTAAGGTTTGTGGTTGTTTAATTTGAGATTAAATTTATTATTATATTTTTTTATCTATAATCAATTAGAAATAGCAATAGTTATAATTGTGAGGTCTTGGCCCCTTGGTGGTCGTGACCTTGTAAGGTTGCCTTACTTAAAGATATTTATTATCAAAGTTCACATGAGATCGAGGGAATTAACCCCTTTACCTAATAAGGCAAGGTCGTGGGCTTTATAATTGGTATCAAAGTGTTTGTTTGTGGAGCCTATAGGTAGACTTATAGTTAGGAACATCATACTAGCATAAAAAATGTATAAATGTGTAATTCAATCACGGCAAGAGGTCACCGCCTAGGAGTTAGAGCAACCGTGGGGCGGCCTACTGTCCCCAATGAAGAAGCCAACGGAGAACAAGTGACACGGGTCATGGTTCAGAAGCCTTGGTAAGGTAAATGACGTCAAGAACGATCAAGGAAAGGCCCGTTGGTTGCACCATTGAACACTTTAAGAAGTTGGGGCCCCAACCTTCTAAAGAGGAGCCTAACCCCTTGTAGGCAGATGGTTGCATACGAACGATAAAAAAATATTTTTGAAGTGTCGAATTGCACCGAGGAGCAGGAAGTGTAGTTTGCTACATTTATGCTTAAGGCAAAGGTTAATCGATTGTAGACGATGGTAAGGAGGACCCAACTTGGATATGAGGCCATGGCCATTTGGTGGACAAGGTTTAAGGAAATCTTCTTTGAGAATTATTTTTCACTGTTAAAATTTTATATTTTCAACTTGATTTTTGATATTTTAGATGTACTATAACTGAACCACTGTTTATCGCCTAATTATCGTCGCTGGATACAAAATTATATTTGCATTTTTCATTGCAAAATTAAATTTGAAGTGTAATAAAACATACTCATTTTGCAATGCAATACTAAAAAATTGAGCATGGGACGTAATTATATTTTGTTAATAAAAAGGAAAATGAAGGATGTAAAACATTAAAATTGATTAAAAATTGACAATATGAATATAATAGTTCACTTTGAAGTAGAAGCATTATGGTTGGACTATAATGACTGGAAGTCCAACGAAATTTATGATCGAATTTATTAAAAGACTGTAGCATCAATATATTTTTTAAGTCTAAATTACACCAACCCCGCCTCAACTATCTCGGTTTTATGGTTCAAACCCTCAATCAAAATACTCGACAAACTCACCCACAAAATTATCAACCTGTTATAACTAAGTCCAAAAATCGAATTCCCTCAACCTAATTTAAAAATCCAAAACAAAAAAAAATCCTCTCTCTCTCTCTCTCTACATGACACGACCACAAATGTGTATCAAGTGTGCGTGCTGATATAGGCTCAAATGCAAACCTGTCGCGTTAGTAATAAACCCGATAAGTCGGGATAGTCTCCACAGGGAAATAGGACGAAGAATCGTAATGACACGGAATAGATGACTAACCCTAAAATTGACTCTCGAAAGAAATGGAAAAGGTGATTACTTGTAAACTAAATGACTACTACTAAATGAAAAAATAATTTAACTACTGATTAAACTAATTGTGTCAAAATAAACTAGTGCAGAGAATTAAATATGAATAAGGAAAGATAGGTCGCGTTACAATCCCCCAAACCCTAGTAAATTTACTGTATAGAATGCTAGATTTTGAATTAGAAATCTAATTGAACCCGGCCTTTAATAATCCTAAGCATTACATATATGAGGATACGAGTCCGCATCATACATAATCAAAGGAAAAAATAAGGCGGTGATGAATAGTTAACACGCGCATCGCATCCTTAAACACCTGGTACCTAGGGCAGATGAGGTTAAAAGGTCTACAATGGTTGCGCAAACTACACAACACGATTCACTTAAAATTCAATTCAAACCCTATTTTGTACATGGGTAAATTACAGCGGGTTGGGTTCATGCACCCCAACCCTTAAAAACTTAGCCGGACATGATTAAATTCAATGAAAATTCGATTTTTAAAATGCATAAATTCATAACTTTATGAAAAATTGAGAAGAAAATTTTGGAATTAAGAATTGAAACTAGGAATTAAGAATTAATCTAACTAACTACGAAAGAAATTAAAAGCAGAAATTAAATGTTACTTGCAATGAAGAAATCTGGAAATAAACTTTGAATCTTGGATTAATTGCAACAAATCTCAAAACTAGGGTTCTTCTATGCAAGAACCCCTAAATACTAAAACTAATTGAACTCCTTTTAATGTCTGACAATAAGTTAAGTTAAGTACCCTACGAAATTTACAAGAGTTCGAACCAAGGAAAACTCTAAATTATGAACGAAAAATGTGGGAAATCTCAACCGAATTGGTCTGACGGATCTTCTTTGGTTCGGCCCGGCATCCAATTTTGTTCAGGGATCTTCAAGCCATCGGACCAGTTCGTTTATTTCTATAATCGGATCGGTCCAGCCCTAAATTTTATTTAAAGATCTTTAAGGCATCGGACCGGTTTGTTTCCAGTTGTATCCGGATCGGTCCGATGTTGAATTGTATACGAAGCCTTCATACTTACTGAATCAGTTCGATTTTAACCAGCCCCGGTCCGGTCCGGCGATGAATTTCATTCAGAGTATGTATCTCTTCCTTTCTTCCTTTCTCTTGATTTTCCTCTCATCTTTGGATCTCCGTAGCTTCTGATCCAGGGATCAGTTTGGGATGTCATTTCTTCCTACGCGAGGTCTTCATTTTTCATGTTAGTCCCTCATCCGAACTCTAAATACGAAATGACTATTTACCCACTGACTTTCCTTCCTTTGTTGATTTCTCGAATTCATCTTCTCTTCACTTGCATTAAATACCTGTAAAAAGCATGAAAAATACAAAAAAACTCGAGACACTATGTGGGAATTTTTAGTAGCATATAAATGAGATAAATCAATACGAATTACATTATTCGAGGTGCTAAAAGCTACTAAAGGGATAAATTCAGAAGAATTTAGGCCTAATCAAATCCCCTTAACTTAGAACTTTGCCCGTCCCGAGAAATGTAAAAGAATTTCACCAAGGCTTAACTCTTGAAATTAACTTTATTAAGATAGAATACCACTTTCGCGGGTAAGAGATTGCATTTACCGTATGCAACAACCTATTAAATCCCTAGGTCACCCTAGTAGGACAAGTTTTGTCTCGTGAGGGTTTGCAATGAATATACCCACAAAATTCGATTTTTGACTCAAACAAAATTCAAAATACCTAAAAATTGTATAATTCAAACTTCAAGGAAAATAATCTCCATATATTTTTATGCTTAAATCTCAATTTGTCACGAGTGTGTGCGAAGCTAGAAATTTAACCGCAAATTTCCACCGATTGATCGTTACATTACTTTTTTAAAAATTCATTTTGATTCAAATTCTCACGGAATACTCTCACAAATGAATCACTCGGAATGTGGTTATTTCACTCGGTATACGTGATATGAGTAATTGCATTGGAACACGAATTCACGCACACAAAATTGAAAGACGAAAATTTATGGGTGAAAAGATCTCTTCATCGGGTTACGATCATTAGGAAAGTGGTAACATCGCCTCTTATACACACCAGTTAATCTCTTATTATATTTTCATGTATGATCTCTCCACATGGAAAACACGGTAATCAATTTCGCAATTCGGACTCAGTTAGGACTTTTCTTGAGTTGTAAGGTGTATTGGGTAAAAAAGGGAAACTTCGGGATTAGAAAATCATCTATGATGTCCATTAGTGATTTTTCGGGCTTTTGCTCGTCATTTTTTTCTTTTCTCTTTTTTTCTTTCATTTCTATTTTTCTTGAGCATTTTTTTTTTCTTTTCTTACCCCTTTTCATTTTCACACAAATTGGACTTAATTGCTGAATTTTTCAATTTTCTCAATTCCGGGCTATATGCTTTTTTCGGGTTATCAAACGAAAGGATACAATTTATTTGGCTCAACTTGGCTTGCAAAAAGGATTTTTTTCACAACTTTTTATGGGTAATCTTTTTGGGTAACAAACGATGGCCTTACTTCATTTATCTGAATTACTAATCAATTTACCGTCTCGAGATAATTTTAGTTTAGAGATATGTTAGCGCACATTTTGAGGCAACATCACACATTATTCCTTGACCAATCAAAATAATAATTTGAGATCCCAACAACTTAATTCAACGCTGAATTGAACTTTGAGTTAATCATTAACTCAGATTGATTTAAAAACTCGTAAAAAGTGATAGGCTCGAAATCTCACCGGGTTGATTAATCTCCAACACTTATTTGCTATGTCGTCAATTTTCGCTCAATTTCCATCTTTGGTCAATTTCGGCTTTGTGCAATTGAAATTTTACAAATTTGAGACTTGAAACAAAACTTCGGTGATATTTTTGAAAATTTTAAATTCCAATTTTTATTTACTTTGAAGAAAATATTTTTGGCTTTTTTGAATTTTTCAATTTTTTTGGAAATTTTTGAAATTTTTTAATTTTTTGGATTTTGGGGGCATTTTGAACTTTGTGAAATGTGAAAGCGCATGCGTACCCCCTCCCCCCCCCCCCCCCCCCAACACACACACCCAACTTAGATTTTTGCAAAAGTCCCGATGCAAAAAGGACTAAAAGCTAAATTAAGGAGAGAAACAACAAAAATGGAACAAAGTACAAAATGCAATATACAAAAGCAAGCATAAAACACACACGATTGGTATTCTAATTTCCATTAGATATATAAAAAGCATACAAGGCTGTGGAAAAAGAAAATAATAAAGATTACATAAACAGCCTAGGAGGAGCAACTATTGAGGGGGAGGGTGTGAAGTTTCAGGAGCATTTGGGTCGTACGGGTCATAGAAATAGGACGGGGGAGGAGCACCCATGGTCATCTGGTACATTTCAGCTTGGAGACGGTGCATCATGCTCGTATCCCACCGATACGCACGTCGGTCCTCCTCCCAGTGAGCGTTGTAGTGATTGATAAACCCATCAACTCGGGCTTCCAGTGTTGTGAGCCTCATATCAAAATTGGCTCCCAGGGGCTCAAAATCGTAATCCTCGTCCTCGTTATATTCACCCTCGTCGCCATCACCCATACTCACGTCATCGCCCCCAGCGGCTTCCTCCTCAGAATCCTCATCATCCAAATCATCCGACTCGGTATCATCATCATCATCATCATCATCATCCGCCTGTCATGCTTGGATAATCTCCCGTTGGTGCTCACTCTTGGTACAGGAGCCTTGCCCAAGAGGATTGGGAAGGTGAAGGGACCCTTCGGGGTGAATAATGAGCATATCGGTCGGGCATACGGGAGAGGGGTAACACCCATTTTGTCCAAGGCCGCATAGAATATATCTTTGTAAATAATATGGGCCACTTTGAGCACGGTGTTGGGGTAAAATAGATGATATACAAGGGTCACTTGTCGGGGTTGCATTATGAAATCATTCAAGGTTTGTAGGATATTGGAGTAGACAATTTGAAACGTGATACGCGCCTTATCGATCATTAAGCAACTGACACCAACCCCTCGAAAGGAAGAGGTTGCTAACAAAATTTAGAAGCTCGTTCAAGCGCACTTGGCGCTCCAGTTGCACTTTGTGAGTCTGGAAAAAAAATGTTCACACCACCGTTGTTCATGATCGGAGCGATATGCATCATTATAGTCAATAAACACGATGGAGTTGTACTTTTCAGGGCAGGCTTGGTTGGCCATGTGTAGCATTAGTGTTGGGATACTAAAAATTATGAAGAGAGGGAGTGTGAGGGTAAGGAGGAATGGTGGTGGAAAGGAGAAGGGGTAAAGGTGTATTTATAGGTGGGTATGGTGGAGGGAAAGGTTGGTTTTGGAGGGAAGATTATTGGAGGGAAAATGTATTGGGAGGGAAGAAAATGGATTGGGGGAGGGGGGGCTGCACCTTGGGAATGATCAAAGAAAACCAGAAGTCGGATCGGTCCGGGTTCCTCTGACCGGACCGAATCGGTCATTTTTTATTTACTTTTCCCAAAAATGAACTGGTCTAGTGCCCAGGGGCGGATCGATCCAGTTCCCAAAATTAAGCAGAGTCCCCTATTACTGAATTCACTCATCCCCAAACATCTCTGGATGCTCTCACTACTATACCTACACACAATCATCCTAACTTTGCTCAACCTTTGCTCTAAAACCCTTGGCTCGCTCTCAATGTGTGTTCTCCCGCACCTATCCTATGTGTCCTATATCTACCAACTCTAACTAACCTAACCTATGCACATCTAATATACACAAGAATCACCCCATACGCGTCGGGGGTGCGACGACTTTCTTGTACTTCTCAATCAGCCCCCATAGATGGGGTCCGATAACCAAATGGTGTCGGCTTGTTCGATGCACACCTCAAAGTACGATTTGAGACGTTGGCCATTCACCTTGAAAGTATTTCCACCTTTTTCATCTTCCAGCTCTATAGCTCTATGGGGGAATACTTCTCGAACCACAAATGGACCTGTCCACCTTAAACGCAACTTGTCGGGAAATAAGTGTAATCGAGAGTTGTAAAGAATCACTTTTTGGCCCGGATGAAACTCTTTTCGGCAAATTATCTTATCATGAGTGAGTTTCATTCATTCCTTATAAATTTTAGCATTCTCATACGCATCATTGCGCAACTCTTCCAACTCATTTAACTGAAGCTTATGAGCTTCATTAGCTTTATCGAGATTGTAGTTCAACCTCTTGATGGACCAATAGGCTTTGTTATCTAGCTCCACGGGGAGAAGGAAAGGGTTTCCATAGACAAAACTAAATAGGGACATCCCTAGGGGGTTCTTAGAGGCGACACTGTAAACCCATAGCGCATCATTTAATCTAAATGACCAATCTTTTCGAGTAGGATCGACGATCTTTTCTAGGATGGTTTTGATCTCACGATATGCTAGCTCCGCTTGTCCACTTGTTTTGGGGTGATAGGTCGTTCCAACCTTGTGGATGACCCCATACTTTCTCATTAACTTTTTAAATGGCTCATTGCCAAAATGTGTACCGTTATCACTTATGATCGCCTTTAAAGCACCGAAGCGAGAAAGTATGTGTTCTTATAGGAACTTAATCACCACTTTGTTGTCATTCGTCTGGGTAGCTATTACCTCTACCCATTTGGAGACGTAGTCTACCGTGACGAGGATGTATAAGGAGCCGAAAGAGGGAGGGAATGGTCCTATAAAGTCAATAACCCAGTAATCAAATAACTCAATAACGAGTATCGGGGTTAGAGGCACCATGTCGCGGCGGGTAATACCTCCCATCCTTTAGCATCTATACCAAGATTTGCAATAGGCGTTCACATCCCGAAATATTATAGGCCAATAGAGCTTGCTTTGCAGAATTTTAGCCCTCATCTTATTCTTAGAGAAGTGACCTCCACAAGCTTCTATATGACAAAATTGGATCACATATTGAATTTCTTCTTCCGGTACGCATTTTCGAATGAGTTGGTCCGCATAATATTTAAATAGGAATGGGTCGTCATCGAAGAACATGCAGGACCAAGTGATGAATTTCTTCTTCTCTTGCAGTGTCCATTCGGGAGGAACGGCCCCCGTGACAAGATAGTTAACAATGTTCACAAACCAAGGTAGAGAAGAAGTAGCAAAGAGCAACTCATCCGAAAAATACTCGTCTATGGGTATCGGATCACTAGGCATGTCGAACGAGAGCCGGGACAAATGGTCGGCAACGACATTTTTTACCCCTTTCTTATTTTTTATAGAAAGATTGAACTCTTGTAGGAGTAGAATCCACTTTCTAAGGGGTGGCTTTGCATCCTTCTTTATAAGGAGATATTTCAGGGCCACGTGGTCGGTAAAGAAAGTGACGGGCGACCCAACAAGATATGAGCGAAATTTGTCCAAAGTAAAAACAACTGCTAGTAACTCTTTCTCTGTGGTGGAGTAGTTAAGTTGTGGATCGATTAACGTTCGGCTAGCGTAATAGATGACATGAGCTTTCTTGTCTTTTCTCTGTCCCAAAATTAGCCCCAATCGCGTAATCACTAGCATCACACATAAGCTCGAATGGTAAGGACCAATCCGGAGCTTGCATGATGGGAGCAAAACCAGCATGCTTTTTAATTTAACAAAAGCCTCTTGGCATGCGTTATTCCACTCAAAGGGTTCATCCCTCATAAGGAGGTTACTCAAGGGTCTAGCAATTTAGGCAGGGGAAGCTCAGTTATGACATCTATTTTTTCTCGATCAACTTCTATTCCCTTAAATGAGACTATGTGGCCTAGAACTATGCCCTCGGTAACCATGAAATGACATTTTTCCCAATTGAGGGGTAAGTTTTTTTCCACACACCAGGATAATACTTTTTCAAGATTTGCTAAACATTGGTCAAAATAAGGGACAAAAACGCTTAAATCGTTCATGAAAACCTCAAGTCCTCCTTCTACCATGTCACTAAAGAGACTTAACATGCACCTTTGAAAAGTCATGGGAGAATTACACAATCCAAAAGGCATACGTTTGTAGGCAAACCTATCAAATGGACATGTAAAAGTCATATTCTCTTGATCCAGTATATCTAACTCTATTTGGTTATAACCGTAATAACCATTAAGAAAGCAATAATATGGGTGTCCCGCTACGCATTCAAGTATTTTGTCGATGAAAGGTAAGGAGAAGGGATATTTTCTCGTTCCGGCATTAAGTTTCCAATAATTAATACAAACACGCCACCCGGTGGTGGTGTGTTGAGGAATTAATTCACCCTTAGCATTTTTTACCACCGTCATCCCCGACCTCTTCGGGATGACTTAGATTGGGCTCACCCATTTACTATCCGAGATAGGGTAGATAATCCTGACATCTAACAACTTTATAATTTTTGCTCTAACGACTTCTTTCATGGTTGGGTTTAGTCGCCTTTGCATTTCCCTTGAGGACTTCATGTCCTCCTCGAGGTAGATTTTGTGGGTACAAATCAGGGGACTTGTAACTTTCAAATCCGCTATAGACCAACCAAAAGCACCTTTGTGCTTACTCAAAATTTCCAATAATTTACCCTCCTTCTCTTTATTTAGGCTAGAGGAGACAACAAAAAAAATGTCTCATTCTCTCCTAGAAAAGCATATTTCACATTAGAAGGTAGTTTCTTCAATTCGAGGGTAGGAAATTTCTCTTCAGAAGGTGTCAAGCATGACTACCTCGGGGGTAATTCCTTGAATCTAGAGTCCCAATGCACGTCTCTTAACTCCTCTAACGACGCTCCCTCATCTAATATGGCTTTCAACTTCTCTACCTTTCGCTCATACTCGGTGTATGGAATCTAACTTTCATCGCCTCTCACTAGGCAAGCTTCTAACGCGTCCCCACCCATGGTTCTCTTGATGTGCTCTTCTACCACCTCCTCTATGAGGTCGACCGTATGGATTTCATCTTCGTCACCCATTTGGTTAGCAACATTGAAGATGTTTGTATCGAGGGTCATGTTCCCAAAAGTGAGCTGTATTTACCCATTTCATGTATTGATAAAGGCATTAGCCATAGATAAGTATGGGCAGCCTAAAATGATGGTAACATAATTGCTAGAATGGATGGAGGGCTCCGTGTCCTAAATGACAAAGTTAACGGGAAGTAGAAAGTGTCCACTTGGACTATCACGTCCTCAATAATGCCTTGAGGCACCTTCATTGTGCGATCCGCTAATTGAAGAATAATTCGTGTGGGCTTAAGGTCACCTAACACAAGTTGCCTATAAATGGAGTAGGGAAGTATATTAACACTTGCACCTAAGTCCAATAAGGCTCTCTCAATTCGACGTTCTCCAATAACGCATGAGATCGTGGGTGCACCCGGATCTTTAAACTTGGGTGGAAGGCCATTAAGTAGAATAGAGCTCACATTATGTGCTAGGAAGACATTCTTCTTCACTTTTAGTCGTCTTTTCACAGTGAAAAGATATTTAATGACCTTGGCATAGGCGGGAATTTTTTGGATGGCATCAAAGAATGGAAAATTCAGCTTCAATTGCTTAAGAACATCTAGCACATCTGCACGGGAGGCTCCCTTTGAGGTGTGGCCAATCGTTGAGAGAACAGAGCAGCGGTGGGCGATTTCATAATAATTTCTTGCTCGTTAATGTCTTCCTTGTCACTCTCATTCAAGGGGGCATCTTCGGCCTCTTTCTTGCCGAGAAAAACCTCTTTATCTTTTGGCTTCTCATGTGGGGGTTAATAAATCAATTACTCTCCCACCACATAGAATGGTGACAGCTTGGCATTGCTCTTGTTGATCGAAAGATGTAGAGCTAACATTGGCTTGACCTTGAGGAGGTCTTTGGCCTTGAACTAGAAATTTGCCCTTCTCTTGGACACTTCATGAAGATTACAACTTAGATAAGTTCGTATGCATCTCAGTGAATATATGCTCAAACCTGGCATTGGTTGCATTTTGAGACTGGATAAACTGGGTTATGTTGTCATCGAGAGTCCTTGTGGATTCAATGCAGCTTGTTATTGCCCTTAGTTAAAACCAGGATGGTTTCTCCACGAAGGGTTATACGAGTTCCCATGAGGAAAGTTAAAATTTCCCTTAAAACCTCCTATAGCTTCGACTTTGTCGGTATGCATAGCTTTCTAAGCGGGTATCGTCGGATATCTTTATTGAATGGCCCGCCTCACAAATAGCGCACACTTTTTCTTTCATAGCATGGGTGCATCCGGTAGCTTCTCTCAGTCGTACCTCGAGTAGGTCTCTCATACTCTTCTTAAATTAATTAGGTCGTCGGTCTACCATGGCATCATGATGCAATTGATATATACCGGGCGTAGTAGGAGTATTGGACACTTATCGAGATCAATTTTGGGCATTAGGATCGGATGTGTCCCATGCTTGAGTAGTCTCGGAGACATACTTAAGATGAGCCTTAGCGTCACTTGCATCTAATTACTAAAACGGTCTTTCACACATTGTTTAAACCAGTTGTTTAGACGCTATCAAAAGCCCGTGATGGAAGAAAGAGATAAGGTGATGTTTTTCAAATCCATGATGGGGGCAAGCGTTAACCAACTCTTGGAATCGTTCCCAACACTTGTCAAATGGCTCATTATCTCTTTATAGAAAGTCTTGGATTTGAGCCTTGACAGAGTTGGTTTTGTGTGGTGGAAAGAACTTTTAAAGAAACTTGGATTGCATGTCCTTCCATGATATGATTGAGTTCGGTGGTAAAGACCAAAGCCAGGTCTTGGCCTTATCCTTTAAGGAAAAAAGAAAAAGCTTTAGGCGAATGATATCTTGCGTGCAAGCTTGATCACTAAGGGTTTTGCACGCCTCTTCGAACTCTCGGATATGGAGATACGGTTTCTCCAAATCCATGCCATGCAAAGTTGGAAGAATTCGTATCATCACATTACGAAAGTGGAACTGGTTGGCATTATACGAGAGTAAAATACAACCAGGGGTGTCAGTCAGCTCAGGAAAGAGGAGTTCGTTATGGGACGATACGACAGATTTCCCTCACCCGTACCGAAACTAGCGATATTCGACATGGCTCTCTCTCCAATGGACTCAAAATCCTCACTCGGTGTTCTAAACGTGTGACTCAACGTGTGACTGGTGATGGAGTTTGGAGGGGTAGGAGGTGGAGCCCAGAATTGTGGAACGCGAGGGGTGTGGGGGCTATCAAAATTATACTCGACGATGGAATTTTTGTGAATTCTTATTGGAGTATTCTGAGGAGTTTTTTCTTGATTTTGCAATAAAAGGGCTCTTGAGAGATGATTTCTTTTTTCTTGTTTTTTTATTTTCTGATTTTTTTTATTTTTATTTTTTTTTGGCTTTTTAAATTTTGGATTAAATCGACTAACATAAGAGTCTACCTAATTCCCGTGCAACGGCGCCAAAAACTTTACGCGACCACAAATGTATATCTGATGTGCATGCTGATATAGGCTCAAGTGCAAGCCTGTCGCGTTAGTAATAAGCCCGATAAGTCGGGATCGTCTCCACGGGGAAATAGGACGAGGAATCGTAATGACAGGGAATAGATGACTAACCCTAAAATTGACTCTGGAAAGAAATGGAAAAGGTGATTACTTGTGAACTAAATGACTATTACTAAATGCGAAGAGAATTTAACTACTGATTAAACTAGTTGTGCCGAAATAATTTACTGCAGAGAATTAAATATGAATAAGGAAGAATAGGTCGGGTTACAATCCCCCAAACCCTAGTAAATTTACCATATATAATGCTAGATTTTGAATTAGAAATCTAATTGAACCCATTCTTTATTAATCCTATGCATTACATATATGAGGATACAAATCCGCATCATACATAATCAAAGGGAAAAAAAAGGCGGTGTTGAATAGTTAACACGCGCATCGCATCCTTAAACACTCCGGTTACCTAGGGCAAACGAGGTTAAAAGGTCTACAATGGTTGTGCAAACTACACAACACGATTCACTTAAAATTCAATTAAAATCCTATTTTGTACATGGGTAAATTACATCGGGTTGGGTTCAGCACCCCAACCCTTAAAAACTTACCCAGGCATGATTAAATTTAATGAAAACATAATTTTTAAAGTGCAGGAATTCATAGCTTTGTGAAAAATTGAGAAGAAAAATTTGGAATTAAGAATTGAAACTAGGAATTAAGAATTAATCTAACTAACTGCGAAAGAAATTAAAAGCATAAATTAAATGTTACTTGCAATGAAGAAATCCAGAAATAAACTTTGAATCTTAAATTAATTGCAACAAATCTCAAAACTAGGGTTCTTCTATACAAGAACCGCTAAATACTAAAAATAATCAAACTCCTTTTAATGTCTGACAATAAATTAAGTTAAATACGCTACGAAATTCACAAGAGTTTGAACCAAGGAAAACTCTAAATTATGAACGAAAAATTTGGGAAATCTCAACCGAACTGATCTAGCGGATCTTCTTTGGTTCGGTCCAGCATCCAACTTTGTCCAGGGATCTTCAAGCCATCGGATTGGTTCATTTGTTTCAGTAATCAGATCGATCTGGCCATAAATTTTATTCATAGATCTTAAAGGCATCGGACCGGTTTGTTTTCAGTTGTATCCGATTTGGTCCGATATTGAATTGTATACAGAGCCTTCATACTTCCCGGATCGGTTAGATTTTAACCAAACCCAGTCCGGTCCGGTGGTGAATTTCATTCAGAGTATGGATCTTTTCCTTTCTTCCTTTATCTTGATTTTCCTCTCATCTTTGGATCTTCGTAGCTTCTGATCCAGAGCTCGGTTTGGGATGTCGTTTCTTCCTACGCGCTTGTAGGCGGGAGGTCTTCATTTTTCATGTTGGTCCCTCATCCGAACTCTAGATGCGAAATGACTATTTTGTCCTGTGACTTTCCTTCCTTTATTGATTTCTCGGCTTTGGATTCCTCCTCTCTTCACTTGCATTAAATACGTGTAAAAAGCATGAAAAATACACAAAACTCGAGACATTATGTGGGAATTTTCAGTAGCATATAAATGAGATTTATCAATACGAATTACATTATTCGAGGTGCTAAAAGCTACTAAATTAAGGGGATAAATTTAGAAGAATTTATTCCAAATCAGTGGACTCCACACCCATTTCAAAATCCTAAACCCACCTCCCCACCTTATCTCTTTCCCCAGCTTCCCTCCCCCTCCCAAACCTACCTACCACGACCACCTCACCACCACCCCACCATTACAGCCAAACTCTTCATTTCAAACTCTCCTCTCTGCCCACCCTCCCACCGCCAAGTTTAACAAAACCCACCGCCCCTCCTACCACCACCTTCATCAAACCACACACATATATAAAAACTCACAATCAAAATGAAAATTAAAATCCATAAATAAAAAATCCAAATCCGAACATCAAGAACAAAAAATCCAAACAAAACCATATCACCATCAAATCGAAAGCAAAATAGTGGGGGAGATAAAACCCAAACATCTCTTCTCTCTATATATATATCTATTTATCTATCTATCTATCTATCTATCTATCTATCTCATCAAATCTAAGGCAAAGTAAAGGGGGGATGACATCTGAGTTCTTCTCCCTTTATATCTACCTCTCGGCTTCTCCCACGTACTCTCCTAGTTTTTTATCCTCACCGGATAACTCATGGCCTATAACTATAAAATATGGAGTGAAATATGGTTTTGTTTGGGTTCGATTTCAAAGGGTTGAGAATGGTATGTTTGGAGATGGGTGTAGAAATAATGGGGTGGGAGGATGTGAGACATAGGGTTTGGTTAGGTGTGGAGAGGAGGGTTTGGTCAGGGTGTAGATGAGGTGTTGGTTGGAGATGGAATAATATGCAACATTGGGTTTGGTCCAGTGAATGTAACTGAAATAAAATAGGGCTTGGTTCAAGGGATGGAGGCGGGTATCTTTTTTGGGGTGGGGGTTATTATATTTCAGAGGTATTTTTGCCCATTTAGACAAGAAAGGATGGAATCCAATTTTTGGACTTATTTTTAATGGGTTGATAGTTTAGGGAGTGAGCTTGTCGAGTATTTTAATTGAGGGGTTGACCCGTAAATCAGATATAGTTGAGAGGGTTTGGTATAACTTACCCACTTTTTAATGAAACACTTCATTTTTAGTAAAAAAAAAGAGCACTTAATTTGTAAAGGAAGAACAAATTATACAAATGGTAGTCTAAAAAGAATAGTTTCTTTTATTAAGAACGAAGGAAAACGGATTATTTTCGTGAAAGAAAAGTTGACTATCATAAAACCATAACAAATATTTCAACTCAATTATCTATTTTTAATATAAGGGTGAAATTTGTATTTTTTTAAAAATAAAGTCAAATTTAAAATAATAGAGACTATTTCTACAAAAATAATACTGAATGTCCAATACCCATAACCAATCCTAAAAGGTCATAATCTATTTCGTCGAAGTATAATGCAATATTCTATCATAAAGTGCCTTTTTAAGATTTATTTTATTTTATTTTACCCCAAATTTGAATGTCCGTATATTTTTCCAAATCAGAAATAGATTTGTTGATGGATATCATTTATGATTATCGATCGACTGTAAGGGAGATCTTCACTCTGAGTCCTAAATGAAGATTGTCAATTAGTTTGAGTCTACAGTATATTTAGACAAATTCCTACTTTTGAGTCCTCTCGGCCTTTCGCTTCTATTCCTCAAAACTCTTCCCTCTCCCTCTCTTCACTCTTCGGCCCTCTCCCTCTTACTAACTCCACGTTTTCACTCTGAGTTCTATGTTAACATGCTCTGCTGGGGTTAATTGAGCTTTTATAGGTATTTGAATGCTAAGTGTGAAGTTCAGACGCATTCCGACTAATTTTCGGACGTAATTGCACGTTCAAGGGCATTTTAGTCATTTCACAGTTTGGGCACCTGGTCCAACATCTGCACGGAAGTTGTATCCCTCCTTGCAAGCTTCATGTTGCTGTAAACGGTGCGCAAATCCGATCATTAAGGAAGAAGTTACAACGATTTTAGCGGAAGAGATTTCCCTCTACACCAAAACAGGAGAAAGATTGATGCAGACCTGCTTGATCGATCGATCGATCATAAGCATCGATCGATCGGTCCTCCAATTTTCATTCATTGTGGGAAGCAGTGGCTCATATCTGATCGATCGATCCCCTATTTTCTGCAGATATTTTCCCTTTTATTTTCTTTTTTCTTTTCTTTTCTAATTTTATTCCAACTTACTATATAAAGGTTTTTTGTTGTAATAATCAGATTTTCAGTAGATATTAGATTTTAGATAGTTTTAGGTTAGGGTTTGAGCGTTTTGATAGCTCTTTCTTCTTTCTCATTTGGTTGACACCCATTATGGTTTGTAAGTTACACTTTTCTTTACCCTCTCCACTAATATAGTTGTATTTCCTTATTTTCTTGCTTTTTAGTTAATTTACATGCTTTCATAATTAGGTTTACATGATTTTTTTTCGTGCTTTGTAGTGTAGTTTTATCGCGTCTATTTATCGCGTTTTTATCATGCTTTCTAGGTAAGTTAGTCTAGGTTGTGTCAGATTGAACTCATTCCGGGTTGACATGTTGCTTTGCTTTCGTGATAGAGTTTACGAGTATATTTCGGGTGCGTTGTCCTAATTATTATGCCTAGAAGATTTGACGGGGCATATCATGTATGCTCCGTGCTTACGACCTTGCGTGCGTAATTTTTGGAGTATTTGTTGATGCCAAAATCATATTAGGCTTTTATGCGAATTTAGGGGCGTGACAACCCTTGATTTCATTAACTGTCGAAACGAGACGCATTCGTAATAACTCATCGACCCGTGTAACCATTTTATGCTAATTTACTCGAGTGAGGGATATTCGACACAGCCTATAATTTTTACCGCTTTTATTAGTCTAGCTTAATTTTTCCACGCCTAGATTAATATTTCCCTTTTTGCATCTTTTCATTTTTGTGTATATTTATCTTTTGCCCTTTTATTTAGGAATACTAACCCATATAAATTATAGCAACTCATCTTTGTAGATTTTCGATACCCGGACTTGGCCGATATACTTACCCGTTGAGTATAGTCATAGGTTTAGGTTTTTGTATAGTTCAGGTGAGCCGAATTCAAAACGACGGGCGCGTAGGTGACTCTCGCGCCGCGGTTAAATCCTGCCTATCAAAATGGCGTCGTTGCCGGGGATGATTTTGTTTTAGAATTTATTTGATTTAGCATTTCATAGTATTTTCTTTCTATTTGTATTATTTACCTAACATTTTTGTAGGACTTCTACATTTGAGCGCCTAGAAACGCTTGAATTTCCAGCGCGCATCCACTTTGTGAAATTCGCCACTTCGAACCATTTTTGGGGTAAGCATGTCTTATTCCAATTCTTTCAGTAATCATTGTTATAATTATCAAAATGCTCGTAATCCTATAACTTTCGGTCAATACTTAGAGTCCCAAAAAATTACAAATTCAAATATGATTTTGGGCGAGTATAACGAAAGTCAAAACTTGGGTTATTGGAATTTTGATGTTGATGATAATGATTTTGGGCCTCTAATTCCTTATAATAGGAATTTTGAAACTAATTGCAATAGTTTTCAAAATTCCTATAATAATGAGTTTAAGTTTAAGTCTAATGATAATTTTCAAAGTTCACATTTTCAAGAATCCGCGCCTCGACCTATGACTTTTGACGAGGGTTTGCGTATGCTTGAGAATGAGAAAATTAAAAATCGTTATTGAGAAGAAAATTATTATTGGGAACATGAGTTGGATTTATTATTTGAATTCGATGACGATTTTGCTTCCGAGACTTTTAAAGTCAATAATGTTTTGAACCAAATGAGGACTTTGTGCCTATTTTGAACAAATCATTGTCGACTTTGCCCATTGCGTAATAGATATTGAAAGTGAGGACGAAAATGACGTAATATCTATTTGTAATGAAATGATTTCTTCTTTGGCCCCCAAAGAAGAACATTTCTTTAAAAACGATCTTATTTCTTTAAAAACTCAATCTTCAAGCGATGATGATTCATCTCTTGAGTTTGAATTTCTTTCCTCCCCATTTTCATTCTCTGTTATCACACCGTCACAAGTACCCGATGAATCAATTTTAAACTTTAATGCGTTAAACCTTTTCGCCGATGAGGAGTACTTGCTCGAGTCGCCTTCTACGATCGAATCTTTACCTTTGTGTGCGCCCCTCCCCTTCCAATTTCAAAATCCTTAGGGGGATATTCGGCTTTTCTCGGTCCCTACATATTTTTGTCACCCGTTCAATCCAAATCCCCCATCGTCCCTCCAAAACTTTTAATTGACGATGGTTCCTTTCTTCCGCCTTACACATGCCTTTTGTTGTTCAAACGGAATTCATATTTTTCGAAAGGCATCCTTGAGAGTGAGGGTACACCGGTTATCCTCCAAAGTCAAATCGTTTTTGCGGTGGACCCTGAGCAATTTAGACTTCTAGTGTATAGTTAGTGTGAAGCCTAAATAGTAGGTTGTATATAGCTAGCTCTTTATTCTTTTTATTTTTTCTTTCCTTTTCAATTTAGTCTAGTGTAATTAGTTAACTTTTTGTTATTTGTTTTTGCTATGCTCAGTACTAACTTGTTTTGTAGATTCTTTGGACTTGTTCTTATGGGGATCGCTCCAATTTTGGGAAATGTCGTTATATTCGTTTCTTTAACTTGGTTCTTAATTCACATTGAAGACAATGTCAGGTTTTAAGTTAGGGGGTGTGGGATATTCTATCCATGTCTTTAGTTAGTCCATGTTTTTGCTCACATGTTAGTTACTTAGTATGCTTTTCTTAGAAAAATTCAAAATTTTCAAAAATATTTTCTTTCTTTTTTCTCCTTTTTGGGGCATTTTACCTTTGTTTTCGATGATAAATTTCAATATTTGCCCGATCCAATTGAAAAACCAACGATGCATGTGTAATAACCCTTACTTTTGGATAATTGATTTTATATAAATTGCTATGTGGGGTAATTATATAAAATAATGGAAGTTAGAGTAAATATTATTTTAAGTGATTTAAGAGATAATATTTACAGAGCTTTGCATATTTACCGTTGAGAGAAGGTAAATAGCATCATGTTATGTTTTATTGCGTCGTTGTGCTTTAAGCGGCGGTTATGGCATATATTTCAATTGGATCATTATTAATGAATTAATATTACATAGGAACATGAAACATTGTACAATATGCCGGATGCCAATTTAGAGGGCGCGGTTAGTCCTGAAATGTTTGAGGCAGTCAAAATAAGTGTTATGTTGTATTTTTGGGTTCTAGGCATTTTTGACAGGTTATGACTTAATTATGTAGTTACGAGTCATTTTAATGGTGTATCAACATTTAAAGATAGGAATTTATACTAAAGGCACGTTTAAGTCTTCCATCCCCTTTTATTTCTCATTTTTGTGTTCTTAAACCTAGAGAAAGAGAATTTGGGGGAAAATAAGAGAGAATTAGAGATTTGGAGCTGAAATATGTGCTAAGAGAAGAGAATCCGAGACTACAAACTTGAGGCACGTTTCTTACTTGCTAGTATATGATTTAATGTGGTTAAATTATTGTGATAGTTGTGTAATTAGTGAATTAGAGAAAATAGTAGGTTTTGGTAAACTTTGGGGTGTTTAATCCTTAGATCTTGTAGATTGTGTGATTAAAGTTGGTTATATGGGTTTATTGTGGTGTACAATTGTTGTGGTTATGATTTTGGTTCATGAGAATAAAGAAAGTATGAAATTAAGGGGTTAAGGTTTTGGATTTGGCATTGTAGAAGAAGGTAAAATCGAAGGTCTGCTAGGCGCGATCGACCGCGGTCACAGGACCTATCGACCGGGCCTTCGGGGGTGAGCCTACTACTTTCATGTACAAGTATAAAATTAGAGCGCGGTCGACCGCGGTCCTAGGACCGGTCGACCGGTCCCCTGTTTTTCACCCTAGAAATGTTTAGTTTCCTCTAGCTTCTTTCTTTTAAGATAGGGACTTAGGAACCTTATTAAATGAAGTAAAACTAGAGTATTAGAGTCTAGTAATGATGTATTTAGAAACCTGAGTAGAAATGAGAGTCGGGTTTTGGATTGGGAATTGATTTAGTTATTTAATTTAGACGTAGATAAATGATTCTTTTATAAAATGAGTCAGTTTAGGTCTAAAGGGAAATAGAGTGAATTAATGTGGGCTTCTATAATTGGGTGTAGTGATATTATACCTTACGGTTTGAGGAATGAATGTTAATTCATAGAGATTTGTATTGGAGATGATTAAATATTGAGGTTTATAATGATGATATTAATCACGTATGGCTCCGGATAAAATGTAATGTATATTTTAAAATGAGATCAAATTGTGAATGATAAAATTGTATATACACACCTATCTAAATTGCTATCATAGGGGAAGTTACGCGCATGAGGTGAAGTTACTTGGCTAGTGAATGCAGGGTGAATATAGTCCTCGGCCATAGGATCGGTTATTATATATTGTGTGTTTATTGTGCAAAGTGAGGTAATTTCGGGTGTGGTTATGACTCACTGTGGTAGGTATATGGTCGTTTCCCGACGTCACGCGATGTAGGATGCCCAGGTTGTCTTGTGTGATAGGCTCTGGAATATGATAGCCATTTAGGGGCGCATCCAGTGGGGATACCCGGAAGGATGGTCTTAGAATCGTTATGATGTGATTATAACTATTATTAATAAAGTGGAAAATGGTAATTATGGTAAAGCATTTTGTGAGATAAACTGCTTTGAATATGTTTCCTAGAAAAATAAAGGGAACGGTGAACTTAAATGGCATAAACTGAAATGGTGAAGCATCTTTGTGAAATAAATCGCTTAAAATATGTTTCCTAAAGAGAAAAAAAAAGGAACTGTGCATTTAAGTGGCGTAAAACTAAAATGAAATCTCATTAAGTGAAACTTAGACATTTCCCTCACGCGTATATGAACTTTGAATAGTGTCCTTGATATTGCGCTAGGTTGTGCTTTTAGATGGAGAGGTGAGAATTCTTGTCATTAATTGTGAAGCGAGATAAGTTTATGATGATATTATAATGTTCATAACTGTCATGCATTTTATTCATATGGTGATCATATCAAACCGGTCCCTGACCCGTTTATATCTTTTTGTTTTGTATGAATCTTATATTCGCCCAGGTGCTCCGTCGCAAGGACGTTCGTATTGACCTCTCCATCTCAGTTGTCCCGGATCTATAACATATTGCAGATGTTGTAGGATATTCGTTATAGATGCTTATATCTTTCGTACTCTAGTTATGATCAGTCTACACATTCGGGTGTGTTACCTAAGTTTTGTGCTTTTTTAATATAATGTGTTATTTATTTGTAATACTCGGTGTAACCTACTTGTATTGGTCTGTTAACCGACATCTTATTCGGTTACTATGTTGTGATTGATCGTTATATGGTTGTTCGTTTGTTTTTATATCCACCTACTTTTCAAATTGAATTGTCTAAATAATTTTCTTTAAACTTGTAAATTAAATTTTGATAATCCGTTTTCTAAAATAATTGGTGGTTATCTCGTATTATTATTTTAACGACAGTGATGCTAAGAATGGACCATCTATGATTCCTGTATTTATTGGAGTATCGGGCCAACCACCTCTTATTTTAATAGGCGGGTTGTCACAGCATGTTCTCGATTTTAGAAGTTATTAGACTTTAGTCCTAATTATTGATATTATGAATAACTTCATGAATTAAACTTTAATCCCATGAGCACATGTACTTTTATTGTTCTATTGATTTGGTTTAAGATTTTTATAACTCGGTAATCTTTTGTTGCATTGTATATACTTACAGCGAGTAAGCTTTATACCTTTCGTAGTTTGTGAGTGTATAAACTATTCTTTCCTCTTTGAAAACGTTACAGTCGTTGGTAATCTCTCTATTCTTTCATTTGAACGTTCATTAATCGAGTTCATATATGAAATGTGTTACTTGAGCATGATATTCAAAGTTGACTTGAGAATTGCGTAAACTTTTTGAAATGATCATAGTCCATCTTTATTATATCACTCATATTGGCCTTGACCTCACCTTATATGTTTCCCCTCGTCAACCCCTTTGAGCCTTAATATAGCCTTTTGTTTCAAAACCCAAAATCCCATAACCAACTCCACATTGGAGTTATAAGCCATACATACACCTTCCTTACCTTTGTTTGGAATGTTGCTTGGGATTGAATGTTGTTGTGTTGCGGTTGCAATTTAGGCATGTGAGAGTGAGAAAATTAAAGAAAAGAGATGTGAAAAAAGAGATGAAAAAGAGAAAGCGAAAAGCAAAAGAAAATAAAAGAAATCATGAGAAAAAGAAGAAAAGAAAATAAAAGAAAAAGAAGTTTGTATATGTTGTGTATATAGTTCAATAATATTTGATTACTCTCCAATTGTTATATCTAATGCTTGTTTGGAACTTGTTTTCCAATTTTTCTATTTCCCGCATTTTCCATTATCCTGAGTTTTCACTTCCGAACACTTTGAACCCGTACATACATATCCTTCATTTAGTACCCTAGACTAGCCTACATTATAACCCTATTAAAGTCTTATGTGATCTTAAGTAGATGTAATTCAAAGGTTTAAATAGTTTTGATAATTTATGAAAATATATTTCGCCTCCTTTAATGTGCGGTATCTTTCATTGAGATTACAATTTTTCATTTCCTATATAGCGTTCTTCATTTGTTACATGTGTGTGGCCTAGTTTCCATTTACATTTACTCTTTATGCCCGCATGTTCCATGTGTTACCTCCCTGTTTCGAGTGAATTCACTTTATGAGTGTAATGCCCGTGAGGATTGAATATATGCTTGCTTTATTTAGTATCCGATTTATATAAGTTTTTGCCAAATCACGCTTTGTATGTGCTCGCTCCCCTCCCACATTTTAGGGTTCAATTCTTTGAGGTGCAATCTATAATGTTAATGATTTTGAACTTTTGTTTGAATTCGTTCAATGTGTATGAAATCTTGTTCGCTATTGTTGGGCTTGTCGCATGTTGGTTTGGGCTTATTTTGAGGAAACCATATGATGTTTGTGGGTATCATCCCTGAAAACCCTCACGAGGCAACACTCATTCACTAGGGTAACCTAGGGGTTTAACGGCTTATTGCATACGCTAAATGCAATCACATCACCCGCGAAAGTGGCCTTATGCTTTTATACCATAACTTTGTACTTGTATCGTGCTTTTGGTTTGATTGTAGTTATTGTTGTATCCTATTTCATTGCTAGGGACTAGCAATGTGTAAATTTGGGGGTGTGATAATACGCAGATATTGCGTATTTCATCCCTCGAACCTACGCATTTTAGCCCCCTCGGGTATCTTATTCCCTATATTTATGCTCGTTAACCAGACAACCTCGGATTCTATGTTAACATGCTTTGCAGGGGTTAATTGATCTTTTATAGGTATTTGGATGCTAAGTGTGAAGTTCGGACGCATTCTGACAAATTTTCGTATGCAATCGCACGTTCAAGGGCATTTTAGTCATTTCACAGTTTGGGCACCTGGTCCAACATCTGCACGGAATTTGTATCCCTCCTCGCAAGCTTCGCGTGACCATGAACGGTGCGTGAATTCGATCCTTAACGAAGAAGTTACGGTGATTTTAGCTGAAGAGATTTCCAACTACACCAAAACAAGAGGAAGATTAATGCAGACTTGCTTGATCGATCGATCGACCGATCCTCTAATTTTCATTCATCGTGGGAAGCAGTGGGCTCATATCTGATCGATCGATCAAAGGGATCAACTGATCGATCCTCTGTTTTCTGCAGATATTTTCCCTTTTATTTTCTTTTTCCTTTTCTTTTCTAATTTTATTCCAACTTACTATATAAAGGTTTTTTCTGTAATAATCAGATTTTCAACATATATTAGATTTTAGATAGTTTTAGGTTAGGGTTTAAGGGTTTTAAGAGATCTTTCTTCTTTATCATTTGGTTGACACCCATTTGGGTTTGTAAGTTACACTTTTCTTTACCCTCTCCATTTATATAGTTGTATTTCCTTATTTTCTTGCTTTGTAGTTAATTTACATGCTTTCATAATTAGGTTTACATGCTTTCTTTCCGTGCTTTGTAGTGTAGTTTCATTGCGTTTATTTATCGCGTTTATTTCATGCTTTCTAGCTAAGTTAGTCTAGGTTGCGTCGGATTGAACTCATTCCGGGTTGACATGTTGCTTTGCTTTGGTGATGGAGTTTACAGGTCTATTTCGGGTGCGTTGTCCTAGTTATTACGCCTAGGAGATTCGACGAGGCATATCATGTATACTCCGTGCTTACGACCTTGCGTGCGTAATTTTTGGAGTATTTATTGACGCCAAAATTATATTAGGCTTTTATGCGAATTTAGGGGCGTGACAACCCTTGATTTAATTAACTGTCGAAACGAGACGCATTCGTAATAGCTCGTAGACCCATGTAACCATTTTATACTAATTAACTCGGGTGAGGGATATTCGACGCAGCCTATAGTTTTTACCGCTTTTATTAGTCTAGCTTAATTTTCCCACGCCAAGATTAATATTTCCCTTTTTGCATCTTTTCCTTTTTGTGTATATTTATCTTTTTCGCTTTTATTTAGGAATACTAAACCATATAAATTCTAGCAACTCATCTCTGTAGATTTTCGATACCCGGACTTGGCCGCTATACTCACCCGTTGAGTGAAGTCATAAGTTTAGATTTTTGTATAGTTCAGGTGAGCCGAATTCAAAACGACTGGCGCGTAGGTGACTCTCGCGCCGCGGCGAAACCCTGCCTATCATCAATCCTTACAGGCATTACACTCATCAAGTTAATTCACTCAAAACAGGGAGTTAACACACAGAACATGCGGGCATAAAGAGTAAATGTAAATGGAAACTAGGTCGCGCACATGTCACAAATGAAGAACGCTATATATTAAATGAAAAATAGTAATCTCAATGAAAGATACCTCTCATTAAAAGAGGCGAAATGCATTTTCACAGATTATCAAAACTATTTCAACTTTTAAATTGAATGCACCATAAGATCACATATGACTTTATAGGGTTATAAGGAAGGTTTGGGGTTAGGGTACGAAACGAAGGATATATATGTACGGATTCAAAGTGTTCAGAAATGAAAACTCAGGATAATGGGAAAATGCGGGCAATATCAAAATTGGAAAAACAACTTCCAAATAAGCATTGGATATATCATTTGGAGAGGAATTAAAGCTTATTGAACTATATACAACATTTATAACTTTCTCTTTCTTTACTTTTCTTCTTTTTCTCGTGTTTTCTTTTCTTTTCTTTCGCTTTTTGCTTTCTCTTTTCCACTTCTTTCTTTTCTTTACTTTTATCACTCTCACATGCCTAAATTGCAACCGCAACGTAACATCTTTCAATCCCAAGCAACATTCCAAACAAAGGCATGGAAGGTAATATGTATGGTTTAAAACTCCCATTAGGAGTTGGTTATGGGATTTTTGGTTAATGAAAAGAAAGGCTATATTAAGGCTCAAAAGGGTTGATGAGGGTAAACATATAAGGTAAGGTTAAGGATAATATGGGTGATATGACAAAGATTGCCTATGATCATTTCATAAAGTTTACGCAATTCTCGAGTCAAAATAATATATGAAAATCATGCTCAAGTAACACATTTAATTAATGAACTCAATTAATTAACGATCAAATAAAAGAATAGTGAGATTACCGACGAAATCAACGTTTTCAACGAGGAAAGAATAGTGTAGACACTCACAAACGACGAAAGGTACAAAGCTTACTCGATGTAAGTGTATACAATGCAACAAAAGATTACCGAGTTATGAAAATCTTAAACCAAATCAATAGAACAATAAAAACGCATGTGCTCATGGGATTAAAGTTTATTTCATGAAGTTATTCATGATATCAATAATTAGGACTAAAGTCTAATAACTTCTAAAATCGAGAACATGCATCGTTGAGTTGTCTATTGGATCGGGCATTTATTAAAATTTATCATCGGAAACAAAGGCAAAACGCCAAAAAAAGGAGAAAAAAGAAAGAAAATCTTTTTGAAATTTTTCAAATTTTTCTAAGAAATCATACTGAGTAACTAACATGTAATCAAATCAAAGAAACTACCAATGAATGGATAGAATATCCCACACCCCCTAACTTAAAACCTGACATTGTCCTCAATGTAAATTATGAACCAAGTTAAAGAGAGGAAAATAGCGATGTTACACATAATGGAGCGATCTCCGGTAAGTACGAGTCCAATGATTCTACAAAACATGTTAGTACCAAAGCATAACGAAAACAAATAACAAAAAGTTAACTAATTACACCAAACTACATTAAAAAGGAAAGAAAAGATAAAAAAAAAAAAGAATAAAAAGCTAGATATATACAACCTGCTATTTAGGCTTCACACTAACTATAAACTAGAAGTCTAAATAGTTGAGGGTCCACCATAAAAAAGATTTGACTTTGGATGATAACCGGTGTACCCTCACTCTCATGCATGCCTTTCGAAAAATAAGAATTCCATTTGAACAACAGAAGGCATTTGTAAGGCGTAAGAAATGAACCATCCCCAATTAAAAATTTTGGCGGGAGGATGGGGGATTTGGATAAGATGGGTGACAAATACACAAGGGGGCCAAGAAAAATTGAATTATCTCCTAAGTATTTTGAAATTGGAATGGCAAGGGGCGCACAAGGAGGCAAAGATGCCTTCATGGAAAGCAACTCGAGCAAGTACTCCTCGTTGGTGAAAGGGTTGAACGTTTTAAAGTTCGGCACCGATTCATTGGAACTTGTAACGGTGTGATAACGGAGAATGAAAAGGGGGAGGAAAGAAATTCAAACTCAAAATATGAGTTATCATCGCTCAAAGTTGGAATTTCAAAGGAGATAAGATCATTTTCAATGAAATTTTCTTCATTGGGATCCAAAGACGAAATCATTTCATTGCAAATGGATACTACATCCATTTCATCCTCACTTTCATTCTCTATTAAACGATGGGCCAAGTCAAGAATGGTTTGTTCCAAAGTAGGCATAAAATCATCATTTGGTTCAAAACTTTCCTCGACTTCAAAAGTTTCGGAAGAAAAATCGTCGTCAAATTCAAATAATAAATTCAATTCATGTTCCCACAAACGATTTTCGCCGCGGCGCAAGAGTCACCTATGCGCCGGTCGTGTTATATTCGGCTCACCACTCTATACAAAAACATAAACTATTGACTACACTATTTTAAGGGAGTATAGCGGCCAAGTTCGGGTATCGAAAATCCACATAGACGAGTTGCTATAATTTAATTGGTTTAATACTTCTAGAATAAAAGTGTAAAAGATAATTATAAACTAAAAAGGAAAAGATGCAAAAAGGGAAAGATTATACTAGGCGAGTGTAAATTAAACTAGATTAACAAAGGGAATAAAAACTATAAGTTGCGTCCAATATCCCTCACCCCGAGTTAATTAGTATAAAATGACTAGATGGGTCACAAGTTATTAAGAATGAGTCTCGTTTCGACAGTTAATTAAATCAAGAGTTGTCACACCCCTAAATTCGCATAAAAGACTGATAAGATTTTGGCGTCAACAAATACCCCAAAAACTACGCGCGCAAGGTTGTAAGTACGTAGCATACATGATATACCCCGTCAAATCTCCTAGACGTAATAACTAGGATAACACACTTAAAATATACCCGTAAAATCCATCACCAAAGCAAAGCAACATGTCAACCCTAGGTGAGTTCAATCCGACACAACCTACACTAAATTAGCTAGAAAGCATGGTAAATGACATGTATTTAAAGAAAGTAAGTAAACCTAATTATGAATAGGAAGAAATAAATGTTAACTAGGCATGGAAATGAAAGGAAGCAAGTAAAGAAATCAATACACAAATGAAAGAGACAAAGAAAATGAAGCTTACATACATAAAATTTGGGTAAAACACCCAAAGGAAATGAAGAAGGGCCAAATCTACCTACAAACCCTAAACCTAATGGAAAAATGTAATATCATGAAAATAGAAACCAAAATTGGTTTATATAGTAAATTGGAAGAAAAGAAAAGAAGAAAGAAAAGAAAATGCAAAAGTGGCAAATATCTGGGGATCGCGGTCGACCGATCGTAGAGGCGCGGTCGACCGCACTTTTAAGTTCAGCCACACTATCTTTGAGCCAAGGAAAAATCAAAACCCACGATCGATCAGCATCAGAAGCGCGATTGACCTGTACTCTGTTTTCGGTAATTCTTTGGTCTTCACATGGGAGGAAAGGTTCATTACGGAAATGACCATAACTTCTTCGTCCAAACTCGAAAGGACGTGCCATTTGTGACCACATGATGCTAACTCAATGAACTAAGCATTTGTGGAAATTCCATGAGCTAGAGATGAAATATAAATTGACTAAAATGCCCTTCAAGTAGCATCCAATGATAAAACTTCTCCGAAATGCAACGGATCCTCACTTTTAGCGTTTCAATACCTACAAAAGCACAATTAACCCCTGGAAAGCATGTATATATCCAAAGACGAGGTTGTCTAGTTAATGAGCATAAATATAGGCATTTAGGACCGTAAAAGTGCTAGAATACATAGAGATATATGGCGAAAATATGCAATATTCGATACGGATCAACTCCTTATTGTGAAACGAAACTGATTGGAATTTGAGAATTTGAATCGTTAAAAATCTCAAAATTTTGTACCTTTATTGGGACAATATATGTAGTTGTAACCATGAAATCGTATACTGTTCTGGGTTTATGAATTGTATCTGGGAAGGAAACTGAATGGGAGAAGCAGCGTAGGTTGGAAGACGAGTGGTCGCTCAAACGACGTCGCCTGTCGTTCGAGCGACTTGCAATGTCGTGCGAACGAGGGTCCCAATCATTCGAGCGACGTGATAGGCAATTGGACATTTAGTTTTCTTTTGGCCTTAGCATGAATTCAATAACTTTCTAAAATTTGTTTAGCAACATGAACAAAAATATGAGAAATTAATAGGAATAGTAATATAAATGGGGAAAGGGATTATATTGTGGGTTAATTTATTAATAGAGCAATGTTACACCCACACTTTAATTAATAATAATTACAACTAACTAGATGGTTAAGTAATTATATTTATGGAACGAAATTAATAATTAATTAGATGATAAATTATTAACAATTGGAAAATGTTGTGGACTTTGGTTGGATTTTTATGGTAATTATAAAGTAATTACTTATACATATTATATGGGATAATAATATGTGTTATTATATATTTGTGTTGACATACCAGTGGACCGTCCTATCGGCTAAGGGGTTTGCGCATTCGGACTGTCTACCACACGTGGGCACAGGTGGGCTAGACGATGTGTAGGTCAGATAGGTACTACGTGGAGGCATCACTTACGAGAGGTAGATATTGACGCTGATCGTTCATGTGACACCATTGGGTATAGGTTGTGTACAAGTGTCATGCATAGGGACCACCCCCATTTTATAGGTGTTTGTGTTGTTCATTTATGACAAAGGATTCCTCCGGACTTGCCGATAGAGCACGAATTAGACACCAACGGTAGATACCCTTGCGTGTGAAATATATGGAAGGACGTATATTAATAAATACCCGGACTTTAATGAAATAAATTTAATTGTCTAATAATGTGGACAATAAACACTATTCTTGACCCTGTAATGCATAATAAATGTTTATGCCTTAGATGTTATATTTATAAGTTTTGAATAAATGAGAGTTAATAATTAAATATAGGGATTACATTTAAATAATTAATTATCGATGTTTTCACTCTATAAATTTTAGATGATGTCACAATTCATTATTTGAGACGTAGACGGGTGAGAATAATATCACACTTAGACGAGGGGTGAGGTGTTACACGCATGTGAGTGATGAAGGTGGGATATTTATTGTGCACTCACTGTATTTTTGCATCATAAATTAATTAAGTTAATTCTTGCATATCTCGGGCTCTGACCCAAATTTAAATCCCCCCCCCCCCCCCCCCCGAGGTGATCCTAGATAGAGAAAGATGGATTCTTTTGTATTAGTCCAGTTGTCTCCCTTGTGTTTCAGCTTTCGAATTTCTTGATTCTTGTATAGGTGCTTATTCTGTTGTTCTTATTCTATTTATTTTGGATCATTTATAAGGGCATAAGCCCGAGGCTTTTACTTTATCTTGGTTGAGAATTATATTACTTTGGTTGGATATTTATTTTATTGTTGGTGGTTTAGATCTATTTATTTATTGTGGATGTATTTGATACTTTTCAAACTTGGGCCTTGATAAGCAATTACTTATATTCACAATGGTGCTAAGGATGATTTTAATTGACAAACAAGCCCTATCTTCGGCGGATAGTGCCTGGTCAGCCTTTACGTGAGCAAATAGGGGTTGTTACATTTGTATTTTTAACTGAGATAAAAATTCAAATGCTTTTTATTTATATAAGAATAGGTTTTATCTTGGTTATCAAGGACATCAAATTAATCAAACGTTATTTGCCACTTTGAAAGATCTTACATAATGACAAATCGAATGGCAAAGTATTGGTGTACTCGGTGTTTTAATCCGATTGATAACTCCGACAGAGATTATTAATCCCAAAATTCTCTTATCTACTATTACATAAAATGAAGTCCAACCTTTGTGATCGTTCAAGATCCATTCGTGTCAAAATTATCAATCACCAATATTGTACCCCTTTTTATGCTAGAATTCCAATTTAAAAAATGCAATAAAAAGCGTAAAGATAAAAACAACTAATTAAGGCAAATATAATTAATTCAAGCCTACTGAATAACTATAGAATCGTAAGTTTTTCTCTCTCACTTGATTTGAACACGTGTTGCAATGTGTTGCAACTGCTAGTATTGTTTAATATAAAATTTTATATCTTATTTGCATTTATTTTTATATATTTGAATGTACCACGTCATAAATGATGCGAATGTACCTAAATGAATAATAGTTTTGTCATGGATTTGGTAATGAATAAACATGACACTTTCATTTTTTTTATGGACAAATTGTTATTTTTCTCCAATGTTAGTTGTTGCAAATTTTATAAAATAAGGTCGCTCCCAACCGTACTGTGGTATACTAATATATTATATTTTTTGTTATACAATAGGTATTTAGTGGATGACCACTTGCATTCCAAAACTAATAAGGGAACTCTTGAGATCCTTTGTACTATAATTACCCCTTCAGTATACAATATCAATGAAATGAAAAAATCTATCCCTCTACATAATCTGTGTCTCCTTTTTATTTTATAACACATTACCAACACGAGTGCTCTAATATATTTTTCATTATTGACTGACATCACCCACCAACCATACTAACTTAATTCCATCAACGTTTTCCATCCTAGATAAGATCTACTTGGGCTGAGATTTTAGGAATTTGGATTGCTTCATGCTTTCCTTAGTTTCAAGCTTTAAAATGGTGGATTATCCAATTGTCATCGAGATTTTGATATTTCAAATATCATGATAAGTTTCACAACTCAAAAAGGTACTTACGATTCTTTATACTTCTAATTATTTTTATATTAAACCCGTAATTTTCATAAAATTTTACATATTCAAATTTTGAATATATAATTGTGAAATTATCATTTAAATTATGGAACTAGAAGTTTTTATATTTTTTTATGAGGACCCGAAGTTCCTAATTATTATTCAAAGTTGAGACCTAAAGTTCCCTTTGTAATTAAAATTGGATCTTTACTATTTTAAATTTGGGACCTGAAGTTCCCATGTAGTAGTTTAATTTGGGGCTCAAAGTTCCCAAACCATTAAAAATTTGGACTAAAAGTTCTCAATTACTATTTATAGTTTGGAGCTAAAGTTCAAAACAATTTTACTCCTTATCAAACATAAAGTTATGTTATAATTGGACGGGGCCTTCAAAGTCCCTAATTATTTAATGTTGGGATATGAAGTTCCCCTAATTATTTATAATTGGGACATGAAGTTTCTCAATAATTATTAAGATTTAAAAAATGCACTTTTCTCCATTTTTTTGGTCCTGAAGTTCCAAAATTATGTTTTACCTAAAGTGTCCAAGTCGCAATCAAACCTATATTTTTTATTGTCTAATCGAATGGGTGTAGGCCAAGAGTCCCCCAATTGTATTTGTGGTATAAAGATCTATTATCATTATTGTGATCAGAAGTTTAGAAATTACTACTTGTAATTGGAAAATAGTTTTTCCTAATTAATTTTGAAAATATGAGGCCTAAAGTTCCTATTGTAACACCCCGTATTTTTTGAGAATATGGAGATTAATTAAATTGGTGATTTAGGAATTTATTAAATTTGGAGAAATTATTTAATTCGATGATTTGAATTTAATTAATTCAGTTTAAGTTTAATTTCACGTGTGCTATATTTTGAGGTGAAAATAAGATGATTGTATAAAGTAACTCGGATGGTGATTTTGAGGTCACGGTTGGTTACAAAAGGGTCGAAATAGTATGTCTGAAGGTATAGTTTGGGGTTCGGATCAATTTTAGACCAAATCGGCACCTATTGAGGGCATTTTGGTCACTTGGAAAATAAGGGTGATAGACCTATGAATTTTGGAGTGTTATATCAGATGATAAAAAGGTGAGGTTAGGGTTAAAAGCTTAAAAACCTAAGAGAGGCCATCAGAGAAGAAAATGAGAGAGTTCTTGGAGCTTTTGAATAAATTCTTTGAGTTGTCCATCTCAATCTTGCATCACAAACAACCTAGGAGTGAGGATTGAAAGAGAAGAATCAAATCCATAACCAAGCCACGAAATCAGACCCTATTGATCAAAGGCAAGTGTTTAAACTGTGTTTATTATAAGCATGTTATAATACCCATGTAGAGTAGGGTTTAATTCCATGTTTTAGGAAGATTTAATATGTATTTGGGTGGGAAAATCCATGAATTGAAGTAGAAATTGTATATAGATATATTCCTTGATAATGGTAACACGAATTCATTGGATTTGGGATGGTTTGCAGTAGCAAGATCTAGGTTCTTGGTTAGTAAAGATGAAGAGCATAAGAAACTAGGGTTCTGTGCATATTTTGTTTTAATCGGTTCTTGGATTGAATTCGTGACGAATTAATGATAATTTTACGTTGAAAATCATCCTAATGCATGTCAAAATAGTTAGTAACAATTAACTTCAAATATGGTGAGGAAATATGTAAGTTATGTGAGTGTTGATGGTGAAAAAATTCACTTGCGTAATGGAGAAGACGAATTACTGAGGGGAAAATCAGTCCGATTTAGAGGCAGATCGGTTCGACCCCCGAAAAAATGTAAAATTCCCCTTTTAAACCCCATAACTCCTAAATCGTTGTCGGAAAAACTTTTGAGACGTTATTAGAATACAATAAGGAATTTATTATATTGCAATATGCCTTTATAGGGTTATGGGATTAAGTCTTATCGAGAGAATTGAGACGATGATTAAACGGGATTAATGATAATGTAATCAAGTCGCAAGAATGAGAATGCAATTACGAAAAAGCATGAGTGAGATTATTGTATAAATCAGTAGGGTAAGGAAGACTTAGATACTGAAATAAAACAAAGGGTAACTAGGACCCTTAGAGTAGAGAATAATACTCCATTAAATACGATAGTGAGAATAATTGTAAATTGAATGTACGGTGAGTATTCGAGTGATATATACTACGTACGAATGATGATAACTAGGTTTTGTGAATACCCACTATATATATTTATAGGTTGAGTGTATACCTATACGGATGATATTTATAAGATTGAGTATATACCTATACGGATGATATTTATAGGTTGAGTGTATACCTGTACGAATTATGTTTATAAGTTAAGTGTATACCTATACATATTACGAATTATGTTTATAAGTTGAGTGTATACCTATACATATTATGTTTATAGGTTCAGTGTATACCTATACAGATAATGTTTATAGGTTGAGTGTATACTTATACGGATTATGTTTATAGGTGGAGTGTATACCTATATAGATGGTATTAATGGGTTGTGTGTATGCATATGTGCGACATATGTATTAGGTTGTGTGTATACCTACTATGTGCTTTCATATGTGTGTGAACATACCTACGTTGCTTGCTATCACGGAGGTTCCCGCGCAGTGGATGATCCTACCTTGCCGATTCTAGGGAGGTCTGGATTTATTTCCCATAACATAAAACTAAGGGCGGCTCACTATGTGTCGTGTATTAGTGGGACCGGCGTGTCGTTTGGGTATGTTAGGTATGTGCGTAGTCCAAAGACTTAGAACTATGTTCACCTCGTTTGTTAATTGTTTTTATTGATGGTTCAAGAGACATTTTGAAACGATAGTCCATGATTAGGTATGAGAGGTACTCGGATTGATAGCAGAGTACGCGTCGTTATGACCCGATAGGGAGATGCAGTATTATATATATATATATATATATATATATATATATATATATATATATATATATATATATACTCATGGACGTGAAATCTTACTTATGTGTGATAGCAAGGGGACTAGATAGTGTATATTTAATTAATGTGCAATCCTACTTATGTGTGATAGTAAGGGGGACTATATGATGTATATATAAACAATGTTTGATTTACTAACGTGAAAATACTAGGAAAAATAGATAGCGTATACCTTACATGAAATCTAAGTAGGGAAACTTAATAAAAAGGTGAATGATAACATATGTGAAATGTTAATTTGGATTTAATAATAACATAATGGAGATGTTAATTATTAAGTAAATTGATAGCGTACTGTATGGGCGGTATGGGTTAGTTAAAGGAGAACCTAACTAAGGACTTAATGATAACTAAGGTTATACTATAGCGTACTGTAACATGAGTGAGCTAGATTGGTTAGTAGTTAGTTAGATAATAGAAACCTAATTAGTTTAGGCAGCACTACTAGGTGGGCTTGGTAGCAAATGTTAGGTTCGCATTATAGATGAGAGGTGAGGAACTCAAGGGAGTGTTCGCAACCTAACATGTGTATATAATAACTGTTCATTTAAACTGCAATTTAAATGCTTGCTAAATGTTTTCAAATGATTTTTACTTGGGCTCTGACTCGTACTTGCAAAACTTTTTTGAAAACCTTTTAGTGTCCAGCCACAGGGACGCCAAGTAGGATGATCTGTTCCAGGGATGCGTAGCTGTAACACTTGCGGATGCTTGCAGGATTTGGACTTAGTCGCTTCAGTTACTTCATTCCTAGTATAGGGTGCAATTCAATATTTCTTTCGGGCGTGTAGTCCTCAGTTATTTGTTTTACGTCAGTCATAATTCATATTCAGATTTTTATTCACGTTGGACTTTATATTAGACTTAGGAACCGATTGTTTATTCGATATTGTATTATTCATTATGTATCTTGTGTTGGTTTTATATTATTACTGCATGGATGGTTAATGATTATAAATTTTTTTCGTAGGTTGTTGTGTAAATAAAAAGATAAAATTTGGCACCATCTTTTGAATACTAGGTGATTAGTTAAATTTAAAAAGTTTTCGACAGTGATGCTAAGAATGATCCAAATGACATTCCTATTTTAATTGGATGAAGGATGATCACTTGGTATTTAATTAGGCGGGGTGTCACACCTATGTTATTTCAAAATATTTGGACCTGAAGTTCTAACAAATATATACCATAAATCAAAACTTAAAGTTTTGATTATTCATGAGGTATAATTTTGAATGTTCTTAAATAATTATTTATAATTTGGACCTGAAGCTCCGAATATCTCCTTTTTAGTTGGAATTTATTTCAAAATATATTGGATATCCGAATAGCTCTTTTCAAATTCTCAACTTTTCATTTTCATTAATAAATGAAATATCTTGGTAGGGAGTTGACCACAATAGGTTTGTGGGTTAACTCTAAGTAGAATTAGGTCCCTAGAATGAAGAAGTATGGGATCTCGAGTGATTCGGAATGTTAGGCCATAGGAGGTGGGGCCTTTCTTAAATAGAGCGTTACGTTGGTAACCTATCTTCCGAGGAGTTGAAGTATGAGCTGACTTTTACTCCTGCACTCGTGTTATTAAGATCGAGAGTGGATTTAATGAATTAGTCTCTGCCAGGAACGAGAAGTATTAATACGGGAGCATGGATTCACTGTTTATGCGTCTCACAAACTTAATTTATGTGAAAAGTATTATTCCCCGCTTGATTTAGAGTTTGTAGCGGTAGTACTCGCCTTAAAGAGTAGAGGCACTACTTCCTGGGCAGGAAACTAGTCTTTTCACGAACAACAGGTTGGAGTTCATAAAGGACTATCAATGGGATATTCCCTTTCGCTAAGGAGATGTGAATGTGGTAGTTGTTGCGCCAAGTAGAAAGCCCGTCGGAGAGATTAGTTGAGGCATGGAAAGCTAAGTAGAACGAGCTAAATCGAGGGGACGCTATAGTAAGAGCGTTCATGTCCGTGGTTGACCAATTCACCTACTAGTGTGAAGAGACTAGTGGTGGAATGTGGTAGGATTGGAGTAGTAGCTTTTATGGGTTAAATTTTTGCACAATAGTTCGGATCATTTTCTGTAAGTATGGTGCCGTGTGTGTGGCCTAGAGTAGTCGGCTGGGTGCCTTACCTGTTCGTTGGAATGGAACCAGCGGACCACATATTCCTTGGGCTTGGAGTGGTCCGGGAATATTTCTTTAACGATTGGGCTCATTGAGCCGCATACTTTTAAGGGCTACGCGAATGCGAATAGAAGTAAGTAGTGTTGGGGTTGAGCGATGTAGTGTTAGTGTAGTTATTCCCTGGCAAGGGTATGACGTGATTTGGGGAGGAAGGCAAATTATGCCGAGTTGTGTAGGTATCTCCTTCTGTAGTAGAAAGGTAGGATCGATAGTTCATGAGGAACGATTTGGTGCTATGTAGAGCACGAAGAATGTAGACTGAGATCGAATAGTGATGATCTTAGTCCGAGTCCAATTGGGAAGCCGCACTATCGAGGGGTTCACTGAGAATTATAGAGTGATAGTTTAGTATAGTATACCTTTATATGGTTATACAGTATGCCTGAATTTTGAGGGCAAAATTCCCTTCTAAGGGGGGGAGTATGTGACAACCCAGGCTTTTGAGCGACTATTTTATATTATTTTGCCTGATGGGCTAATTTTATAAGATAGGGAAAGTTGGAGTAAATATTGTTTCCCGTGATATTAAGGGATAATATTTACTATGTTTTGTCTATTTACCGTTATGAGAAGGTAAATAGCATTATGTGGTGTTTTATTGCGTCGTTATATGTAAAACGACGGTTATGACTCATATTTAAATTGGAGTCTAATTAATGAAACAAAATGAATTTGAAACACAAAAATAGATCACGTTAATCCGAATGCCAAAATAGGGGGTGCGGTTGTTTTTAGAATAGTCGAGATAGTCGAAATAAGTGCCAAGCTGTATTTTTGGGTTTTGGGCACTTTTGACATGTTATGACTCAATGAGGTGGATACGAGTCATTTTAATGGTGTATTAGCAATTAAAAGAGGGGAATTTATGTTTTAAACCCGGTTAAGTCTCCCCACCCCTTTTATTTCTTCATTCTTGTGTTAGAAGCCAAGGGGGAGAGAGAGATAGAAGAGAGAATTGGGAGAAAATAGAGATTTGAGGCCGGAATTCATTGCTACCGGAGGTGAATCCGAGACTACAACCTCGAGGCAAGTTTCTTACTTGCTAGATATTGATTTAATGTGATAAATTGCATGTATAGTTACATTTTGGGAGATTTAAACCATTTTTGGGTTTTGGGGGTTTTTGGTGTTTAATCCCTTAATCCTTTATATAATTTGATTTGAGGAATACATATTAGTTATTAACTGTGTAGAAGTGATTTGGGAGAATAAATTTTGGTTGTTGTTAAAAGAAATTGGAAGATTAGGGTTTTTGGGATTTTAGGGTTCTTAAACCCGTAGCCCAAAGAGGGCAAATTCGCAGGGCCGAATCGATTCGGCTCACATGCGAATCGATTCGGTTAAGGGGTAGGTTACAGGTTTGGGAGACCGAATCGATTCGGGTTAAGACCGGATCGATTCGGACAATTGCAGAATGTCAGTTTTGCTTACCGAATCGATTCGGCTTTTAGGCGAATCGATTCGGCCCAAGGGGCGAATCAATTCAGTTGCCCTGTTTTTGTGAGATTTTTCCCTAGTTTGATTTTAGCCCTTTTTCTTTTAGGTCCAAGGTTTAGGGACCTTCCTTTGGGAAGTAATGAGAGTCCTAGAGGGTTGTTTTGGGTTGACTAATGTCCTAGGATAAAATGGGATAATTGGGCTTACCCCGAGGGCTAGTTTGTGTAGGTTAATATCCGAATGATTTAGGAAGTTAACCTAAAAATAAATTGGAGATAAAATGTTAATATTGGCACTTTTGGGAGTCAATTATTAAGAGGGACTCACTTTGGTGATTTTAAATATTATATTGAAATCTTGGAGACTAGTTTGAGGTTCATGGCACTTCGGGTCTTAGGTCATTAATAAAATATGACACTAAAAATAAGAAATGTATATTATAAAATGTGGTACTAAATGAATAAGTACAAATGATTTTGAGAATGTAAAAATGGATGTTTTCAAATGGAAAGAAAAGTGATTTTCATAAATGTTAATTTATGGATACACACCTCTCTAAATCGCTATCTTAAGGGAAGTTCGCACGTGTGGTGAAGCCCCCTGGCTAATGAATGCAGGGTGGATATATCCCTAGGCCATATGAGCGTTTATTGTATGTTTCTGCGCTGGTTAGGTGATTCTGGGTGTGGTCATGACTATCCCGCAGGCATATGGCTGCTTCCCGACGTTTCGGTAGGATCCCAGGTAGTCTTGATGATAGGCCCTGGAAGATGATAGCCATTTAGGGGCGCGCACAGTGGGGAAACCCGGACGGGCGGTCTTAGATTGCATTATATAATATGATATATAACTATGTACAATAATGTGGGACATTAATGGTTATTAAAGCATTTTATGATAATGAAATGGCTTTTATTTACATTTCCTGGATGGAAGAAGGGAAATGTTTTGTTAATTACATTTTCCGGATGGAAGAAGGAAAATGGGAAGATATGAAATGAAAGAAAAACATTTTTATGTTAATAAAACTTTCTTTTAAAATATGTATTTTTCCTAGATGGTAGAAAGGAAATAAAATTGGTAAAGAAAGTTTTGAAATGAAATTGAAGTGGTAAACATTTGATAAAATGAATTACCATTTATGTATATTCCTAAAGAAGAAATAGGAATTATGTTTTTAGATGATGAATGGGTTTATTTGATGTCTACTTGAGTAGTTGTAGATGAGACCTCCCGTACATATATGTAAATATTAATTACGTGCTGAGGGTCTAATGGATCTCGACGATCAACCTTGCCTAGTAGTAATGTATCGGGGGGGGGGGTTCCTTGTTTGGATTTCGCTTCGCGAGACACCCCACGCACGAATAGGGCATAGTGTTGAGACTGGGGAGAAGTTAGCCCTTAGTACTTGGGTTAACTAGAGCATTTCATTGATATTGCGCTAGGTTGTGCTTTTAGATTTGAGAGGTGAGAAATATTATTGTTAATTGCGAGAGAATTACGCACTTAACTGTCATGCATTTTAGTCACATGGTAATCATATCAAACCGGGCCCTGACCCGTCTATATTTCTTTGTTTCTGCATACACTCCTTGCCGTACAGGTGCTCTACTGCATGGACGCTCGTATTTACATTTCCATTCCAGTTGTCATGGAGCTACGGCATATTGCGGATATTGTAGGTTATTTGTATTAGACACCTCTATCTTGTGTACTCTAGTTATATTCAGTTTATTTATTCGGGCGTGTTGCCCACGCTTTGCATTCATTTATTATAATGTAATATTTAAACTATACTCGGTGTAACTATTTGTATTGGTCTGTTCACCGACAGCTTATTCAGTGATTATTTATTATATTGTCTTTCTTTTATCCATTGATTTTTTATATCCACCGTTTTTACAAATGGGATTGTCTAAGTGTTTTTTTTCTTTTATTTTCAAAATTTTAAATTAGACAGTCCGTTTTCTAAAATGATTGTTGGTTATCTCGTACTATTATTTTAATCGACAGTGATGCTGAGAATGGACCATCTATGATTCCTGTGATTATTAGATTATTGGGTTGGCTACCTATGATTTTAGTAGGCGGGTTGTCACCAGTTCTTTCCGAGATATACTCTCAGGTGTTAAGTGCCTTGTTGGGTTATAATAGTACTAGCAGGATGCCCGTGCCTGAAGGCACGGTGGAAATTTTCCAAACACCACAAATAATCCTTTCGGGACCTCGTATAAACAACACAAATTTTACTAAAGGTACAATATATCGACTATATTAAGCCACGCTTAAACTAATAAAGATAATTATAATCCATGACAACAATACTCATTTACGTTAAAATTCCAACAAAATTATGGTCAAAATAAATATACAATATTTATGTCGAATTTTTCTTTTCCTAGACAAATAGTGTCAACAATTTAAAAAATTTGGGCAAAGGTTCATTTGTTTATAGGACTATCCACCCTGTTTAAAAATTAAACAAGCATTCTAACAATAGTAACAATAATAATAATAATCCATCCCGGGCCTCGTATAAACCACATCATTGATTTAACAATATTCACTTATAAACCCCGGGTATGAGTACACAACAAACCATTATTCGTAAAAGAATCTGAAAAGTATTAAAAAGATGATTTGACAATCCCGTTTGATTCCTAATAAATAGCAACAATATGTCCATGTCTTCAATGTTGAGATATCTTGATCTACTGAAGAAATTCAGCCGCACCTCCCTCTTACATGTATAATTGAAGATCACCTACAAATATCATGAAATGATCGTTATTCTCTATACACATAAAATTCGTTGTAGTTTTCAGATCAGATTGAATAATAGATAAAAACATACCTTGAGGATTTGTTCTATACATACCTTAAGACCATCACTATAAATAGTGTTCTCCCAAGATAGAAACATAGTTGGGAGTAATCAGTTGGCCTAAATTGCTTATCACAGAGTAGATTGGCTTTCCAGAGTGATAGTGAGTGCTTATAAAGAAATTTATCAGCTCGCTCTCTATCTTCCCTCTGAATTGCATATAACTCACATTTGTGTTACCAACTCAGAAGATAAGCAACAAATAAAATAAATTACTCCAAATCAAATTAGATTGAGTAATAAATAGAAACTTACTTGGGAGAATAAGTGCTCTTTTTCTTGCTGATTTATTTTCAGGTTTATGTTTCTGGTGCTTAGGTGGAATACGGGTCTATTGAATTTATGAAATCTACGGTTACTGCCTCAAAAGAAAAAAAAATATGCCTCTTGTTTCCAGATTTTGGAGATCACACTAAACTTTTGCTCCTATTCCACACTACACTTTTGGCACATATGTAGTGGATCCGCCCCTCGAAACTGCTTCATCCAACTCCTCACGTGACGAAGGAAAAAACTATATATAGCGACTGCCCAGAGTCTTCCCGTCCTTCACCATTGCATCTTTCGAAGCTTTAGCGCTTGCAAACTCCGCAAATGCTTCGCCATTAAGCCTTCCCTCTGAATTAACAGTAAAATAAATCGAATCTTAAGCAGCATAGAATCATTAAAGAAATTCATAATTTCATCCTTACCAGCTGAGAATGGCAATCCCCTCAACCGCAGTATCCTAGTATGCTCAACAGAGTCCCTTCCCTCATCAGAAAATTTTAACCTTGAGGCACTGCGATGAGGTGAACCACCTCGAGCATCTGAGACACGCATATGAGACTTAAAAGTTAAAGCAGAAGTTAAGAATATCAAAAATGAAAGAGAAGAGAAAAAACTAAGTGTGCTTACCATGTCATCGAATCCCCATCTAGCCAAATTATGTCCCTGGATACATATAACTGCATACATATAAGGCATTAAAACTTGGTGCAAAATTAATCACTCATCCCAAAAATATACAGAGGCGGGAGAAAATACCTTAATAAAGTAAAAAAGAATATTTCTATGAAAAATTAAATACTATTTTAATTAAACACGACAACCAATAACAAAAACAAAATCTCCCATATGTAAGCTGAAAAAAAGTTTAAATTTAATCTCAAACCATAGCCAAAAAATTCTCGTTTGCAACAAAACCAATCAGCAGACCATGCGTTATGGACCTAACTTAGATGGATCAGCATAACATTATGCGCCTGACTTAAAGCAACTTTACATGTATTATGTAATACACATTATTCATGTAAGGCCAATAACTTAAGGATACTTTGTCATATATAAACATGATTTTGTGAAGTTACTCATATGTATGTACTTACATTTTTCATAAACATGTAGGTTAAAATATCAAGTGAAACTAACTGGGGAAAAAAGTAATATTACCTGTGATTCGAATCAATGGAACATAAGAGAAATTCGAAATGAACCTGAAAATGACAATTATAATGAAATAGATCAATTGAATTCCCAACACTAAATAATTCAATAAGGAAATAGATAAATTTAATGGACAAAATCATAAATATTAAAAACCATTATCTGAAAGAGGTATTACTGCGTGACAGCGATAATAGCAAGCATTGAGGACGAAGATGGTGATGGTGGCAAGTTTGGATTTCTCACCTTCACCTCCTGATGGTTTAAAAAGAATGATGCTGTGTTCGAAGTAACAGATAGAAAGGCAAAAACCCTCATCTCAAAGAGGTATTACCGCATTATGATGATGGCAGCAAGCATTGACAGTGACGGCAGCAAGTGTTATGGACAAAGATGGTGAGACGGCAAGTTTGGATTCCCTCACCTTCACCTCATGATGGTTTAGAAGAGAGGCAGTTGCGTTCAAAATGAGATCAAACGCCTTTGTAATCAAACACCTTAATTGCGAACACCCTTTTAATATAACACCTTTAGGCAAGGGAAAAATTTCACACATATTTGTAATTAAATACCTTAATTGCAAAGTAAAACCAATAACTTTATCAAACACCTTAATTCCAAAAAGAGGGAATATGAGAAAGAGAGAGATGCACGAATGGGCGAATGCATCGAGAGAGTGATGAAAAATAAACCTCGACCCTACATTTGAACCAAAAGGTCAAAGTAAGCACTCAAAATTATTAAAAATAAACCTCCAAAAAATGAGAATCAATGAGAATCCAAAAAAGAGGTATTTTCAGTTCCAAGCAGCAGTTCCAAGCAATTAGTAGCAGCAGTTTGAGGCATTTAGTAGCAACAGTTCCAGTTCCAACCAGTTCTAAGCAATTATGAATCCAAAAAATGAGAATCGTTCCAAACCTTAAAATGCGGAAGGTTACGGAATAATAAACAAATGCGGAAGGTTTATAAAATATGTATGGAGAAAAATATAGTTTATAAAATAATAAACAAATGCGGAAGGTTACAGAAGGAAAAAATATATACGTGATTGGTTAGTAAGACTTGCAATGCAGATGGCAAGACACTAAATCCATTATCCAAAGTTCCCTCAATATTACATCACTTTGTGACTATAATATGGTAACATTACCAAATTCATTAAACACAAATCAACCTCTAAATTGTAAAAAGAGTGTCAATATAAATTATACAATCAATAAAATAACTCAAAAACTAAGTGTTATAAATTACCACTGCATTTAGAGTCAATTCAATTTAAATCAATCTACTGCATTTAGAGTCAATTCAACACAAAAACTGATCACGCTCACAATCGCGATTTATGTCTTTGTCAGAAGAATCACTTATTCTACGTCGACCCTTGTGTTCTTTCTCCTTTGCTTCCTTATCTTGACCAATCTGTGTTTGGCTGGCATTTTACTCTAATTTCCTAAAATTGCAGGTTTAGCTGCTGTTGTATAGTTACAGTAAAACCAATCAGGCCCATTGTATCGAGCACAATATAGGGACTATGTGGAGTCTCCAATAAGGTGTCCTAATCTTGGACTCATTTTTCGCAATCTACATATCCAGCAGTGACTTATCATTTGACAAACCAGACAATAATATCAATAGTACTATATTTTAGTACAAAATACCAAATATCGTTTAACACTCTAATTGTAAAAAGCTCTTATATTAGAACCAAAGCATGCATGGTAATAAGTATAAATATATGCTGGATGCATGAAAATCTATAGAAATATACGAAGTTGAAAACCAAAAATTTGAATTATAGAATTCATATTATTGTGAACTGACTAATAAAACCAATCATCAAACAACACATAAGAGGCACACCTATTTGTCACTCATATAAATAGTTATGTATGCAACATGTTTGTCCCAACATTTAAAAAGATTGTAACTTCTTTTTCATGTCATTTTGTCCCAACATGTTTGTTCCATAATAAGTTTTGTCCGCAACAAAACAGAGGGTAGAGAAACTGGGGAAATTTACCAATGGAGGTAGGCATTCAATGGCATAGTTCTGAAGAATAACAAAGAAATCTCAATGAGTGTTTGTATCAATGTTGTTAAAGTCTTACAAAATGGTTGAATAATAGTCTTAGGGGGGATCAATTGGAAATGGTTCAGAACTTGTACATAACCACACTATCGTCAATAGGGATGATCTACATCAAGAAAGGAAAAAAAAGTTAAGCCTCTAATTACAAACATAATTTATCATATTAATATTATTTAAAGGAGAAGAATGAAGGGAAATAAAAAATCTCAACAAATTGTGCTCAATAGATATCTCGACGAAACTGGGGAGATGTTTGTTTGAGCACATGCGCGAAGTCAGAGATCCGAATGCAATTCATTAGTTTATTTAATTTCCAAGAAAAAAAATTATGTCAGTAGCTAAAAACCAAGCCTAGTAATATATCAAATAACTATGAGCTCCACCATAAAGAGGTTGATTTATAATGGGTAAAATGCTACAATATAGATTCATCCCATTTAGACCCCAAATTCACATGTGATACATCTATAATCTATTCAATCAAAATCCTAAACAAAATCCAGTTCATCATATAAAAGTTACGCTAATGACCTTCAATATTAGAAAGAGACTAAATGAAAAAAATCAATTCATACGTGCTTTTAAATCACCAAAAAATAGAACTTGTGAAATATGGGAGAAATCCAGAGGAAAATAATGGAGTCTTACCCCTCCGACCCTTCTCATTATCATGATTTACCTTACACTTTTAGGTTCAAATTTGAGAAATCTTTAATTTACCATACCAGTGTCACCTCCACATACAATATATGAATTTTCACTTTTAACTTCATAATAGTCCTTTGAACCATTTATAGGGAAAGTAGCATCACAGTTGAAATTCAAATGGTAAAAAAGTATGATTAATAACCCTAAAAATCTGTCCTAACAAATAATAATAATAAAGTATAAGTAGAAGATGAATGCTTAAAAGTTTCTTTTAAAAAAGATGCAAATCAAATATCAGGTTCATTTTGGGACCTCGTTTCAGATGATTGGGTAAAAATTCGTCGTTGCAAATGATTGGGTCAAAAAGCTCTTAAAACACAATAAGATTCACAAAAGAATACGACCATTGTATCAATATAATGAAAACTATAAAAAATCAACCAACACATTTAATCAAAACTATAAACAATAATTTAAGATGATATATATAGACTTAAAATCAATCTAAATAACTACAACTTCTAAATTTAATTCGATTCCCTGATTGGATAAGCTTTTCCTGATTACAGCCACATATCATAATGTCAGATAAAAACATGAAAAAATTAAGAAGCATAGATACATCTGCATTATAATGTCTAACTGCAATTAATTCTGGGATGGCCTGGTGTGGACCGATAAGAAGTCAAGAACACGATCTGTCAGAGAAAAAGTACACACAAAGTCAAGAAAGTGAATGGTGGGGCTTTTTGTCAAACATATGACGTGCAACAAAGAAATAGAATATTTCAAATACTTTAACGTAATTCAACAACCAAATGAACTATTCCATGAATTAAACACATTATCTAGAATATTCGACATCTTTCATTATAAACTAAAGATACATGATAAAAAAACAATGAACTTTAGTATGGGAGTTTATTAAAGTCAACTAAGAACATTGACCTTCATACCCTACTTTCTATAAATAAATAGAATACAATTTTCATATGAGAATTAATTTTGAAAGTGAGTTAAGAACATTGAACTTTAATTAAATACTAAACTTATGTATTTGTTTCAAAATGTAAATTATACCTAACTTTCTATAAACAAGGAGAACACTGTTTGACAATTTTCCAAATAAACTTATGAACCAAAGAGGAAGGACATGTAGGAGTAGCTTTGCTATATGATAATTTTTGTCTTCCGCATTTTTTTGATGAAATGTCTCTTTGGCTTAAATCACGCATCTACAAGAGGGAGAACCATCTTTAGACCCGTAAAAAAGAGAAGCATCTTTAGATACATAAAAAATTCTGAATTCCCAAACCACCTTCATTGATGTTTCCAACCATTAGACTCACTTCCACCCCAAAATAAGTTAGCAAACATCTCATGTATATGGTTAGTAAGGCCTGAGAGCAATTAATCACAAAATCAAATTCAACCACGAAATGGAACAAAAGAGTCAAATGATGCCAATCACAACACAAAAAAATGAGGAAGTAAAAATTTAGAAAAGAAAGAAATGTGAAAATAAATTACCTACCACAAAAAAATTATTGGATAAGACCTCCTCCACCATGACGATACTCGAAATTATCAACTAAAATTATAAAACATAAATAAAATTTCAATTTTGACCAAAATTTCATACATGGAAGTGGTTCAAAACATAAAACTGAAAGTGGCATACACAGAAATAAAATCTTAGAAAGTTGAAATGGATAATCATAAAAAAAATTCCTACTTAAAAAAAAATAGAGAATAAAAAGTATATATGCTCAAGTATATATCAAAATAGAATCATACATACCTTTTCTACCATAATACATTGCAGGACCTCTCATCTCAGAAGAAATACATTTCAGAGAATAAAAAGTGTATATGCTCAATGTAATACATTTCAGAGGTTACAGTGAGTTCAAATCAAAATTAAATTCCACACTTTCTAAATCCAAAACAAAACAATAAATATTGAGAACCAAAAAAGTAATAAATCCCAAAAAGTACACATGATTCAATTTTGAACTGTGCAGAAAATTAGTTATGTAATGACTACTTCATTTTCTCTTTAAAACTCCAATTACATATTGAAGAATATATTTTTTAAACTGAGATTTAAAAATTAAGATTAATATGCAAGAAATATATTTCTACAACTGAGATCTAAAACTTAAGATTAATATGCTAAAAAAGAAATGATTTCACACGGTACCTCTGCATTGAAGTTTATGGCAGTTCTTCCAGGAGATAACTGACTCTTGGGTGAGATATAACAATGAAAGTACCTGATGTCATGGAATCGGGAAAATCAAAGATAAAACTCATATTAGAGTTACAAAATACCCCTATAATCGAAAAAAATCCCAAATATAAAATATATTCAGAGAGAGAGAACTATGGTGGAGCTCGTGTGCATACGTTCATTGTGGCAGAGCCAAGAGGTAAGGACAGAGAAAATGAGAGGGAGCAGGTTAGAGAGACTCTGTTGGGAAGATAGTACCTACCGAGACAAATTTGAATTAAAGTAAGAGAGAGACGAAAATGTTTGGGCGGGATGTTTAAGAGGGTGAATGTGTAGTTGGTGAGAGAGAGATACATAATCCAAAACACCCTTTAAATTTTCTCACTTTCATCTCAGCCATTGACTTTCCACCTTTATGGCACAATCATATCCCTTAATTAAGTTATCAACTTATTGAATAGTAAAAAGCTATTGCTCCTTATTATATAGATTTTTGATTTGGTTCACTTCATAAAGGACAAATAAAATCGGATGGGGCTGCAGCTAGGTTATATGGGTTCATCCAAAAACACCCATAAATAGGGGTGTGCAAAAAAATCAACCGACCCGAACCGTTGTTTTTTTTAGCTCGGTTCGACCTACGGTTTACGGATATAAAAAACCGACCATCTCGGTTCGATTGACGATTTATACATGGAAAAAACCGATTCAAACCGACCCGACCCGAAACCAATATATATATTAAAAAAAACTAAATAACTTATATTTTTATATCTAAAAACCATTAACCACCTTCAAAAACCGACCCAAATCGAAAACCGGCCTTAAAAAAATCAGCTCAAACAGGAAATCGTCGAAAATCGACCTGGAACTGAACCGAACCGAAACTGATATGAACCAAAATCGACGATTTTTTTCATAATCGATTCAATTTCGATCTGACCTTTTCCAAAATCGAACCGATTGGTTCGGTTTGAATTAGGATCCAAAATCGACCCGTGAACACCCTACCCATAAATAAATAGCTTCTTTGTTGATCACGCCCAACCCAAGCTTAGAGCAACCCTTACGGGTAGTGTAAAAATACACCTGACTAGTGCAAATTTAGATGATAAAAAAGAAGAAAAATGTTATGGGTAAAAACAAATATACCATTTTGAGACACAAAACGGTGTCGTATTGATATAAATTGGTTCCGCGGAACATCATGTTCCGTTTTGTGTGGGCCATGTCAAGTGACTAAGCGGAACATCATGTTCCGTTTTAGTCTTTCCCTAAATTCCATCAAGCCCCCACACTTTCTCTATTATTTACATATCAACCCTCATTAATTCCTCAACAATATTTCTAACTTCCAACCAACCTATTAATTACCTTATACCTATTTATCTACCCCTTTTATGAGAAGCTTTAGCAAAAAAAAAAAATCACCCACTTGGAAGCCGACGGTTATTTTTCGGATGAGGTATTTTTATTGTGAGGTATTTTTATTGTGAGGTATGTTTATTGTTTTATTGTGATTATGTTTATTATTAATTTTTTTTCTGAATAGGTACTTTTTCATTTTTTTTCAGTCTTTATTTAGACACAATAAAATTAAATTTTTAGGTTATGTTCATGTGTAAATATAATGAAAAAATATTAAATAAAATGAAATTAATTTTTGTTATGTGATATGTTAATCTAACGAAAAAATATTATTACTTACTAAATATTCAAGTGTAAATATATAATTAAAATTAAATTTTTAGTTTATGTTAGTTGTAAAATATATTTTTGAATCAATTTTATTTTTATATGCAACTCCTAGCTAAAAAAGAAAATTATATTCTGCTACTCAAAGAAGTCATCTATGAGCAAAAAAAAAGAGGTAATTTGTTGGTTGTTTTAATTTCCATGCTATATTTATTTAATATTTAGTCGTTGTAAATTTATTTTTGTATAGTTTTATATATTATTTAGTAAATAGTTGTGTACAAAGAAACCAATAAATATTATTTGTTAATGTTATATAAAAAAAATCCAAAAAATATTAGTAAATATTCATGTGTTAATAAATAATTAAAATTAAATTTTTATGTTATGTTAGTTGTAAAATTAAATTTTGAATCAATTTTATTTTTATATGCAACTCCTAGCTAAAAAAGAAAATCATATTCTGTTTCTCAAAGACGTCATCTACGATAAAAAAAAAAAAAGAGTTAATTTTTTAGTTGTTTTAATTTCCATGCCAAATTTATTTAATATATAGTTGTTGTAAATTTTTTGTTGTATAGTGGTATATATTGTTTAGTCAATAGTTGTGTATAAATAAATCAAAAAATATTATTAATTAATGTTATATAAAAAATAACAAAAAAATATTATTAAATATTCATGTGTAAATATATAAGTAAAATTCTATTTTTATGTCATGTTAGTTGAAAATTTGTAATTAAAATTAAATTTTAATCAATAATCAATTTGATAGAAAATATAACATAATATTTTACTATTCATTAGTCAATATGATAGAAAATTAATAAGTTTTTTGTTGACATTGTAGGGTTGATAATGGAACAAATTGGCAAAAAAATTAGACGGGCTGTTAGGGCAAGAAAGTCTAAAAAAATTGGAGAAGTAGGGCGAGAGCCCGAAGTTACAACTGCCGAGCGACCTATAGTTTTTGAAAACTATAGGCGTATTGTGGACGCCGGAGATCACATTAAACCTTCTCCGGACACGGCCACAAATGGCAACTCAATAAAGATGCGTGGTAATTGGCAGAGTCTTAGAGCCACATATATAAACATTTTAAGACATCTCCCGAGATAATGCATTTTATACACCGTAGCGGTTGGGGAGAATTGTTAGACGCTCAAATTCCGAAGACAAGTTGGGGGTTGGTACAAGCGCTCGGTGAGCGTTGGTGGGACACAACCAACACGTTCCAACTACCTACCGGGGAGCTGACCATTACTCCTTATGATTTTACGATTTTGACTGGTTAGTTTTTGTATATAATAAATTACTTTAGTAATAACATTGTTTAGTACAATAATTAAATTTACAATTGATTACTATCCTTCCCATCTTGCAGGTATTCCAATCGGTAGTGGTCCTATGGTACCGATGGATGATAGAAAGTACTTGATCGTACTTGATGGCAAAACTCAAATCCAGGATGACATTATACATAGATACTTTCCCGGCATTGAACCAAATTGCAGTGATTCTTGTGGGGTGAAAGTGTCGAGCTTAAATAAGTGGTTTGAGGCAATAAAGATAAATAATGTGAGTGTTGGCCCTGAGGACACTGCTAGGGCATTTTTATTTTTTTGTGTGGGACATATTTTTTTTCCAACCGCAAGAGATAGCATTCCGATTGGTTGGTTGGCTGCTTTGGAGGATATGGAGATTGTGGGATCATACAATTGGGGTTCGGCAATTCTAGCTCGCATATACTACTCTCTCCATCTCTTGTCAAGATGTCGCGTAGACTCTATGAATTGTTTTTGGCAACTCATATTGGTAAGTGTTAAAATGTGAATTTTAATGTATTTAATATATACTTAATAAAAAAATTATGGTTCAATAATACTCATTTTTGTATTGCAGTTTTTCGGGTTTGAATACATACAACGGGCGTGTCCCTTATTGAGGGGAGATACTGGTGATTGCTGGCCTAGAATTAATCGATGGAAGAAAGAAAATCGATTAAATCGTAAGGAGACAAAGGGCTCAATCCAGTATAATTTTCCCACCGCCCAGAGTCAGATTGAAATGCGGTCGCCAGGTTCAATCAATTGGCTACCTTACTCGGGGTCTACTGTGGAGATGAATGCCTACGTTCAACATGCGAAGTACATATCATTAAAACGATGTGTTCTTATGGATCCTCAATATGGGGGGATATATTACTTGGGTGATCGATGCCGCCGACAGATCACCGGTGAAATTTGCATTCCAAATGACCCTCCCGCACAAATGATGAGGATACCCTTTCACCTTGATAGGCATGGGATTATTATTGACGAGATGGACCCCAGCGTATCCATTGTTTCTCAACCCATGTATGACCGTTACTGGAAGCAAGTGTCCCTAGGCCTTGTAATGCCACCCCTCTATCGAGCAGTCAACACGGATGTCATAAGTCCCAGCGCACTGCCATACCACATTCAAATACCGACTGTCCCTTCACAGGCACTTGGCGCTTATGAGACTCCTATAGGTCGGGTATATCCCACTCAACCCCAAATGACTTGGGATCTACTATTTTGCAGTCCTGCAGGTGTACCCATATTTATTCCGGTTCCACGGCCAGACAGGATTGCGGTCGATGAAGAATTGCCCACATATGATGACCTCTTATTTACTAGTCGGGAATTCTCAGATTATTGGCAATCATCGAGAGACACCGCTCTAGGTGCAGCCATGCACCTTAATAACTATTGGAGTCATGAGTTGGATATAGTTACAAGGAAGCTCCAAGAGTTGGGTGTATCTCACGAGCGAACTGCTCCCCCGCCTAATTTTTTTAGTGGTACAACCTCGGCCTTGTACAACCCCACAGAAGATCTCCGACCTGCGACCACAGTGTATCGACCGCACATGGATGATATTGGTGCCCAAGCAGATACTAGCCAACCTGGTCCATCAACGCAAAATTATGACATGTCTGATGCTGTAAATTTGGATGATGTAGATTGGGATTTCGATAATTAAGAAATAAAATCCAATTACTGTTTCTTTTGTAATGTTGTTATGTTGTTATCTTTATTATTAATGTTGTATTGTTAAGATTGACGCAAATTCCTTTCACAATTTGAAGATTCATTTCACAAATTCATTTCATAAATTTAGAGAGTGTTCAGAATAAAAACAAAAATGAAAATGAAGATAGTGTTTTGAACCATTAATTCCGTTACATTTAATTTAACGATAAACAGAATAACTAGTAACTAATAAAAAGAATAACTAGTAACTAATAAACATGCAATGATTCAAATTAACATGAATAGCAGTTTCCCTTGCTCTATGTAGAGGAGATGAAAGAAAAACTAGTAAAAGTCCTTCCAATAAGCATTTCTCCTCAACGCACACCATGTCATTAGGCCTTCAAAATTCTCACCAAACGTGCGAATGTATGAATTCACCGCCTCCTCATATGGATCGTCTTCCTCATCCCATGGTTGCATATCTTGTTCAACTCTATTGAAAATGTTATCAAATTCCTCGATGTCGTATTTAATTTCCAACCATCGATCCATCAAGTTACGCGGGCTCTGATAATCATGCCTAGGTAGCAATTCGTGATATTTGTCGGCAATTATTTCCCAAGGGGTTCGTAGATCATTAACTTGGCTAATCTCACAACCAAAAAGACCGCGTGGGAATGAATCTATCAAGGCTTCAGCTAAGAACTCATCAATCACATCTTCGTAAGATGCCATTGTGCACATTAACACTCAATCAGGCCATTCACATTTATATCAGCATAATCCGCCCTAGATTATCCGCCTAATGTGATCCGAGCTACATCTTCCGCTCTAGATATTCCGCTCTAGATTATCCGCCTAATGTGATCCGAGCTACATCTTCCGCTCTAGATATTCCGCCCTAGATCTTCAACCGTAAACCTTATAAAACCTAAAATCGACGATACTTTAAGTTCATCAACATATTACAACCTATTATAACTAGAAGAGCACCAAATTCTCTTTACTGATGAAACGTCATACCACAGTGAGATGGAAGAATACGAAGAAATACAAGCCACGCAAACCACCCAGTCAAATGTAGCCAAAAAGAAAAAAAAATAGTTATGGGCCATATGCAACAAATTCAAAATATGGCCCTTCTGTGATTCCCAGGAGGATCAAACGAGGAGGACGATATGTCGGACTAGAGAGGTGGACCATGATAGACTAATCGTCGACTACTTTGGTGAAGCATCGGTATACAAAGACTACCATTTTCGGCGACGTTTTAGAATGAATCGAGCCCTATATGTACGTATTCATGATGTTGTATGTAGTTACGACTCCCGGTTCATAAAAAAACCAGATGCACTTGGTCGTCTTGGCCTGTCCTCGCATCAAAAAATCGTTTCTGCTCTGCGAATGTTAGCATATGGGTCTTCTGCTGATATAAATGGAGAGTACCTGTGTATCGGAGAATCGACAACCCAGAAGGCATTGGTCCGATTATCCCTTGCCATTGTGGGGATATTTGGTCCGGAGTATAACAGAAAGCCTACCGCTCTCGATGTGCAAAGGCTTACCGAATAAAATGCGGCGCGTGGATTCCCCGGAATGCTGGGGAGCATAGACTGCATGCATTGGGAGTGGAAAAATTGTCCAACCGAATGGCATGGGCAATATACTGGACATAAAAAGTCACCGACAATTATACTAGAGGCGGTAGCATCACATGACCTTTGGATATGGAGGTCATTTTTCGGGATGCCGGGTAGTTGTAATGATATTAATGTATTGAACAGATCAAGAGTTTTCTCCGATCTTGTCCGCGATGAGACTCCACCAATCCAGTTTGAGGTAAATAACAACGTATATGATATGGGGTATTTTTTAGCGGATGGCATTTATCCGCCTTACGCTTCATTGGTGCAAACTTTTAAAAGGCCAACCAACCAGAAGGAAAAACTTTTCGCTCAAGTGCAAGAGGGGGCAAGAAAAGATGTGGAACGAGCATTTGGTGTCCTGCAACTTAGGTTCGCATTCGTTCATACGCCGACAAAACTCTGGAGCAAGGATAAATTGTCATCTATTATGCATTCGTGCATCATAATGCACAACATGATTGTTGAAGACGAGAGGCGTGATTGTGATTGGAGAGAGGAATACGACTTCCCGCCTGACCCGGTTCCTATGTTTCGAAACTCTCTCGAGCAACATTATGCGATCGAGGCTAGGACAATGCACATGCACGACAAGAGGAAGCATTTACAGCTACGTGCAGATCTCGTTGAACATGTTTGGGAAAAGTTTGCCAATAACAGTGTGTGATTTTACACAATTTATGTTTCTTTTCTAATGTTGTTCTCTTGTTATCTTTATTATTAATGTTGTATCGTTAATATTGTACCGAACTAATGTTTATGTATGGAAATTTGAAACAAATTCATTTCACAACCCATAAAATCATATTACAAAGTAGATCAAACGATAAAAATAAATAACAGGTTACATACTCAGAAGCATAGAAATTTTAAAATCCAGAATGACCTCCATGTGGCGGATAGTTTGGAAAGTTTGATTGGCCCCGTGCTTTGTTGAGTATATTAAGCACGAGGTATTCATGGTACTCCTTCTGGATTGAATTCATGTTTGATGTGTCAGTGCTCATAATTTGTTGATCAAGCAATATTTGTTCACGCATATCTTTCCTCTCCATAGCCAATATACTGCGTTCGTTGAGCTCCAAACTTCGCTCCTTAAGTTGCAGTGAACGGTTAAGCCCTTCACGGGCCTGTTCGTCCCGTACACGATCAGCCTGACATAACCGCTCAAATGATTCATTGAATGAAGAGCAACTATTCAGTATTTCTCGGTTCACCTCAATGTTTGTAGCCTTCGCTTTTCCTTTAGCCCGTTGCTTCATCTCTTTCCTTCCAGGTGGCCTCGGATAGGGCCTTTCTATATTAATTTCTTCCCGATCTTTGGAATTTCCTAGGGGAAACCCAATATTCAGACTTCCTTCACTTTCTGTCGCACCCGTCATTGGTGAATCAAAATGAAATTGAGGAGAGTCTAAAAATGTTTGGGAAATTTGAAATTTGTGGAGTTCTTTTAAAATTTGGTAACAAGATTCAAAATTAAATGATTTTCCCTTGTTCTCTCACTGGAATGCTAGATTAGCTGCAGTAACCTGAAATAAAATGACAATGTAATTTTATTAACTCGTTATCAACAGATGTAAGAGAAATAATATAAAAAAAAAATTACAAAAGATATAACTGATTTTACCCTATCTGTGTTCACTGTCCCACTACCACGATTTGTCATCGATGCATCTTTCAATTTAGAAACATATAACATTACGTGCCTCGAGATTTTGCTGTATCGGGTTTGTAGGCTAGGTCCCGTCCGACGTTCAGTGATACCCGTCGTCGTATTATATTCTTCGACGACTGCATCCCAAAATAATGTGTTAGGTCGATTAGTTCCTCGTAAACCATCATTTGTTTGATTTACATAAGCGGTGCATAATACTTCATCGTCGTGTTGAGACATATTTTGACCTCGAACCATTGTGAAATAATCACAAAATATTTTTAAGCAAATAAAAAAATTTCGAAATTATTTATGGATAAAAAAATAATATTTACTTACCTAAAAAAATAATTTTTGGTAATAATAATATTGAAGATACTAGAGAGTGCTTTGAATAAAAAAATATAAATGCAAATTGAGAGTGTTTAGAATACAAATATAAATGAAAATGAAGATAGTGTTCGTATTTATAAAAAAAAAATGTAACCGTTGGATAAACAAATAGCCGTTGAAATAGAAAAGAGGGATAAATAAATAACTGTTGAAACTATTTGAAACATTTGGGGTGAAAGTAGAAAAGAGGGAAATAGGGGAATGCTTGGGCGGAACATGATGTTCCGCTTAAGCCAATATAATTTTTTTTTTCTTCCTTGCGCGGAATATGATGTTCCGTTTTGGGTGCGGGTTCCACAAAAAATCAACTAGTCCAATTGTATCTTTGTTATTTTATGCCCTACCGATGTTCATATATACAATACTGTCTTACGCATAACACACATATATATGCCATATATACCAGTTTAGCATACCCGTAAGGATTGCTCTTAGGAACGCGATGTCTGAGTTTTGGAAACCGGGGACAGAGCGGCCTCGCCTCCTCGACGATGAAGAAGGCGGAGTTATTTTTTACTCCAATCCTTCTTCCTCCTCCGCGTAACCTTCTTTATCCTCTCTCTCTCTCATCCTTTTACTATGTATGTATGTATATATATATATATATTATATGTGTGTATATGGCAGATTTGGGTATGCTAACGTGGAGAAACAGAGACAGCGACTACCTGTCTATAAATACCGAACACCTATTTTATATCTCATCGACACCCATTCCACTACTATCATTGTTGGCGAAACGGGTAGTGGCAAAACCACCCAGATTCCTCAGGTTCTCTTTTTCTCCCTATAACAATTCTATTGTCAAAATAGGATTCTTTCTTTCACCTCATTTGGTTTTGAATGTTCAATACAACTTCTTACTTTAATAATGTTTGTATTATGTATTTTTAGTGTTGGCTGGGGTTAATTGGTTTTGTAAAGGTTTAGTGGAAAATTTTAAGGTTTTAGGCCAAATGCAAATCTCTTTGGCTCCGCTTGGTTGTCCCAATTATAAATTAGTCCATTTATTAATTGTCTCATTTACAAATTGGTCAATTAATTGTGTTTGGTTTCATTAATGTCCTCATTTTAACTCATGTGTAAAATATGAAATTGGAGCATTTCACCAAAAACGTGAAATGCATCCATTTGAAATAGGACATTTCACATATGCTCATCTCTATCTGTAAGCGGTCTCTCTCCCTCTCTCCATTAGTTTTTAATCTTAAAATTTACCAAACATCGCGTAAATTGGATATAGACTCATTTCAAATCCACTCATTTGCAATTCAATAATTTAGAATGAACCAGTTTACATAATCAAACAATTTGCGCAACCAAACAGGGCCTTTATGGGTACCGAATATCAAAAACCCAATGTATCACGTCTTGTATAGTATAGTAAGAAAGGGTACAAAGCATAAAAAAAAATTTAGTAGTAGAAAATTTCGAACCTTTGGTGTCAAAATGCTGAAGTAGTGGCAACTCTAGTTGACCTAAATACGAATTGGATTTTTATTAGAAATATGTTTTTTTTTTCCCGAATTAAAACTCTGCATTAATACCATAATCAGCCTGACCTCCTCATAGACAAACTATTAAACTTGACCCTGGATTAATGCCATAATTGGACATAAATCTCTGAGGCCGACGGACGCTAGTCTCCGTTAAAATATTTTGACCTAACCCTTATGTTTTTTAGACACAAATACCATACTCTTCTCCGCTTCATCTTCTTACTCAAATCCCAAATCAAGAACACTAGTTTTAGAACCCTAAACATCCAAACTTGGGTTAACACATTAAACATATGTTACTTTCATATAAAAACAAGTATGAGTGTAGACATGTGTCGTTTCTTATTAACTACACCTTTTGATTTATTCAACACATAGCTCTGAAATTGTGAAAGAGAAAATTGTCTCCATTATTCTTCCGGACAAAAAGTCAAAAGAATGGGTGTAATTTGTAAATCTCTCTCTCTCTCTCTCTATATATATATATATATATATATATATATATACATGCACATTTAAAATTCAATGCTTTGTACAACGCAATCGTGCCAAGATATCTCGTGGTCACACCCTTAAAAACTTGCTTCAACTTTTCGAATGATTTAAGTAGAGGTGGGCTGTAATTCAGCCTTTAAGATGCATAAATACACACTATATAAGAAAATTATATTTAAATAAAACAATTGCATTATATATTTGAATTATAAATAAATTCAAATTTCAATCTCAACAAATTGAATTTTAATAATTGTTTCGCCAATAAATTCAAAAATTTTAGGGTTTCAACCCAAATGTAAATGTTTAGGGTTTTAAAATTTGGGTTCTTGATTTTGGAATTACGCAAGAAGATAAAGTGAGAAGAGAATGGCATTTTCATTAAAAAAAATCATAGGGTTAAGCAAGGTTTTAAAAGGCGCGAGGTGTAGTTGAGGCGTTTTACCTCTGTGAGGCGAGGTGTAAGCCTCAACTTTTTTCCACAAAAGTAATTAAAAATTGATATAAAAATAGTAATTAAACGAGGAACAAATTAAGTATCACGTCTATTATGGAAACAAACGATGTAAACTTGATTCCACAACACAATACAAATAATAACACCATAATGTCATCATCACAATACATATTATACCGTCAAGACAAAATAAATCCATAATAAAAATCGCCATCACCATCACCATCACCAAACCATAACAAAATATAATGTATCACCAAACCATAACCCAAAACAAAACAAACAATGTATCGTCACTATATATTAAGTAGTGGATCATCGGTATCCAATGGCCGGGAAAATGGATAATATGCTTCATCTCCACCTCCATCCCCAGCATCATCGCTTAGAGGATCATCCATTGAATCATCTGCATATCGAATCAGTCTATCCTCCTCCTCGTCTGAGTTAAGATCCTCCCACTCCTCTTCTTCATCCACCAATTGCAATCCTTTTCCATTATCTAATAAATAATAAGATTAAAAATTAGTTATGTTTGTTTGAAATTAGTAAAATAAAGAAGACAAGTATAAATAATAATTTTGACCTTTTCCCGTAGTTTTTGAACTCTTTGACCTTCTCCTTTTTTTTGTTGCACTTGTGTGCTCGTGTCCCCCCAGTTGTCAACCCCGATTCATCGCTTTGGTATCCACTGGATGGCTCGGCAAACCACCACTCATCGTCAGAAGGCATAATGTCAATGATTAATGGATCCTGGTCTTCCTTAAGTGCCTTTTTCATCAAATGCCTATCTTTCAATTTTTTGTTATACATGATGTAGACGAGCGTGTTGAGCTTCGATGTTGCCAAACGATTTCTCCTCTTTGTGTGTACCCATTATAAATTTTTGTAAAGTTAGTCATAATATTATAACTATATTCATAGAGCGAGAATTAATTTATAAATATTAACTACCTGATTAAACTTACTCCAGTTACGCTCACAAGCGGAGGATGAACAAGTTAAACTTAAAACTTTCACAGCGAAACTTGTCAATTCTGGGGTTTCATCTCCGAATCGAATCAACCAATCAGCTGAAAGAAAATATTAACATTAAGTAAAATTTTAAAAATATTAACTTAAAAAAAATTAACTTCAATAATTTATATACTTACCGAGACTCCTTTTCTTACAAGTAAGTTTCACCTGTGAATACCCAAACATTCCCTCCCTCCTTCGAAACACATCCAATTGCAAATCAGCCTTTTCCCTCCCCACTGGATCGGTGATGAGTTTGTCCATGCAAATGTACAACCCTAACTTAATCTCAAAATGCGTGGAGAAATTATCTTCGTATTGGAAGTGGGGATTTAGAAAATATGCTGCCGTGTGCAAATGACGATGCAATTGGAAATCCCACTTCTCGTCAATGATACTCCACAACTCCTTATACGCCCCCTCATCATTATCCAAATTTTTTGCTATCTCCTCCTTGGCTTTGTCCATAGCACCATATATAAATCCCATTCCCGACATCTTTTCAGAATCCGTCATCCTCAATACACTAACAAGAGGCTTTGTGGTCGTAATTGCATAAGCCACACTACCCCCAAAACTACTATCTCGTAAAATAATCTTTTTTGCTTCCTTCCCGTCTGGCTTGTTTGCCCAACTACATTCTGCCCAATCTTTAGAGGTAAACATCGCCTCCAATCCTTGCCTCAACCCATACATACTTTGTAATGGCAAATATGCCGTGGCAAATCTAGTTACGGCTGGACGAACAAGATCCTTGTTGGTGTTTTTCCTCATCGATGCCAACACCCATCCATGATTGTAAATAAAATTGCTCATTTAACCATCATAAAAAGTATTGTAATACTTAAATTAGAAATCAAATTATGGCAAATATATTATGAAATTGATATAAAAAAATACTAATGTATTACCTTTTTCGCTTTAATCAACGCATTCTTGTGCTGAGGCACTACCCATGTTTGGTCCTCAAACTCCCCTCGTAGAACCACTACCCGTGTTTGACCCTCCAAATGATTGATTATAGTAATCAGAGGCATTATTAATCCCTCACCTTCTCTTCTTTTTGCTTGCTTAACATCAACACCCTTCATTAAATAATCTTTCATCTCTTGGCTAACCTCCGGAGGTACCTTCACACATTTAGCCACATTTTGTTTGGTACACGCAAGATGGTCCTTCATTCGCTTAACCCCACCTTTAATAATTTTCCCGCAAAAGCTGCATTCAATATATTTGTAACCCTTATCCGGCAATTCCACCTCCTTCCCGTATTTCCAAGCGGGATCCTTCCTATTTGACATAGTCGCAACTCACTACAATAATACATATTTTGTGTTAGCATAAAAGCATGGTTCAAAGTCAAGGCCAATACCGTGACGATACGGCCGAGTTGACTAGGTTTCGGTACCCGCCGATCCGATTCCGAGTCACGAGTTGAGTTTTTGATTATCGGTGTGAATCGACCCTATATCGGTAATTTCTCGGTAGTATCGGCTCATATCGGTGATAACCTGATAGAATTGGCCCATATCGATGATATCACGATAGTATCAGCCATATCGATGATGTATCGATTGAGATGGTATATGTTACTAGGCATCGATCTCTATCTCAACTTCTAACTCACTCAATTGAGGCTCAATTTTGCATCCATGCCACGATCAGGGCAATCGCTTTCAATTCGGTACGGGGTATATGATATTTTGTGGTCATAAATCGGGTTTTTTGGTTGAATCTCTCATTTCTTTTCTTGTAGTGTTACTATTTAACCTTCTTTTTGTATTTACTTAATTTGTATTAAAATGTATCATTATGCATTTATCCTTGGAGTGTATTTTATTTACATTATATATATTCGTAATTAATAATAAGTATACTATAACACTCACGAAGAATATATTACTAAATATATATTGATTTAGACAATGATATGCATGCTAAATGATGATTTTGTACTTGTCTAATTGAGCCATATTATTATTCTTATTTTTCTGAACTTTTCTGTATTTTTTTCAAAATTTTTTGAGTTCTCTAAATAGTGTATAGTTGCGTATCGCCCGAGACCGATACCGAGTCAAAAATTGAGCTTCCGAGTCATAGACCGATACCGCGACTTTGAACCATGCATAAAAGCCATATATATATATATATATATATATATATATATATATACACACATATATACATACACACACTTAAAGCAAAGGAGCTGGAACTGTTCCGTATACTCCACCATCGAGACGTCTCCTGTCGGAGGGACTGGATGCGAGCAAAAATGTCACGCTCATATGTCAGTGGTATGAATGAGGCTTAAAGAGCGACCTTTAGTTCGAACCATGCCTTGATAGGAGGAAGTCTTGCAACTGTCCGGTGATAGCAAAGATCGTTCCACTAAACTCTGGCGAATCCCTAAAATTTGGTGGCTGCAAGAGAACACAAGAGCGGTCCTGAACCTGCTTGTAATAAAAAACCGTCTCTGTAGAAGCCAACCAATTGATCATATCATCGGGAGGGAATCGTCCGTCAAACATAGGAACATCAATGCGTATATTCCCGTGGAGACTCCGAGAAAGTTACTGGAGCGCCATAGATAGAGGGTCTCCATTTTGATGAGCATCAATGCCCATCACCTCACTCGACATAGGTGCGGCATAATCAACAGGTAATGGCGGCATCTGGGCAGGTGGTGGATGAGGATGACGAATGTGCTGGGCCACGGGAGGTGCTGGGGGATCCCGATGATAATGGGGAGACGTGCCAATTAAATGACCCCGCTCTCCACAATAAAAGCACTGGCGGTCTCGTAGTGATACGAAGCGAGGGGTATCGGGTGGAGGAGGGGGAATCCACTCCAAGACACTGCGGCAGGTATTCCTGGCGTCAGAGGATGAAGAAGAGTCGGTGTAGAACAGGAAAAGATCATGATGTGAAGGGGTATACTATGAAGATGGCGGAGGTGGGTGGGGGTACGGACGTGGATTAAGGGGCCGGGGGCTAATGTCAAAGTGTTCACCGGGGTCATAAGGTTGATCGAGAAGATTGAAATTTTGACTATGGGTGGGTGGACCGAAAATGGATCCAAGGTTTAGGATGTGAGGGATGTGACAGGGAGGCTCGGTTCTTTCGGTGGGATCGGAAGGGCCCGAGGAGTAAAGAGATTGTGTGTGGTTGGAAAACCCTAGGAAATCAAGATTAGAGGGTGTTCCAAGGAGATCGGTATTGTTAGACCGACTGTTGGATTGGAACTGGTTGGGCGGATAGGGGGTTCAGATGCCTTAGGGTTTCGGCTGTCAGAAGGGGATTAGGGTGCTTGGGACTTCACCGAAGTCGAAATACTCCTCGTGCTGGTCGCGCTTGGATCGATTGTCCTGTCAAGTGGTCCGAGATCAAGAACAGGCACCGGACTTGGTGGGTGATCCACTGGGGCATGTCGGGTGTGTGTGATGGAGTCAGTCGCCCTTTTCATGGATCTGGATACTTGCACCCTTGCTGAAGAGTTTGGGTGTCACATTTTAGGTTGGAAAACCCTCTGTTCTGTGTTCTGTGTTGGTAGGGCTGTACAACAGGCCCGATTGGACTCGTGTTGTCGCCTTCACTTTTGTCTTGGATGGAAATGTTCGGACTAACAGGGGTAGCTATCTGTTTGTAATTTTCCATACAACAGGCCCGATTGGACTCGTGTTGTCGCCTTCACTTTTGTCTTGGATGGAAATGTTCGGACTAACAGGGGTAGCTATCTGTTTGGAATTTTCCATAGCAGAGGCGGGTCTCCGGAGTATTTCAGCCACTCTGAATTTTTCGGTACAATTTCTGGTACTCTCCACGGGTTCGGATTGACTGTCTATAGGCGCTTTTCCATTTCTTCAGAAATTTGATGTCGGTGGGTTCGTGGAGAAGAGTTGTAAAATGGCATCTAATTTCTTATTGATTTCTAGGGACATTAGGGTTTGTTGTTGTTTTTGTGCAAGTCCAACCTTTTCTTCAATTCTTGATTACTTTCTTTCAATTCTTGAATCTCCTCCACTTGTTGTTTAGATATTTTTGGCGCCACTGAAAAGTAGTGTATGATTTGTTGATAACTACACACCATTACACTAATCGGGGGAACGACACCTCGCTTTGATACTAATTTGACATAAACTACATGTCAATGGACAAAAAAACAAAACCAATATATTTTCTAGAGAGAATTTTTTATATTCAAGATGGAAGCTATCTGCAAATGAGAAGTATTTGGGTATTTATATGAGGAGAATTACTTGCTAACTAAGTAATTACTAAAATGATTAAAAAGGACAACTATTAACAAAAATATACCCAATTAGTCCCGAACATGCTTGAAGACCAATTAAAGGGATAAAAGGATTAAAATAACTAAAATAAAAGAATTGAAAATAGAAATAAAAGGAAAATATCATGGGATTCCCATAAAAAAACAATCACAAATTTGTTTATGAAGGGCCTAAATACTATATTCATCAAGTCCATAAAAGTAGTCGGGGCATTTGTCAACCCAAACGGCATCACCACAAACTCATAGTGACCATACCTAGTTCGAAAGGCTGTTTTGCGAATGTCCTCACTCTTTATCTTAAATTGGTGATATTTCGTATCAAATCAATCTTAGAGAAATATTTTACATCCTTTAATTGGTTAAAAAGATCGTCAATCTTAGGCAAATAATGCTTGTTCGTCACGATCATTTTATTCAATTCTCTATAGTCTATGCACATCCTCATTGATACACCCTTCTTCTTTACAAAAAGTACGGGAAGTGCTAGGCCTTATAAAGCCGCGGCCTAACAATTCCTCCAATTGTTCCTTTAACTCTGCGGGAGCCATTCTGTATGGTGCTTTTAAATTTGGGCACAACCTCTGGCATAAGGTCAATGGTAAACTTAATTTTTCCACTTGGGGGTAACCCGGGCAATTCCTTTTGGAAAACATCACTAAATTCCGCGGCTAAGCTGACATCTACTAAGATGGTCGCGGTAATCTGAAGGTCTTTCACATAAGCTAAATGCCTGCGACACCCAACATCTTCTTAGCCCTCAAACTGATGTTAACAAAGGTTTCCTATTAGGTTTAGTTCCTCTAAAGCTCTCATCGGCCTTTCCCGGTTTACATAAGATAATCTCCTTACTGGCACAATCTATTTTAGCAATGGATAACCAATCCATATCTAGGATTACATTAAAGTCTTCCATTTATAAGGGAATTAAACTAACTATGAAACGTTGTTCCACAATCTCCACGGCATATCCCTCGTATATGACCGCGGCTTCTGATGAAATTCCTTCTGCGGAACTTCCGTGCAAAAGTGGTGGATACAAAGGAGCGTGACCCCGGAATCAAAAAGTGCATAAGCATTTTTATCATCTATAGTAATGGTACGTGCGATGACATCCTCAGTCTTCTCAGCACCCTTGGTGTTGAGGGTAAAGACTCTGACTTGAGCCCACGGCTTCCTCGTATCCTTCTTTGGCAGTCTGCAGTCTTCGACTTTATGTCCTGGTTTGCCACATTTGTAACAACTTATTCCCAATGGACAAGCTTTGACAAAATGCCTCTTCATGTCGCAGTTAGAGTAGGTAACAATTGTCGTGTCAACCTTTTCTTCCGTGGCTCCTTGATTAGGTCGCGACTTTTAAGCTTGATGTTGTGGCTTATCCTCTTTCTTTGTTCCCTCCACTCTGCCCTTTCTCTTTTCTCCCTTGGCCTTCAGTCCGTCCTCAAAGTCTTATTCCATAATTTGAGCCACCTAGACCAGTTTTGTACAAGTTGGCAACCTTAGTCCCACCATTCGGTTGCGGAGTCCTCGCTTGAAGCCCCTTTCGAACTTCTTTGTCTTCTTTTCTTCGGTGTCAACACGATATGGCGTGAAGTGTGATAACTCCGCGAACTTTATTTCATATTGGGCTACATACATAATTCCTCGAGTTAACGTTCTAAATTTCAATTCTAACTTTTCCTTGGCCGCGTCGGGGAACTATTTTTCAAGAAAAATCTCCTTGAATCTGGCCCAATCGATATCCGCGACGTCTCCCCTTAATTGGTTCCTTTTGACCATATCTGCCTCGGCTTCAAATATAAAAGAGGCAAAGGGCACTTTTTGCTCCTCGGTTCAATTGAAGACGCTAAGAATCTTCTCTATTTTCCTCATTCGTGCATCGGCCTTCAAAGGTTTAGCCTCTCCCTTAAAAGGCTCCGGTTCTAATGCTTAAAGGTGTAGGCCGCTGCTCTACTATCCTTGCAGCCGTGCCTCTAGCTAGGGCTTTCTCGAACCCTACTACTTCTTCCGATACTGGATCCGCGACTACGCTGTTCTTGTTCGTGGCACCGTTAGCTATGTGATTACCTCTTGCCATAGCTCCCTGATAAGAATCACATACGTGTAAGTCTAAAATTCTATTACTAGATCTCTAAACAAGTCTCTACCTAATCAAAATATTCCTAGTTAGTACTCCTAAAGTATTATAGGTCGAACGCTCTGATACCAATTGTAACGCCCCGCGGGGCGCGGTAGTTTTGTCACTTGCTCTCACATGGAAATAATTAAAGGTTTAATTAATAGGGCAACTTAATGAGCCGTGACCTTATTGAGGCCTCAACCCAACTATCAAACTTGGTAAATAAATCAATCATCATAGAAACATTTAACAATTATTCATTCGCTTGATAATAAGTGTTTCTTTTACAAGCCTCATATCCATATAATCGTTTGCTTTATACAATTTCTTTGAATAAAACCCATAAACGAACTAAGTACAACTAAGAGTGAAATTTATAAAAGATCTTAAAAATTTCTCTGACTAAAAAACTCTCCGCAACCCCTACTATTTTCCGCGGTCTCTATATATTCCATGGCTCCTACCCTGAGGAAACAAGGAACATAGAAGAGATGAGCTCAGATAGCTTAGCAAGGGTTAAATCAAAGTCCTCAGCCCACCTGTCAATATTAGTACTAGCAAGTGAAATATATACAAACAAGGCAATGGGAAATAACAGTGCAAATAAGAAAGATGGTGTAATATAAGCTAATAGGAAGGAAAAAGGATATAAGTTTTCCAACCCCCTGTGATAACCTTGATGACCTAAGGCTCAGTCTCCCTTAGCTCACCATTCTATGACTTCTCCCAAGGATCAATCTTTTTTGGTTCACTTCATAGTCCGCGGCCTTTATTTTATGGCCTTATACCTCTCAATCGCCGCGGCTTAGCCCTAGTCATGCCACATACCGTGATCTTCCCTCTTATCCAAATCCAGGATGACGGATCCGTAGTCTGCTGCTAACTCCACACCTTGATCGAGCTCTGCCGCGGAGTAGGCCCCATAGTCAGTTCTAGGCTCAATCTCCCTAGGAATAACCATCTCGACCTCAAGCACTAAGCAGGAGGTCCTCAAATAGACAATGACACCTCGGTCTGGCCAAATAGTGTCGTGACCTCAACATCGAATCCCATCTCAACTCACCCAGGCACAAATTAATACTGCCCACAAAGTTCGCTGCTTTAAAGGAGTTAGAGCTCCTGATTAGCAGCCAACAAGGGTATTTTAGTAAATCATTAATTTTAAACCCTAATTATTTCATAACTCAAATCGTCCAAAGATCAAAGGTAAAACCATATATAAATCCTCCTAAGATCAGTAAGAGCATCCTCAGGAACCCTATTCTAACTCAGTCTCAAAATAAGAAACCTGAAAGAAAACTACTGTATCAATGAATCAAGATGAACAATAACACTCCTAGGTCTCTAAATCTCTAATGAGCATTAGAACTCTTTGGCCTATAAAACCTTGATGAACACTAACTATCCATCGCCTCTAAATCCAGAAAAGCTATATGAACAACAGTAAACGAACATGGCCTCTAAACCCAAAAATTAAACGAATAGTAAAACCCCATGGCCTAAATCCAGAATACAAGCGAAGGCTGATCTTAATCAATTGAAAACATGGAAATTAGGGTTTTAACAAGGAAGAAGTGGTTGGGACAGAGCCCTTACCTTAATGAATTTTACTCCGATGAACAGTAACTTTTTGATGTCTGCAAAAGCTTTTTCGATGAACAATTGGTGTCCACAGTCTTCTTCGCCGGCAGCACCTCCTGTTTCTCTCTCTCTCTCTCTCTCTCTAAAGTGGGAAATAGGGTTTTAACAGCTTTGGGAAGTGTGCCAAGGGTTGTTATTTATAGGAATTCATAGAAAACCTAGGGTTTCTTTTATGACATCACCTTTCCACAAATACCTTTTCAAAAAGGCTTTTAGAAACTCGAAGACTTGTTTTTCAAGCTATGACCTAAATAGGCCACGCCATCACCTCACACCTAACTAGGCTTACTAAACTCCGCGGGCCTTTTTTCTTTAGGCCGTGGCATTTCTTTTTACCTCCGTGGCTTATAACCCCAAAGGCTGCATCCCTTATAACACCAAAGTCTGCGTCCCTTACTCAGTCAGTCCATTTCTGGTCGTGGCCAATTATAAGTCCGTGGCCTTATAGGGGTTTCAGGGTCATTTCAAATACTATTGCAATGTCGAATTGCATGATCTAATTGCGGATATGAAAGTTAATGATGTAGTTCAGGAGCAATTAGAGAAAACATCATTTTGGGTGTTTTCTAACTCACCACTTACACTTGATATTGATGGGGGTTTACATAATGAATTTGAAAAAGAATGTAGAAGCAATAATTCTGGATACAATGGGAGCAGTGGGTATCTCAAAATTGATGGAGATGTTGTCCAATTCACCTTTAATGATTTATTTATGCTTGACACAAGGAAAAGGTTAATGTGCCAACTTACGGTAGAAAATCAAATACTTCGTTTGTGGAAAGGAATTTCAATATACCCAAGGAGTGGTCACGTCTTCCTACATGAAAATTGCGACACTTTGAACATTATCTACAAACACAAATTTGGGGAATGCGAATGCTTGCAGGCTATTATGCTTGTATACATTTGTGACAATATTTTTCGACGAGGGGGGTACAATTGAAGTGATTGATGACATAAATGTTAAGAAGATTTGAGGACATGGAAACACAATTGACGCAAAACAATTCTTTGATTTTTGATCAACTCTGGGCAACACCAATGTTTTAAATCGCGATCGCGCAGGGTGTCACGTTCTGGCTCCAAAGTAGCGTCGCGCATTGCGCAAGCAATTCATGCATTCCCGCTTTTTAATTAAAAAACTTATAAATAAAATATAAATAAAAAACATAACATTTTAAAATGAAATTTGTAAGAAAGTAACATTTTAAACTGAAATTGGTAAAAAAAGTTATAATTGAAATTGATTTTTTTTATTTTTTTCTAAAGTTACTTTTTGACAATTAAAAAAATAATAATAATAACATTTTAAACAGAATTCTGAAAATAAGTAACATTCAAAGCTAAAAATAATAAAATAAATAAAATTTTACTATGAAATTTGTAAAATAAGTAAAGTTTAAACTTAAAATTATAATATAATAACATTTTAAACATAAATTTATAAAACAAGTAGTATTTTAAATTGACAAATATAAAAATAGTAATAATAACATTTTAAACAGAAATCTGAAAAAGAAGTAACATTTAAAGCTGAAAATTATAAAATAAATAACAATTTAAACAGATATTTATGACACATGTAGCATTTTAAACTGACAATTATTATAAAAACAAAACATTTTGAACTGAGATTTGAAAAATTAGTAACATTTAAAACTGGAAATTATAAAATAAAAAACATTATTTACTGAAAAATGTAAAATAAGTAAACGTTTAAGTAAACAGAGAGTTTGGAATAGAAAATATTAAATAAAAGTAACCTTTTAAGCTAAACTTTTTAAAATAAGCAAATAACATCATTGAGACCTTCGTAAATAAGTAAATTGGGGGTTTGGAACAAAGAATACCTCACCCAAACAAAGTCCGTACGTGAAATAAGGTAACACTTTTTCCCCCTCCTTAACTAAACTGAGATTTCTAAAAAAAACATGAATAGCGTTCCTGTTGCGCCAAATAGCGCCAAATAGCGCACGCTTTTTGAGCATTCCGTAATACATTGACCGCAATGTTGCAATAGCGCGCTTTTTAAAACATTGGGCAACACGCACAACACCCTCGAATTTTCTGTAAATATTTATGTCCGCTAGAGGTTACAGTATATATTTATTAAATGTTAAATATACATCTTGAATAAACGATAAAGACAACACGAAATAACATCTTTCTTTATTGTAGTAACAAATCAAAGATTATTGTCAAATTGCCTCAATGTCACTCTTCATTGATATATTGGTCTTGTCGGGCAAATGCGCACTCTAGCCATCAAGTTCCGCTTGATATATTTCTTTAGGCTAATTGTTTTTTTTCATGTCATCGATCTTCTCAACATGCTGTATCATTGACCACTTCAATTATACCCCGCTTGACGAAAAAATAGGGTGCGAATTTATACAAAAATAATAGTTTACAAACACTTTCATTCCCCAATTTTGTGTTTGCCAATGATGCTTTAAGTGCAACGATTTTGATTTTGGAAGATTTGACCATTCCTTGGGTTACATTGAAATATCTTTTCACGAAATTGGTATCTTAACCTCTTCCTCATATCAAGAATAAGAGATATGTCATTATGGGTGAATTGGACATTTCCAACGATTGTGAAATATCCATTGATCCCATTGTAAGATCGAATTATTGCTTCCACATTTTTTCGAAGTTTGTTATGTATGCCCGGTAATGTCGTGTGTGAATGTGAGTTGAAGAACTCCTAAAATGGTGATTTCTTTAATTGCTCCCGAATCCCATCACTAACTTCCATTCCTAAATTAGATCGGGCGATCCCATTAGATTGCAACATTATTTTACACTTGCCCGTGCTCTTTGCTACATGTTGTGGATGCATCATTTTTTTGATACGATTCTCTCTTCGACCTAACATCTGTAAAATTATGAGGTAACTCAAGATTGTGTTTTGGGTAATATATAAACATCTACTGTTTGGTATCATAGCATGATAATTACTTGACGAATATATCACATTTATTAAGAAATTTACTTTTTTTTTTGTTGCCAATGACGATTGTAAATGTTCAAATAATAAGTATCGAGGGGAAAAAGGTTTTGCCTATATCTATTTCCTGTTTGTCAGATATATTACTAATTATACAAATAGTAATTGTTTAGTGTATGTAAAGAAAGTAAGGTTTGAATTACAAATTTTGAGTTTAATTGCACACAGTTTAATACAAATAGAGTATATAGTAAATATATATACTACACATTACATCACCATTTTCCATAATTAAGTATTCATAAGTTATTCTTTTATAATTTGCATACATTTTCTACACGCCCAAAACATGTAATACATGGTGAATATATACTGCATAATTTATTTAGAAAAAGAAAAAGAATACTAGATTCCCATATAAACTATTGAAGAAAAAACATTTTCCAAAAAAGCCCTGAAGTTTTTTACATTATTAAGTATTCAATTGGGATTTGGACTCTTCAAATGCAAATGATAATTTTGGATGAAACACAATAAATATTATTAATATAAACTTGATTGGCATTTACATCAAGAAAAATGTAGTGTTATTAGACGTATGGACTCAAAAGGTTTGAAAATTTTACACTACAAATTCCTAACCTCAGACCCATGAGTAAAAAAAATTCGAATCCTAAATCAAGGATTCCATTTGTTACCTTGCCAATTTTGATTTTCTCGGCAACAACAAATATCGAGTTTGCAGCGAGGGTTTTTGCTTCAAATCAATGTCGACACCAATACTTACTAGCACGTAACACAAATTGATTGTTACTGGATGTGGATAGAATTCGAGATGGTGTAAGTGGGTTTGTTTACAATCCAAATATGCTGAGATCGTGGGTTTTCTTTTTGGCAATGATATTTTAGGAGCAGTTTTTGGGCGGGGTTATTATTTTCATAATACCCAAATAGTAATAATTTAAAATGTTATTGGGACTTGCCCATCGACTAAAGCTGGGTGTATTTAATAGGAAAAAGGTTAAATTATTAACATATATGTTTAGTCCCTTTCACAAATTTAAAATGCATTTAAGGCAACTTAACATTATACATAAATCTCTTATTCTTTGTTGTCTTTAAGTTTTCTTTGTCTTGACTTGAGCTTGGATGAGATAGACTTTATTCGTGAATAACATTTACTTCAAATCTTGAAGTCTTCTTTGTCTTTTGGCTTGAGCTTGATGGATGTTGTCTTCATGTTTGTCTATGTCTTTGTGGAGAGCTTTCAAGTCTTCTTGTTTTGAGCCTTTATCTTTGACTCGCTTATGCTTCCTAGACTTCTCTATGTGACAAAACCATAGTTGGTCTTTTGCATGTGGCTTTTTCTCTAGTTTGGGCTTTGCCCTTTGATTTTGTTTTGGCCTTGTCATTCTCTTGAATCTTGATCATATCTTTTCTATTTACTATTTAAACTCTACAACACAAGCACTTAACTCAACAATTTCATAATTATTTGGGGTCGTCTGCAGGAATCCTTATTATCCATTCCGTTCTCTTCATCGCAAATTGCATATAAGTAATGCACATTAATACATTGTTATTATTAAAATGTCATAATGCCCGTAGGCATAATCATTGAATTCGTAAATAGTTTATTAAACATTTATAAAAATTAATAAGTCTAATTCTAGAATTAAACTACATTAAAGAAATTTAGCATTCAACATTAAGGCCATTCCCAATGGTCATATTTCTATGTTAGATACACATAAATGGCAAAAACATTCTCCAATGGATATTACTTTATGTTTTTCTAATGACATTGAAAAACAATGATGATAGTAGTTTCTATTAGGGGTGGCCATAGGCCCGAGGTCCGCCAAGCCCGCCCAATAAAAAAATAGGGCTTGGGTAAGGTGAATAGGCCCGCAGAGCGGGCCTGGCAAAATTTTATAGGCCCGATTTTTTTTTCGGGCGGGCTTGGGCATGAGTTCTTAAGCCCGATGAGGCCCGGCCTGGCCCGAGGCCCGAAAATATATATATATATATATATATATATATATATATTTATGGGGGGGGGGAACTTTTATAAATATAAAAACGTATACCCAGTCTTTTCATGTAGAGTGGGAAACTTTATATATGGACTTTGTAATACATGGAGTTTAAAACAGATTTTTAATTAAAAAAAATTGGTCTTTAAATAAAAAAATAGGTATTTTAATTTTTAAAAAAATCTTTTAATTAACATAACAAGGCCCGATCGGGCGGCCCTGGGTAAAGAGCCTTCAAATCTGGGCGGGCTTGGGATTACATAATAAGGCCCGATCTGGGCCCGAGCGGGCTTGGGATAGCACTTAATTTTTCAAGCCCGGCCCGAGCCCGACCGGGCCTGCCCAGGCCCGGCTCACGGCCACCCCTAGTTTCTATCACCAATTATGCATGTAGAATAAAAATTGAAAATATATATGTTACATGGGAGATAAAAGGAACACCATTGGACATAATTGCCACCCACTTTCTCTTTAGAAAAACATGCGAACTACGATAAAAAATGCCAAGTAGACATAATGTTATTCCAAAAAGACCTTGAGACGGGATATAAATAGAATAAATTGGAGATGGCTTAAGGATTCAGTCTTGGACTTGTTAACACTTATTTGGCAAAAATCAAAACCCAAAATATTAACTCTTAATGTTGAATAAGCCTTAATTAAGAAAAAAAATGCGCAATATGTTCTCACCTTGTAATTATGTTAAAACCATGTACATTGTTTTTCATAATTAAAAGTAAGAAGGCGGAGCATGGATGAGCCTACAGAAAAGTTCTATCACATAGTGACTCGGTGATGGTGGTTGTTGATAGGATTTGCTTTTGCGAAGATTGCTCCTTTTATGGCATTTAAAAGACTATGGATGCTTGTAATATGGCCACATTATTCTCCTGGGAGATCTACAAATTGCAAGATATTCCTCATACATCGCAATGTTTTAGATTGCAAGTTCCCTGGGCACTTTTACCGTACTCTTTAAAGGATGTTGGGTGTTGATTTGAATATTAGTACTCTTTCATATTACTAGAATTAGGGAATTCTATTATGGCCCTTACAAGTTTAGGGGCTTATATTTATGGTCAATTACGTAAATAACATACACATTCCAACACTCCTCCTTAAGTTGAGGAATAAATATCGACCAAGTCAAGCTTGCCAATAGAAATGCGAAGAAGGGAAGCACTAATAGGTTTGATAAGAATATTTGCAACCTGTTCTCCCAAAGAAACACACGATGGAGTGATGATCCTATGATAAACCTTCTCTATGAGAAAATGAATGTCTATCTCAATGTGCTTTGTCCTCTGATGAAGAAATGAATCAGAAGCAAGTTGTATAGCCGACTTATTGTAACAGTGCAGAACAAAAGAAGTCTTCGAAGTCTTCTTGGGAAATCTCAACTCTTCAAGAATAGAACTAGTGTTCTAAAAAACGCGCCTAGGCGTGGGGCTTTTTATAAACGCCAAGTTTTGGCCCTAGGCGTGTAATAACGCGCGATCAACGGTTTTTTGGGGTAAGACGTGAAAAAACGAGCATTTTTTTGGGGGAAGGCGTGAAAAAACGCGAGTCTTAAAATGTGCGTTTTTTTTGAAAACACAAAACGACATTGTTTTGTTCCATATATTTAAAGGGGTGATAATATGATGAGGAGGAGCATGCATATGGAAAAGGGGCCTAATTGAAATATTGGGACATATTTTTAAGGTATGTACCATTTTAGTATTTTTAATAGCCTTGTTATAGTTAAAAATATTAAAATCTATTAAAAAAGGCCTAAACGCCTTTTCACACCCAAGGCCCGCCTAGGCTTCTAAGGCTTGGTTTCCATGCCTCGGTCACACCCCGCGTTTTTAGAACCTTGAATATAACGAAATCATATAATCTCACACGTGCCCAAAGCCATGGCCCTATATTCCGCCTCTGCAGAGGAACGCGAAACGACAACTTGCTTTTTACTTTTATCGCAAAAGTTACAAAAATCAGTAGTAGAGCGACCATCACAAGCTCTTCCATAATCTGAATCAGCGTAGTTCCGCAATCCTCCAGGCTGAGGGCTTGCTATATAAAATAATCCAAGTCCAGGAAAAGACTTAAGATATCGCAAAAGGTGATATAATGCATCTAAATGAGTCTGACAGGGTTTATGCATCAACCAACTAACTCTCCCAACAACAAATGATCTATCCAATTTGGTATTAGCTAAATAAATTAAGCGACCCACCAAAGACTGATACATAGATGGATCTTTCAAAGGTTCACCACTGTCAGCCACAAGCTTTAAATTAGGAATCATAGGAGATGAAGCTGGTTTGCACCTAATCATCTCTGTAATCCTCAAGAAGATCCAAAACATACTTTTTCTGCGAGAGAGAATCCCATGACGAGACTTGGAAATATCGAAGCTGATCGAGTTCTTTCACATCGAACGTCTTTTCCAAATCAGCATTAACTTGTATAATTCCAACAAAGTCAATATACACAAGTAAGATCACACTCTTCTTATATGACTCCCGTTTGATGAAACAAGTATGGTCAAAATGGCACCGAGTAATTCTGAATCCAATGATAGCCTCATTGAATCTAGAGAACTATGCTCGTAGTGACTGTTTCAGTCCATATAGAGATTTCTAGAGGTGACGAACTTTCTCAGCATACTCCCCCTCACCATGAAAGCCTGGTGGAGGACCCATGAAGAAAAGCATTTGTCCAGTTGGAAAGTGGAGCGGCCAAGAGGACGAAGCAACCAAGGAGATCAATAAGTTTAGCAACTGGAGCATAGGTAGCACCAAAATCTTTTCTCAGCATCTGAGTAAAGCCCTTCGCAACTAGGCAGGTCTTATACCTATCTACTATCCCATCAATTAAGAACTTGAATGTATAGCACCTACAGCCAACTGTCTTATCCCTTTAGGTAAAGTAACTATGTTCTAGGTATGATTATGTTATAAAGCATCCATCTCACACTACATAGCTTCAACCCCATGTGAATCTTGGAAAGCTTCAGAAATAGTGCTCGGGATCCGAGTGGAGGAAGTAGCTATAACAAAAGCGCGATAAGGACCGGACAAACCCTCGTAAGAAATAAACTTTGAGATGGATGGTTTGTAGAACAAGCATGACCATATTCAAATGGGCTCTCTACACTCCCGAGAGGGGTGCCGAGGCTCAGCAACAAGGTCATCATCTACAAGCTCATTAGTAGTCTCAACAACAGGCTCAACAAGATGTTCAATTGAATGAGAAGTGTTACCTAGTGAGGTGGGAATAATGACAGGAGAGATATGTGAGCACGGGCGACGGGAATACACCTGGAAAGGTTGATTAGCTGGAGAGACATGATTAGTATAATCAAACACAGGTACAAGGGTAAACAATATGGGAGTCCTCAGGAGGCGGGGTAGAAGAATGCACAGAAGTAGAGTCACTAAATAATGATTTATTTTTATGAAATGTGACATTTAAAGTATGATGCCTACGACGTGTGACAGAATCATAACAACGATACCCTTTGGACATATTAAAATATCTTACAAAAATGCAACGAATAGCTTTATCATCAAGCTTATTGCGAGTAGGAGATTTATTATGAACAAAGCAAGTGCAACCAAACACGCGCAGAATTACAGAAAAAAGAATCTTATCTGGCTAAATAAGTTGTAATGGGGCTTTATTCTGAATGACCCGACATGGAGTATGATTCAAAAGATAAGCGCCTGTTAAGACAGCTAACTGCCCATAAGATTGAGAAATCTGCATCCTTCGTAATTGACAACGAACCACTCCCATGAGACTTCTGATCAACCATCCCATTTTGTTCAGGAGTATATGGGCAAGTGAGTTGTTAAAGAATACCCTGTTAGTTAAGACGAGAGACAAACTCATTTGGGATGTACTCTTTAGCATTATCATCAAACACATCAGATTTTTTACGAAACAAATAAACCAGGTACACCTCGAGTAGTCATCAATAAAAGTGACATCATATCGATTCCCATAATAGGCTGTAACAGGTGAGGGGCTCAAAACATCATAATGTATTAGATTAAAAACACAAGGGGTCGATGCATACGAGGGATATAATTAGTTCTAGTATGCTTATATAAAGAACAAACAACACATTGGAATTTTGAAGAATTGCAAGCTTTGACTAAGTTGGGGAACAACATACAAATATATTGAAAATTAAAATGTCTTAAACGATCATGCCATAACTATAATGTTTGAAAAGAAAAAACATAACGGTCTGAATCAGGCAACACACTAGCATGAGAAACGGAAGAGGAAGGTGGAACTGGTGGAGGATCCCTAAAGTAGTAGAGCGCGTCGCGCTCATATCCCCTGCCAAAAATCGTCCCCGTACGCAAGTCCTGAAGATAACACTAATCAGACAAGAAAACAACAACTGCACAGTTAAAACTTCTTGCTAAACGATTATCATATAACAAGTTCATAGCAAGATTAGGTATAAGTGAAACTGAGTGTAAAGTTATATCTGTAGAGAGACATATCGGCTTTGCTGAGAATGGGAGTAGCAGTCCCATCAATAAGGTAGACTTGTCTATGGAAGGGTTGGGTAATAAAAAGATCCTTCTCACCCATCTTATGATTTCTAGCACCAAAATCTTGTGTCAGCCGTGTGAGCATTGTATGCTTGAGGAGTACATGTGGAGGATGCAGTCATAGCAGTCGGCCTAGGAGCTTGACGATTACCCAATAAATGGAAAATCCGAACCATCTTTGAACTAACAGATTGCTCAATCCTGACATTTAGATCATCAGGAGTAGAGAAATGAGAATCAGTGAGACTTTCAGTAACGACAATTGTACGATTTCTACCCTTCTTATTTCTCAATTCGGGATGCAATTTGAAGAAGGTGAGCTTTGCTTGCCCCTCTCTACCACAATGCTCACATACCATCTTCTTTTCAGGATGTGAACCCAAGACGGAGCAGAAGAAGAACCTAAAAAACGATTCCCTGTTTTGGCTACAAAAGCCATCTGATCAGCTGCAGAAGGAGACTCAGAAACCACCACAGAAGAGGATGTAAGCTTGAGGTGCCGCTCATACTTCTCACACACTGCATACACTTCACTTAAGTGTTCAAAATCTGTGTCCGAGGAAGCTCAAAAGCAGCCCCCCGCCCCATCAAGAATTGGTAAACCTTTTGCTTTTCTTCGAGCTATAAGTGATTTTGCAGCCTACGCGATAAGACCCACTACCACTATGTTAGCTAAAGGACGATACGAAGCATACTCTTCCCATCGCGGAGTTAGATAGCTACAAAACGTCAAAACTGAATCATTATCTTTGACAGGCATGCGATATCTCCTTACACAGTTCAAATACCCGAACCTCATTGTGTGAATGAGGGTACATATCAGTCATACCCTTCCATAGGAGTGGAATGGACTCATAAAATTGAAAAATCTCATAAACACTCGTCTCCATAGAGTTGAAACATCCATCCCAGAATAGTGCAATTGGTAACAAACCACTTACTGAAGGTTGGATCAGATTCCTTCGGCATTGGGATCCCAAGAAGCCAATCAATTTTTTCTTTTGTACCACAGATTAGATGGAACGATTTAGCCGACGATGAAAAATTCTGGACATTAAGTAACTGAGTTTTCACTTTCTGTGAGGGTGAATGGTGAGTGGTTATCAAATAAAATGATAGGTACTTTACTTCGACAATTCCCACGTCAGACATTGTGCACCAAATCAGCAATAACACCAACAATTATGAACTTACAAGTAATAACAATTACTCAAAGCAATCCACAAACAGAATAACAAATAGGAAACCCCCCAAAAATAGCGTAAAAAAACTATCACGTGACCACCAAAAATTAACGGAGCAGCAACAAATAAATCTCTAGACCACAATACCTGAAAAATGAGTGAAGTATACATTCAATTGCATACAATCAATGAAGAAAGGACTTCAAATACCCATAAAAGTTTGTTTCCCCAAATTATGAAAAATTGTACCAATAATCTACCACATCATAGGTAGATAGTAAGAGTCTATTTAATCGAGAGAAATCAGTCGCAAAAATTGCAGAAACCCACTCAAAAAAATTCAAACCCTAGGCAGCTTGAACTTTGAACCCAAACCCTAGGGGGAGGGTCCGGGGTGGGCGCACCCGTACAAGATCCCACAAGGGGCTGCGCAACCCTAGAGTTAGTCGCCTAGGGTTTGCACCGCTGGTTGTGGTGTCTGGTGGTGGGGGAAGTGGCTGGGATGGCTGGGGTGAGGAAGAAGTAGGTTACAGTTTGGAGCAGGGTTACAGGTCTGATACCAACTAAAATTAAGGAATTCTATTATGGCCCATATAAGTTTAGGGGCTTATATTTATACCCAGGAGGAAATACGTTTGGGGGATCAAATTACCCTTATGGTCAATTATATAAATAACATACACATTCCAACGACAGTACAACCGAGGTTATGAATCAAAGATTTGTTAACTTTTGAGGTGGTTGAGGGTGAGGGAGGTCGGAATTAGGACATGATGTTTCCCCTTGCAGAGTTTGCCTATAATAACTATAAAATTGCTACAATGGAGATGTCTCCATATGAGGTTGTTTAAGGGGAAATAGTGTGATGGATTTTGCTTCTTTTTATAGGATGGGACAACCCAGTGTTAAGGCCAACCAACGATACAGTTGATTTCATGTAGCGCGTACATGAGGAAGCTAAATGGCGAATTGAGGAGAATGGCCAAAAGTATAGTGGATGCATTCAATTGAGAGAATTTGTTTGGGTTATGGGAGGCGAAGATCGTACTGCAACATCCATGTGTAACACATTGAAAGATAAAAAAAGGTAAAAAGTTTATTGATCATTTGAGAAGGTGATTGAGAACGCACATCGGCTAAAGTTTCCGATCCATATGAAAAACTTCTGATTTGATTAATGTGAAACACTTGATTCACTAGAATGTTAGAATTCTATTATAGCCCCTTCAAGTTTAGATGCTTATATCTATACTAAGGAGGAAATACATTGGAGGGCCAAATTATCGTTATGGTCAATTACATAAATAACATACACATTCCAACAGAATCGTTATCGAGATGATTTTGGTAATGGTGATCGTAATTCAAGAGCGAGTTCTTCCCAAGATGGGAAATAATGCATAAGAGAACTTTGTTGAAGACGTGGTCACATCCAAAGAAAAAGAGCAAGGAGTGGAAGAGAAGGCAATTGCTTGCTTTAACGAGTGTGATCTTCATTTGAACGAGGGGATTGATTTCTGGGCATAGGCGCAGGAGATGGAAATCGTTTGAAGAGCCAATAAATGTCTCTTTCGAACGAGATTTCAATGTTGTGACGGGATAATAGATATTTTTCGGATTTTAGTATTTGTTTTAGTTTGTTTTGGTTTCCTTTTCTATCAGGATATAGTTTTAACAACTTTATTAGTTTTCTAGTACAATTATGATAGCATTGTAATCTTAGTTATTCAATTTTGATTAATAAAATTTCTTCTTTCTAGAAAGAATTTTAGCACTGCTCTGCCTCTTCTTTTCTTGAATGTTTCAAGAGCTTTTGTGAGTTTCTTTTTTGTATGATTATCCGTGGCGAAACTGTGAATCTTTTTCCTTTACGAAGGACGGTTTGCAGAGTCATTCTAATTTGTTTTAGGTAATATATGTGCTAACTATTACTTCCAGACATATATATCTATGAAATATTCTTAAAATGAATTTGATTTGTGATCTTTATTATTAGTTGTGATGTTTGCTCAATTTCAGTAAGTGGTCAATTCCAAGCAAATTAAACATGTTTGAAGATCATGAAAACAAAAAAGGAATAAACATAAGTCTTATGATTTATACTTGACTCAACAAAGTCTTTATCGTGCTCAATATATTTTTCTTTTATACATTGCCTGTCCCAAGCTCGGATAAGGAGGAGGGTTGCGTTAGGTAATTGACAAACAACGTAAAACTGTGTCAACATGAATCCTATGAATATTCTTATCATTCATATTTAAAGTAAATTTTGGGATGTGAATTCTGCATCGTAGTGATGAATTTGATTATCACAACATTTTGGATGAATACCATTTGGTACTACCCAAATGTTCATATTTGTGTTCTTACTTTGCAGTACCTTAAAGAAGCAGGCTGGGCTGACGGTGGGCGCGTGATTGCTTGCACTCAACCGAGACGATTGGCTGTCCAGGTATTAATTTGCTGTCTTGACAGATGATAAATTTCATTGTTATGATTTATTTGGTTCTGCTGTATTTACACTAACAATTATTGTGGTGTTTCCATATCAAGTACTTGGAGGTGGTTTTGATTGTACTGTGGTGAGCGGGCGGAGTCTCTGTGTGGGGAAAAAATTTAAGCAGTTTAATGACTTGAAATTTGTGTTGATAGTTCTTCTTCCACTAACACTGAATGCCGTGGGATTGTTATCGAGGCTTTTATTGTTAATCTGATTGCTCTCTTGGAATTGAATCGAATACTTTTATTGTTGACCAGTCAACTCGTGTATCTTAATAAAAATATTCTTGTTAGACCATTTTTATCAAGATTTAATTATCATAAATACCAACCATATGTCATGGAAGTATCTCAATTTGTCACTATCTCAATGATTTTTTTTTTGTCTTGGCTTTGGATACAGTATAGCACTCTGCAGAGCTTTCATCTCAATTCATAATTTACCCTTTGTTTTCTCCATTTATGATCTCATATAATTAATTTAACTCTCATATTGTTTGAATAAGCCACTTCACGATTTCAAGTAAGTTTGAAAGTGTCATGCATCAAGTTTCCTAGGTCTCTCTCTCTCTCTCTCTCTCTCTCTCTCTTATGCATGGTTCGTTTTACTCCGGTCTTACTAGTTTTTGGTTGTCTTATGCTTTAGTCAGTTGCTTCAAGGGTGGCTGAAGAGATGGGTGTCAAGCTTGGAGAAGAAGTTGGTTACACAATTCGATTTGAAGATTTTACAAATCCAGTGAGATTTTTTTACTTTTCTTGTCTAGATTATGTTTTATCTTTAAAAAAGGCATCTTTAGAAAAATATTTGAGCAGTTATTGTCAAGATAAACAAAATTTCACATATCTTTGTCATTTCGAGTGAATCCCCCCCCATTCTTAAAAAAAAACAACTGTAAAAGAGAAAAGAGCTGTATTTGCAATACTGCTATATGTGTATGCTATGAATGATGTGAATTTTGTTGTTTTGGTAGCACAGGATTTAACTAGGATCAAATTTCTCACGGATGGAGTGTTGCTCAGGGAAATGATGGACGATCCTCTCTTGAGCAAATATAGGTATTGCTTATGATTCTAGAAAAATTATCATAAATCTTTGATCTTTCTTTATTTTATTATTTCCTTTTTAACATTTTTACTCTTATCGTAGATGATATTTAAAATTTGTGTTCTTATCTATATGATATTGGACAAGAATATATGTAAAAGTATTTATATATGTTTTGGGACACGGGGGGCCATAAACAGTGATACCTACGAGGTATCTGGGATTGGTTGTCTAAAAATTTAGGGCAGGATGAAAGGAAATTTCTTCTAGAATGTTTTTGATATTGATTAATGTGGCGAAGCGTGTAATAAGCAAGGACTATAAACTCGATCTGTTGTATATTGGAGAGACATTGAAAACATTGATCCATAGTGATGTAATAGCCTCCATTTTGACCATTAAATATATTGGAGAGACATTTATTGTATTTTGGATAGTTGCAAGTGTTTGTTGTTAATACTGCAGTGCTTGCTTTGCATTAAATTTGTATTAGACCAGCGTTCTCTCTTGGTGTGTTAGTGTGTGTGCGCGCAATTTTGTATCCATCCGCGTGGTGAATTAGCCAAAGGCTTGCAAACAAACTGAATCGGATGATCGTTTTGAATGCTTAATACAGAAAATGGAAGAATGGGAAGAACGGGATTGACGGATTGAACAATTCGGTGAAATTGATGCAGAGGTTGACAAAAATGAAATGTTAAAGAGCTGAGGCAAGGTCAAACTCAGTTGCAACTTGTGAAATCGACCTGAGGGTATGATTTGAGGGGTTGCCTACGGAAGGAGATTACTCATCTGTGGCTGTTAATACCCCCTCAGAACAAACCATCGAAGGTGACCTACAGGTCAGGATATTTGAAGCATAGTCACCAAGTCAAGGGGAGGCTCGAACCTACAGCAGGTAGGAGGGACGCTAGAGCTTGGTTTGGGGATATCATCTGACTCAACCTCCTCAGTTCGGGGATGTTGGTGTTGCAATTTATGAGGGGAATAGAGTTCTCCGTAGGACTCAGTTATCTAATATTGACGGAAAGAAGGTATTGGTTCCAGACTTGGTATGGAATCCAGATCCACCAATCCAATTCAACCGGTTAACCTCAAAACTGCCCACTTTTTATGAACTTTCCATCTGCATTCCCTCATACTTCCAGCCTTCTACAAGTTCCACCCCGAAGACTGTAAACATCATACCAACTTGCACAAATCATAAAGTGCTTCCCTAACAGCCTCTCCTTTGCGCTCGATCCTACTAGGGAGCCAATCACGATGTTTTTGGTACATGATGATATTCAGCGGCCTCTACGGGAGGGGTGGCATCACGAGACTTTTCTTCATGGCGAGAAGTATACAATCCCATTTCAGTTCAACAGAGACCATACTTGTTTTTTATGAATGAACAGTGGACATACGATTGATGATTGCCCTTTATGGGATCTAGGGAAGAAAAAACCCTTGGCACGACCTTTTATACCTTGTGGACATCCACATATAGGTGCATATAGGCCTTGCAGCCCATGTGCGGTCTAACTCTCTCAACATTGTCCAATCAGTCAGAAAATCCATCCTCCATTCTCCAATCAAAATTAGGAATATTGACGTTTACCTCCCCCCTCCCCCACCTTTAGACATGTATCATCTCTTCATACTTAGAAAATTTCTCAACAGTGTACAACTAGGATTATTATTAGGGAATACCAACATGCCATCATTATCAAGTCTCATCCCTTGTAGTTGTTTGACTTGACTAAGGCCTGCGTTTGCTTCGGGCAGCTGTTGCTGCCTTGCTTGCTTATTCTCCATCGACGATTTCAGTCTTATCTCAGTAGGAGTCGTAGTGAACTCTATCAAATCGAGGGCTTGTGTGTGATGGCCCACGATAGTACGGATGAGGAAACTAGGCCCCGTCGTCTCATCCTTATTTCTCCAACAACTTCTGAGCACCTGCCTAAGGTTGAAATTCTCAAGCTTTGATTCAGATTAGTTAGATTTAAATTCGGAACCCAGCCTTGTAATTTTAGAGAGTGCATTTGCTGCACACATCTTAACCTTGGCAACTAAAACACCTTGTATTTCCACCAAAATTACTTTAATTACCTCTTAATTGTTTCAATTAATTTGGGCCCTAGTTTCTTGATATTTCGTTTCCCATAACTGTGTCATTTCATTCTCTTTTTTTCTCCCTCACACCAAAAGGATTAATATTGCTATCCCATCAATAGAAAAGTATCCCAATCCTCAAATTCTTTCTCTTTATTTTCTTTCTCCTACTTTGAAGACTTCAAACAACCTACAGAGAAGTAGATTTACTTTCTGTCAAATCTTTTGCAGGTTGTTTTCCTAAAGTATAGCAACACTGGCATTGACGTTAGCCTCTAACCAAGTCTTCGAAGTCCGCGAGTTCACGTTTCAGTTATTTCCCAGTCTGCAATCAATGCCCAATTCTCCCTTTAGTCCAAACTTGCCCCTGTCCACCACTGTCTAGGTCAGTCTCCACCTCTACGGTTAGAGCCGCCATCCTTGTGGACTCTCTCCCTCCTAACGATTGCCGCTCCCATGCAGATCCCCAGCAGCTTTCGTAACCTTTATTTCTATCTCCTGCGATGTCTGTAGGGTCATTTAAGGTGGTTGAAGATTTGCCGTCATGGCCAATTGTTTCATCATAACAGATTTTTTGTCTTATTTTTTCTCGACATATTTAAGATGATTGTTCATTGCTTAATGCTTTTATCTTAAGATTTTCTGATACCACTTTTTATCTAGAAGCGGTAATCAATAAGGAAAATAAATTGATGGGAATCCATGTTATTTTTCCTTCTATTTCCTTCTATTTCTATTTTCTATTATTTTATTATGGTTCTTTTATTCCTTTTATCCTTTTAATTGGTCGCCAAGCATATTTGGGACTAATTAGGTATATTTTTGTTAATAGTTGTCATTTTTAGTCATTTTGATAATTACTTGATTAGCGAGTAATTCCCCTCATATAAATACTCCATGTACTCCTCATTTGGAGATAGCTTCCATCTTGAATATAAGAAATTCTTTGTTTCTCTCTCTAAAATTTGTATTGGTTTTGTTTTTTTGGCCATTGATGTGTAGTTTACGTCAAATTGGTATCAAGCCAGGAATCCAGAATTTCCCGCCTCTTCCTTCTTGCCGGCCACCCTTGAGCCTGTCTTAAACTCGGAACCACTTGGAATTTCCGAGACCCTCGGCCGATCGCCGGACATTTGCCCCACACCATTTGGAAATTTCGGCTATTTTTGTCAACCACCCACTCCTTTGGTTTCAACACTCACACCTTTTATTGGTGGATTTTGGAAACCCTTGACTTACCCCTTCCCGACATTGGACCATCTCATCCCCATTTCCACCATTAGCCACAACCATCCCACACACCTTCCCACCATGACCTTTCCCTACTTCACTTCGACTCTTCTTCATCCTCCGACGGGAATACCCATTGCATCGTCTTGGAGTGGATTCCCCCTCCTTTACCCCGTGCCCCTCGCTTCTTACCACTACGAGACCGCCAGTGCTTTATTGTGGAGAGCGTGGCCACCTGATTGGTACGTGTCCCCCATTATCACCGCGGTCCCCCAGCACCTTCCGTGCCCCAACATGTTCATCCTCCTCATCCACCACCTGCCAGATGCCACCGTTATCTGCCGATTATGTCGCACTTGTGCCGGGTGATGTGATGGGCTCTGATACTCGTCCGTCAAACATAGGAACGTCGAGTATCTTGATGAGACCGAGGGGCTTCTCTGCCATGCATTGATTACTGCGTGATTCAATGGGCCTTCCTCTTTGAGTTTGTGGACGAAGTCAATCCATGTTATTATTCCTTTTATTTCTATTTTCTATTATTTTATTTTAGTTCTTTTATTCCTTTTATCCTTTTAATTGGTCTCCAAGCGTGTTTGGGACTAATTAGGTATATTTTTGTTAATAGTTGTCCTTTTTAGTCATTTTGGTAATTACTTGATTAACAAGTAATTACCTCCATATAAATACTCCATGTACTCCTCATTTGGAGATAGCTTCCATCTTGCATATAAGAAATTTTTTTGTTTCTCTCTCTAGAATTTGTATTGGTTTTATTTTTTTAGCAATTGACGTGTAGTTTACGTCATAAACTCACAGACATAAATTGATTGCTAAACTTTTACACAAGATTTCAAACACACAAAAATATCCAATTCTAATAAGCCAACTCAAGCTTTTAACTAAAACCCATTTCTCAAAATAATACCCCAAGCATCGAAGTCATGAGGAGATTTCCCTTATCTATACCAGATAAAGTCACCCTCACCTTGCCTAGCAAGAGCTCCCAAAACTAATTAAAAAAAGAAAAAGTTAAGATTACTACTCAATAAGAAAAGAGACAATATAACTCCATCTGGCTGTGCTCTATTGATGCACTAGCGGATACCCGTGCCGAGGGCACGGAGATAAATTTGCCCCGTGATAAAAAAAACCCAACTTTAAAAAAAATATTAATTTTTTTTAAATATATTTAATAAAAAAAACACCTTCAAAAAAAATATTAAAAAAAAAATATTAATTTTTAAAAAAAAAAAATATATTTTAAAAAAATTAATATTTTTTTTTAAAAAAAAATATTAATTTTTTTTTAAATATATTTAATAAAAAAATAATATAATAATATATATATGTATGCATGTTAAACATCTATGATATTGTATGTCTTCCATGTACCCATAAAAGACATAAAATATCATGCATGTTTAACATGCATGAAATCACCCCATGGCCATATGGCCCCTTATTATATGGATAGCGAGAGTACAACTCTTTAGTTTCATATAGATATGTAGTTTAGATGAATTGAAGATAATTTGGAGCAATTTAACCTAGAATGTGAATCACTTTAGCGTGTGTTGGGGTTATGTATACGTGGTGCGTTGGAGGTAGACTTGGTAGGAATGCCGTTCCGGTTCGTAGTTTACTTGTGACCATTATTTGGAACCTTTTAATTACCTTATAAGTATATATACATATTGTATATCCGAACGCATATACTTGTTTTTTTATATATATTTTTCGAAATTAGGTTGTAAATCTATTCAGTATGGAGAGAACTTTGTAACATATATGTTTCATTTCACATTTTTTTGGGTTCTTCCCTTTGAAACAATAATGGGATGTGATTTCGAGAACTGGAACTCTAAAGTACACTAAAAGCCTATGCAAGATTGGACATTTGATCAGGAGTACTGCCGTATATCTCTTTGACAAATGTTGGACATTTGATCATAGAATAACTGTTGGCCGGCTAAGATCATCCTCCCCCCCGCCCCCCCAACACACACACAACAACAACATGCACAGGAAAAGGGTCAATATTCAAGAAAATATGGTTTTGGGTTCTAGAATTCCACAGCATCACACTTGGGGTCTGTAAAGAGCATAGGCCTTTTTTTTATAGTAACTTGTTCTCTATTTAAGATGAGTGTAGAGGAATACAATTGGCTTATTTGTGATATAGTTACAGTGCATTTATAGTTTGTTTATTTTTATTGTCTAAATAAGGGTGTAATATTCATTTGAAATATTCTTAAAGTGCCATCTTTAGTCTTTTTTAGTTTTTCAGGGTTATCTTGGTAGCAAGATAACTTCAAATATAATTCGTAAGGTTCGAAAACGTCCGAGGCGTAGAGATCAAGCCTTAGGAGCCTAGGTGTAAAAAGACGTTTTTTCTTTTTAATTATTTTTTTAATTATTCTAAGGCTAGTAAAATAATAAAATATTACATACTTTGAATTTTGCAAATATATGTGTATGTTTGGTAGCCATCTTTCTCATATGCATGCTCCATAATTAATATATAAAATGTATTTCTCAACATTTAATAAGCAATATACAAAATGTATTTTTCATCATTCAATTATCAGTATCAATAATTATTCAATAATCAATAATAAATACTAAATGATTCAATATAAGAAATGTATTTTTTACCTTTCAATTGAAAATAGAGAAAACATTGAATGTATTTATATTGTCAAAACTTAATAGGAAGAAAAAACACTGAATGCACTTATATTTTTCAGCTCGGAGTTAAACTTGGGGCTAAAAATTGGAAAAAATAAAAATTGAAGTGATTAGCCAGAAAAAATGAAAGAGAGAGATATACAAGAAAATCTGAAAGTTGGAGTCAGAGTCGGAAATGCATCGGAAGCTAGGAGGTTTTGATTGGAAGTCGGTCGAAGGTTGAGGAGGGCTTGGTCGCAGGTCGTTCGGCAATGTGATGAGTTTTTTTGGACGAGAAGCAGAAAGAGGCAAAGAGGTTTGGGTTCCTGTTTGTCTTTTAATTGTTTTGGATGAGATATTGGTCCCGTTCGTACAAAAAAGTCTTTACAAAACATCATTTCACTAAAGCGTTTTTTTTTCCTTTTAAAACAGCACGCCTTAACATACCTTAACACGCCTTGGACCGTTGACCACGCCTTACACGCGCGCTGACCTCCTTTTACCATGCATAAGGCTTTGGCGGGGTGTTTCTTCAACGCCTCACGCCAAAATGCGCCTTTTAGAACATTGATTTGTGCTAGCTCATTCGTGTTAATTTTCGTGTTACATCAATTTTGGTATTAGAGCATCGTGAAAATCACAAATCATAAAAACGTCAAATGACACGCGAGAGATCATACCAAGTTGGGCTCGACCGATGCTTTTCTGCTGACACCCAGATCCACCCGACCACCTCTTCCCAACCAAATTTTGAACCCTAACCACCACCATCATCAGTTGCCAAACTTGGCGGCCCCAACTCCACCCCCTATTCAAACTTCCCCCCTTTCAAATTCCGAGCTCTAGCTCATGACCCACCACTAATGACAACGACAAAGAGGACACATAAGGGAGCCAAGAGAAAGGGGTTAAAACCATCTATCCGTAGATTTACGACAACTAAGGAGAAAGAGAAGGGTGGCAATAAGCGTCGTGATAATCTATTTTCGAACCAAGCGAGAGAGTCCGGGTATATTGGGTGAGTGACGCCAAGATAATTAATTAATGCGTGATTAATTCGATTGAGTCGGCATATTGACTTAGTGAATTTTGGAGTAGTGCTACGAGTGTCGAGGCACGAATTTGGTTTAGATAATTTATTATAGGGTTATATAATAAATTGTGGAATATTCAAAAATAAAAAGGGTGTTAACCTTAATATGTGGGATTTTCGAAATAAGTTCTACATGATGAGATTTCGGGCTAGTGATGTATGTCCGGGTGATTTTAATTGGGTGACACAACTTGAGTGATAAATATATAATTGTGGGAATTATTTGAATGTCAAGTCGGCATATATAATTGGGAATATTAGGCTAGTATTACGGTATTTGTGCATGGGTAGCCTGGATTTAATAAATATATATGCGGTGATGTGTAGTGTATATATATATGATTTATAAATATTGGTGTAAATAATATTTATAAGGACACATACCCACTCTAGTGCTATCATGGGAGGTTGCGCGATGTGGGTGAATCCCCTGGCTAGAGAATGCAGGGTGAGTATAGTCCCCGGGTCATAGCTTTCTGGTTCAGGAATGAGACGCTTTGGGTATGATTCGGTCTCATTACCGTGGAAAACTATTGCCGCCTCCAATGCGTTTATTTTACTGATTCGGTGAGCGCACCGCGTCAGGGTTGCGGGTGGATGAGTATACCCGAGGGTGATAGCATTTAGAGAGCATCCGATGAGAGCCTACTCAAGAGGATGGTTATATCTACGACATGTGTGTAAATCTTGTAATATGATGATACGTATATATTGTGTAGATTTATATACCGGTAAATACATGATGTGAATTGTATTAATTATATAACTTGTGACATTGTTATATAGTATCAAATGAGAAATGATTTAAATAAGTTAGTGTGGTTAATAACTTATAAAACGTTTACTAAACTCACTCGGGATAGAGTAGTGGAAAAGGTAGGATATGTGTATATATATGACAAGACTAGTTACGGGATAGATAGCTAGATGGGTCATATATAGATACGTTAGGCGTGCACATTAGTTGAGGGGTGAGGTGGTTCTCAAGAGAGTGTGCGGCACTAACTTAAATATGAAGAACATTCATGCATTTTAATTTACTGCAATTAAATTCACTTGCTAAATATTTTCAAAATGTTTTGGGTTCTAACCCTTGCTATAAAATATTTTTCAAAACGTTTTAGGTGTCCAGCCACAGGGACGCCATAATTGTTCTATTCCAGGGTTACGCAGCTGCGGCATAGGTGGATGTTGCAGGATTTTGACTTAGCCGCTTCAGTCATTTCATTCCTAGAGTAGGATGCAGTCAATATTTCCTTTGGGCATGTCGCCGTAGTTATTACTTTTGTTTCAGCCAGATGATGTACTCATTTTATTATTCTTGTGGTGTATATTTGTGTGATTTGGGTTTTGTAGCTGGTGATTTTCTCGGTTGTAAATATTCATTTTCAGTAGTGTTTGATTTAGTGATTGGGTGTATGATTTATTATATATATATTTTTCGCATGTTGTTAGTGAGGTTTAATAAAAAGATAAAATTTGACACCATGTCTTTTGAATACTAGGTCGTTAGTAAGATTAAAAAGTTTTCGACAGTGATGCTAAGAATGAACCAGATGAGATTCCTGTTTAATTTGATATAGGACTGATCACTCGGTATTTTATTAGGCGGGGTGTCACAGATCCAAAACTTGTTCAAGGCTTCCTTTCTGTTTTCATCCCATTCCCATTTCTAGAGATAAGAGAGTGTCTGAAAATACTTGTAGTACTTTACACTACACTTCAAAGGTATTGCACAATGACCTATACGTAAATTATATACAAGACTTGGGCCATGAGGACTGAAACAAGTCTTTGAGCATCAATTTTATGTAAATAATGTGAAGTAAATTGTGAGGGTTTGAAGGCCTAACATATATGAAGTTCACATTATTTAAAATTTTAATGCTCTTGCCTGGAAGTGTCATCTAATCAATGTTGAAGTCCACTCAAATATAAGAGCAAATCAGTGGGATTAGACGTGGTAATCCTATCCCTTACTAGGTGTTAAAAAGCATGTTTGATATTTTTTTTCTCTCTTAATATTGAAAATGCACGATTTTAGAGAATGTTCAGATGACCTCTTGTTGTAGAGATTTAATATAGTGGTAGATAAACTGGACATAATTTTTATACTGTGCCCTTTTCAGTGTAATAATGGTAGATGAAGCTCATGAAAGGTCTATTTCAACAGACATCTTATTGGGTCTCCTGAAGAAGGTATCGTTTTGAAGTTTTAACAACGAGGGTCAATATATGCTAGTTTAATCAAAGGGAAAAATTGTTTTGTTGACATCATTTTTTATCTTATACTTCTTTTATATATATTTATCTATTTCTTCTTTTTATCTTATGTATTTTTCTAGCTAATTTGTGAATTTCCAGATACAACGGCGTCGACCTGACTTGCGTCTGATTATCTCGTCGGCTACAATTGAAGCAAAATCGATGGCCACTTTTTTTACCAGGTTCTCTTCTAAGAATTTATATAGTATTGTATTATATACATATACTAGCGTGTGCCTGTTTCGATGGCACGGCGCTAAAGTTGCCCCGGGCTAAAAAAAATTAATAAAATAATGTTTAAAATAATTATTAAAAAATAAAAATAAAATTAAAAATTAATAAAAAAATGTTTGAAATCATTATTAAAAAATTAAAATTAAAATAAATGTTAGAAATTAAAATTAAAATAAATATTTAGAAAATTAAAAATTAAAAATTAAATGAAAATAAATATTTAAAAAATTAAAATAAATATTAAAATAAATATTAAATTTTTTTTTTTGCTTTTAGCATGACATTTCATGAACGGGCATGAAATGAGAAAATGTCATGCATAAAAAAATGGAGATATTTTGGCCAAAACCATGCTCCTTTGTTATATATATATATATATATATATATATACTAGCGGATGCCCGTGCCGATGGCACGGCGATAAATTTTCCCCCGTGATAAAATCCAGCCCATAATAAAAAAAATGCCCCCGTGATAAAACCCAACCCATAATAAAAATTAAAAATTAAAATGAAAATAAATATTAAAAAAATTAATAAAAATATTAAATTTTTTTTTTGGCTTTTAGCATGACATTTCACAGGCATGAAATGAGAAAATGCCATGCATAAAAAAATGGAGATATTTTGGCCAAAACCATGCTCCTTTGTTATATATATATATATATACACACTAGCGGATGCCCGTGCCGATGGCACGGCGATAAATTTGCCCCCGTGATAAAATCCAGCCCATAATAAAAAAAAATGCCCCCGTGATAAAATCTAACCCATAATAAAAAATAAAAATTACCCCGTGATAAAACCCAACCCATAATAAAAAATAAAATAAAAAATTATAAAAAATAAAAAACATTATAAAAAAATATATATATTTAATAAATTTAAAAAAATATTTTTTAAAAAACTATATATAAAAAAAAAATTAGCACGACATTTCATGCATGTGCATGAAATGAGAAAATGTCATGCATTGAAAAGTGAAGATATTTTTGCCAAAACCATGCTCCTTTATTATATGGATATGGATATATATATATATATATATATTTTTTTTTAACTTGAATGAAAACATTATGATATAAAAAATCTTTAAGATCATAATCCATAAAAAATTAAAGAATGCTAGAGCCATGTAACCAAGGCTTGCTGACTATCACATGACACACACACCGAGTCTATTCATAACTTTTGTGTGTGTTTACACGACTCGCTTAAATTTTCCGATCGTGTTAATGAGTATGTGCCTCATTCAATCAAACGTATAAATTTTACATTTTCCTCTTACTTATCATCATTATTATTATTATTAGGGATATTTTGACTTAACCCCCAAATATTAATGCCTAATTTGACTTGACCCCTTATTTTCATAATTCTTTGACTTTCCCCCCAACACAAGGGTTTAGTCTAATTTTGCATTATAAACAAGGGGCAAAGTCAAATAAATCCTTAGACTTAACCCCCCATTTTTATTCAATATTTTGAGATAATCCCCTCGTGGAGGGGGTATGTCAGAGATTAGAAAAGTGGAGGTTAAGTCAAATTTTGCATTAAAAAGTGGGGGTTAAGTAAAAAAAGCCCTTATAATTGTTATGATTTTGTTTTTCATTTCTTCCTGGTAAGTCCTATTCCTTTTGTCTGTACTTCTCTATCACTGTTTTTACCTATTTGGTAAAAGGCCGTTAATCCGTGTTGGTCCTTGTTGAACAAGAGTGATTATGCAGGGGGTGGGGGGATTGGGGTTTGAGTATAGACCTTGCCTTTGTCTCTAGTTGAACTTAATGTACCTCCAAAATCGGACAAGCATTCCGTCATGTTGTAGCCTGAGCTTCTAACGTTGCAAAAAATATATATGTTTTTTATTATGTCCAGAAGACTTGGATTTGATGCTAATGATAAACTTTGCTTATGAGTTTGTATTTGTTTGGTTGTAAAATTCCTTTTTGCGACACTGTTGTGGCAAAAAAGTCTCAGAAAAGATCTTAAAAGTGTCGCAAAATGTGAAAATGATCCCCAAAGTGCAAATAGTGAAAACTTTGAACCTCAAAGTTCATTAAGAAGAACTACTGGACTCCAAACTATTAATACCCCTAATTTTTCTTGTTCATTTTATATGTTCTAGCGAATAATCAACATTTGCTGTTTCATTCATGAGTATCAAACTCAATCATGAACTTATACTTTTAATATTCGTTGAGCAATAGCAAAAGGCGGCGAGGACTGGAAGGTGAGGAGCATGGACTGAAGATGGAGCCTGCGATTCTTTCAGTTGAGGTACATTATGCTGATTTTCTAATACTTATATCATTGTATTTTGGAATAAATTTCATGTTTGGAAGATGTTGGCTAACTTTTTTCCTGTATGACGAATTGATTTAATTCCAGGGCAGAGGATTTAATGTACAAACTTTTTATGTTGAAGAGCCTGTTCCAGATTATCTCCAAGCTGCTGTTTCGACAGTATTGTCAATTCATGATCAGGTGCTACATCTACGATAAAATGAGTTTTTGTTAATTCATTTTTTAATTTTTTTTTATTTAAAGAAGCAATCTCTAAAATAAAATCTATAGATAAAGACACATATGGTTGTACCAGTTATGGCTATATCGCCCATTGTTTTGTATTTAATACATATGCATGCCCCCAATTTTGTTATGAAGATAACATTGATTATTTTTTTTTCTTTTTTTTTTTAAATTTACTCATTCCCCTGGTCTTCCACTCACAATCTTTATGTAATATATTAGTCCTTTGGTTTCTGTTGTTTCTCTATAGAGACTTATATTAGAATGGGTTCATTGTCTCGTTGCTTGTTGGATTCCTTAAACATTCCACACTTCTTATTCATCCCTCCAAAATCAGGAGTTCTAATGTGTTTCCTTTTTATAAAAAATTTCAATCAAGTCAACTAATTTTAGTGATTATTTTTCTCTAGAATTAGGTGGTATCCCTCGTCTCATTTCGAACACTTTCATATCTTATTTTCTATGAAAAACTGGTCAAATAATGGATATGGATATTATATATGTTATGTAGGAGCGAATGGGAGATATCCTAGTATTCTTAACAGGTCAAGATGATATTGACACTGCTGTACAGTTGCTCACAGAAGAAGCTCAAAATAACGGGAAGCCCTCTTCAGGTACTTCTGATTTAGCCTTTATAGGTTACACACAAGAAAAATTCTAGGAGATACTGCTGCCTTGATGTTTACAATCCAAACTAGTATATAGGCACAGTGCTCTTGCGAATTATCTCGAATTGAAAGGAGGAGGAATGAGAGGTTCTGCTGGATATCTTTCCATAGAACGACTGGTGTCAACCTGTAAGAATGCACTTCTTCAGGTTCAAATCAGACCAGTGTGGATCCATCCCAGGGCGAGCTTCTCTTTCCTACATAGAAAGAATCCACTTCTTGAAGTTCAAATCAGACCACCGTAGACCTAACCCAGAAAAAAACATTTCAGACCAGCTTCTCAGTCCTCCATAGCATCGTGATCAACTATTTCATTTGTCAGGTCTAGGCCAGCGATTATATGCATATTTACTTACAGATACATCTTCTATGTATGCCACCTACGTCTTATGTATATAAAATATTCCGTGCCACTCAATATAATCTTTTAAACACTTTTCTCTTTGTCACACCCAATGTTTTGAATCAGTGTCGCAGGCGGTGTTGCATTTTAGTTCTTGGGTTGCTTAGCGTATATAGTATTGTGCTTCGCGCAAGCTATTTGTGCATTTGATGTTTTATAATAAAAAAAATATAGATAATATAAAGGAATCTATTACAAATATTCCAAACATAGTGATGCGAACTCGCAGCTATGACTTTTTTCTAGTTGTATCTCATTTTCATTTTGTAAATTGAATTAAACTGAATATTAATTATTGTAATTTCTATTAGATAATTAGTAATTAGTATTATCATTTAGTTATTAGGATTTAGGTGGTATTTATCTACTAAAATCACTCTTTGATTTATGTTAGGATTTGTTAGCCTATAAATAGGGCTGTAATTTCTTTTATTTTTTCAAGAGTTAAATTATGAATTGAGTTTGTGAATTCATGTGGCCTGCCAATTGCATGTGGGCATTTTCTTCTCCTCCTTCTCTATCTTCTTTGATCTTTGGTTATCATCCGGCATCACATAGTATTACATTATCTCAAATAACGTACTACATCATTCATATAGGTTTTTGCTACATCATGCCAAATAAAGTGGTAGAGATAAATTTACATAATCATCCCAATTAGATGAAGTTTCAAAAAGTATAAAAATAAACTGGAAAGAAAACGAGAAATCAAAACTAACCCCCCTCATCTGATATAAAAATCAAACCCGAAAAAGAAAGAGCGTTAAAGATGCACCGAGCAAATAAAGCAAAGGGTATACTCCTTCCTTTAACGAGCATATTTTGTGAATTTGGGTGGGGTGAGGTGGGGGTGGGGGATAAAATGCACAAATTGCGCACTAATAGATTGAAATAGGGAAAATAGCGCACGCTATTCTTGACAAATGCTATTCCAGATGGGCAATGCCGCAATTTTTAACGGCAAGAAGCAATAGCGTGCAATATGCCGAGAAACAAATTGTAACGCTATTCCAGATGTTGAGAGCCCCACCAGAAATGTAAACCCAATATCATACTGTCCGAGGGTCCCTCTAGCCATTGGCTAGGGGTGGATGCTCGAACTTTAACAAGGTGATTGTTGTTTCAAGATTGACTTCTACATAACATTATATAGTAAAGCAGCTACCATTGAAACTCAACTATGATGTGAAATGCTGAGGAATAAAAAAATCAATCTCTAAACCCTAAGGCTTTAATCTCTCTGTAATATTTTGTTAATTTCATTGAAATTTATGCAAGAGGAATACCAGGCATCTATTTACATGAAAATGACTACAAGAGTTCTTTCTCCCCAACTTGAAGAAGCTTGCCGTTGAGCATGTAAGCAGAATTCATCATCACAAAAATATCGTAACTTGGGCAGACTCTCATTTGAAGGAACACCGTTCCAAAAAAGCGTCTGTAGAACCTACTGACAAACAAACTCGTCTCAACTGAATCAAATCGAAGCATAAAATCTCCCACATAACCACCGTATACATATCATACTCATCATGACGCACAGATTCCAAGAACCATAAGTGAAGTTTAAGGAACACGAGATTGTGGTGTTTATCATGACGTTCCTCAAAATTTGAGCAAACATGATCCTCAATGATGTGATAAACCGATTTCTGAATCACCCAACTGGTTTATTAGAATTACCCAATTGAGTACCCACTGAAATCACATCTTCATCATAAGAAAAGAACCATTACCATAATGACCAAAGACCAAATCCGTTGACCTAAATAGTTGGACCTTTAGACAAGAACATGACTCCCAAGTCATCCTAATTTGGATCCACCCAATTTTGAAAGAATGAGCTAGGCAGAAGACGGGAGGCCACCTAGGACCTACTTGGCCTCAGGTGAATTTTTATTTCCAAATATGATACTACAAAAAATTAGCTACAGAACATAGGTAGCCAAATCAATGTCAATGTCAATGTCAATGTCATAGTAATAGTATATACACTAGAACCTACGAAGCACACATTACCTGTTAGGGTTCCCCGTACCAGTATTGGATAGGTATCAGATACACGAATACGTACCTGATACATATCCAAGTCGTATTGGAAAAACAAAAAATAATCAGGATACATGGCTGGGTATTTATGTACCCTGATTTATTTTTATTTTTCGAATACATCTCGGAAATATGAGAGGTTATGCTGAGATGTTTGGGAGATATGACGCAGGCACTTTTGCAATTTTTAAATGGGTCCATTTTGTAATTTGAAAAACTTATTTCATATAAAATATATTTTCATAAAGCAAATTAAAATTACTTGGTCTCAATATGTAGTAGAACAAAAATCGGAAACTCAAATAACTCGTCTCTTTCCTAACGCCATAGTAGCTATGCATGTAAGCAAGCAACATTTGAACATGAATATCGAACTGTTATTTTTATGTCTTTTAATATATTTCTAGTCGTATTGTTCGTAAAGTTGTAGTTTTTTTTTTGATTGAAAACAAAAGTTTTTAATACGATAAAAGAAGTCCCCAACACCTTCACTTGATGCTTCCGCTAAAACATCATCCGTTTCCACTTCTTTACTCGCCTTCAATTCCAAATCTGAAATTTTGTTTACTATGATTATATCAAAATCAACAGGAACCAGGTCTTCAATAATCATATGAATTTTCTCATTTAATAATTTCTGCATCGGAATTTTCTCATGCCCCAGTTGATTGCTGACTTCGATGATTCCGCGAATAATTGTCTGCTTACCAATTTCTCACCGTTATTCAACTTCTGAAGTTTCTCCTGAACCCTTACCTCTGCTGTAGTTTCAATTTCTAACTTCTTGTAACCACGCTAGCTTCTTCTATCAACTGAAACAATACCCTGAAGACAATCTCTGTTGTCATCCATTTTGTTGTTTGAATCATAGCATAGAGACATGGATTTTTCCACCCTCCCTTTCTTCAATTCAGCTGCAACCTCTTCATGAACTCTAAAAAAACTCGAGCCTCCTCTTTTCTTATGTTTCCTCTCTTTTTGGACAAATTACCCTTGCGCCACGGGCTATTACCTATTGTGGTGGTAAAGCTCCGGCTGACACCGTGAATTTGCATGTTCCAATTTGATTGCAACCATTAGCTTGAAACTGAAAATAAGTTTAAAGTAATTTTCTTTAAGCTTTGTGCATAAGCATTATGTATCATACTGTGTATTTATGTGCAGCATAAGGGATATGCTATGGCAATATGTATTGACTGACATTTAGAATGCTTTGTAGATTATGTATTATGTCGTGTATATGACAGTTTGTGGTGCTAGCTGTTAGGTTGATCTCGAAAATAGCAAGATAATATGCATATCTTATGCGTTCATTAATCCACTTGCACTCTTGACGCTCACTGACAAAATTTAATTTACAGGATTGATTGTTTTGCCTTTGTATTCGGGTCTTTCACGTGCTGATCAGGTTAGTAATTTATAACGTGGTATATTTTTCTGGTTTTTTTAATATTTATTTGGCTTATTATAACAAAAAAGGTTATCCATAATATTTTTAGTTACTGAGTTTGCCTTTTTTCCTTTTTCTTTTTATTTGTATTCTTTGTAGGACCTTGTGTTTTCTCCCACTCCTAGAGGTAAGAGGAAGGTTGTGGTTTCAACTAATATCGCAGAGACATCATTGACTTTGGAGGTAACAACCTTAGAACTTGGATTTAAACTTCAAATTATGAAAAAAGTAGCAGCTAGAGCGTACCATAATCTTTAAGTCTATTTGAATTTCATTTACTCTTGCAGGGTGTTGTCTTTGTCGTCGATAGTGGGTTCTCAAAACAGAGGTTCTACAATCCGGTATATTAGATTCCATTCCCTATGTACAGTGCTGGCATATGATATTAATTGCTTTATAATATAATCTCACAATTCATATAATCATCATCATCATCCTTGTCTTATGCCCATAGTTGAGTCTAAAGGCGCACTAAGGCGTAAAGGTCTCTATGGAGCCTAGGCACAAGGCGAGGCGCTCACTTGGATGAAGCGAGGCACACCTTTTATGAAAAATTAAAAAGTATATATTTTTCATTCAAAAGCTATTCGAATTATCTAATTTAACATATTTTGTTAGTATAAATTGTTGTAACCAACCAGCAAATTATAAAAAATGGTTAATCACCACCAATCAACATTAAGTGCACATATATTATCCTAATCATTTGACTTGATTACATGTAAATAAATGAAAGAAATAATATTTTTTAAGTTCTTAAGCAACGAGAATTAAATTGCAAACATGTTATAACCAACATCCACAGATAGCATAGACAATAAATAATTTTTTGAAGTAAAAAACAACAAAAACTGGAGTGTAAACAAAAATATAGAAAAAGGGACAGCAGGAAGGAAAAAATTATCCAGATTTGAAAAGAAAAAAGGACAGCATAACAGAAAAAAAAATCCAGGCTTTAAAAAAAAACTGAACGGAGCATATTTTTTTTCTTGCATTCCATATATTCCATGCATGAAAATCTAACGAGAGCAAAACAGGAAAAATATATTTGTTGAAATAAGCAACTAAAGACGGCAAGAAAAAGAAAAAGAATGTCCCGACATTTAACAAAACAGAGAGAAAAAAAAGGTTCAGACTTGAAAGATACCTTGCACAGGTTTGAGGAGGCTCTCCAGGAAGAAGCGCCAGCATCAGAGGGTTGTCTCTTATGCCCATAGTTTCGTCAGTTGTTAGTTGTGTTTCACTCACCCCTATCATCCATCGTAGCATTTTCATCTCTTTTATGGACGCATGCTCTTGATTATTTTCTAATGCCTTGCATTTTTCTTCATAATGGGTAGCTGGCCTAAGGATAGTCTGCTAAACTTTGTTTTTGTACTGTAAGGTACTATTCTATCACATAAGATACCAGTAGTTTGTCTCAATCCACACTTTTTATTGATTTATAGAAGTTGCAGAAGTACGGGTCTCACCTCTAACAATTTGTTTAACTCTCCCCGTCTTCACCTCCCTAGGGTTAGGGTTCAAATCAACAGAACCATGATTAGTCTTAATTAATAGGTTAAGGTGCAGAAAACTCCCTGAACTATGCATTCTTTGCAACACTTCCGCCCAAAACTTTTTTGAATGCAAAATCCACTTGAACTATGCATTTTATTGCAAAGACTCCTCATATGTTTTTCAAAGTCTCCTTGAACTATGCATTTTATTGCTGAGACTCCCCATATGTCGTTAAAAGCCATAGAATGGGGTCTTCATAACAAATTGCATAGTTTAAGGATTTTATTGCATGAATTATAGTATCAAGGGTTTCCTGCAAAAATTGCACAGTTCAATTGAGTTTTTGCCTTTAAATAATATTAACTAAATGGATATCACACTTAGTGATATAGAGCATAGTGGCAGGCCCTCATATTATTATTGTTTGAATGTTGCCTCCCTTTTTATGTTGCTAATTGTTTTGCTCCATGACTTATTACTATGGGCATGTTGTTTTGTTGCTTCCGTTGTATATAAAAGGAGCTTTTGGTTCAATTGGACGTTATACATGATATATTATTGATGAGAGAGAGAGAGGAGAGAGAGATAAACCGTATTTCTCCAACTTTTCTGTTCATTTCAATTAGTTTCCACATATTACATTAAATTGGTATCAAAGTTCCATTGTTCTTGCAGTTCTACGTATGCATGAGGATTGGAATCTTCACTGTTTCATTTCGTTGAATCCTAATATGCGATTGAGAGTTGCGGCTCTTCCTGATTCGCCAATTCCATTTGAATCCAAAATTTTCGTAGCTAGGGATGGTCGATCCACCAACACATTTTGACTTTTTGGCATTAGCGTCACATTGGAGGCAGGTTGGGGTTTTTTGTGGGATTTGGGCCGTGAGAACCTAACTAGTGGATGAGGCCACAAGGTGGAGGAATAGCGAACCATTGGTGTGCCTACGCCATCAAAGGTCACACAACGCAACAATAAGAACCGCACAGATTGAGGGCAGTTGCTACAAGCGATGCGCATGGGGAACAACGCTACCTTATGGTTGCAACATAGTCTTTTTTTGACACGGTGCACGTCTAAGGCCAGATTGTGTACAATCATTATTGACAGTGGTCAAAGGCCAGATTGTGTGCAATCATTATTGACAGTGGTTTTAGTGTCAATATGGTGGCTAAAGAAATAGTTACTGGTGGAACCCCTCACCGGCTGTGCAAAATTGGTGGGCTTGGTGATGATGAATTTCTTATGCGCGACAAGAAGTTCTGGGGTTCCCTCCATTGGCATTTGTGGACGAGGTGTTCTGTACCATGGTCGACATGGACATTTGTTCAAACAGACACTTGCGTTCTTGAGCATTATTTTTGGGTGCGTGGGTGGGTAGAGAAATACTAGTTGTCGTCCATGAGGGACCTTACAACATCAAGTCCTGTTGTGCTCGTAGAATCATGCTTGGTTTGATTACTTAGGTTGGGGAGGTTGTGGTTTGTTATGCTTTGATCAGTTCGATTTCCGCTCTATAACCACTGCTTAATACATTAGCCGATGTGTGTAGTCCACCGATGGGGCAGCTGTCAATGTATGACATCCATCACATAATTGCTGATCTCATGGGCATCATTGCCTAATCTCCCTCACTATTGTATGTATTTGGCTGAGCACCAAAAGTTAGGGCGATATTTTACTGAACTATGCAAGCAGAGGTTAGTTTGGAGAGTACGTGATTGTATTCTGCCCCAAGGTTGCTTACGCCAAAGAAGGACGAGAGCTGGAGGGCCATGAAGCACCGACACTCTCCCGGAAGCCACGAGTCAACTTTGACACGAGTCCGACACGCGACACGCTATGACTCGTTGCCGACACACTGGGACACGTAAAAGGACACTTTTTATTTTTATTTTTTTAAATTTTTATTTGTAATTTTTTTTTCTTATGTGATTATGATTCTGCCTTATTTATGATTTTTAATGTTAAAGTGTGTTTGAATTTTGTTTTATATGGTCCATTTTCATAATTTCATGTTAAGAATGCTCTAATAATGTATTTTATGGAAAAAAATCTGTTTTATTTCATTAATATGTATATTTAAATATATATTATATATTTTAACATATATTATATATTATACATTATACGTATCCTAGCGTGTCGTATCCTAGTTTTTGGAAAAATCACGTGTCGCGTGTTGTGTCGAAACACGTATTACGTATCGAGTCCGTGCTTCATAGTTGGAGGGTGTGTTGATAGTTGTGCCATCAATAAAATTACAATGGAGTAGATTTTTCCAATTCCAAGGCTGGAGGGCTGGTTGGACCAATTACACGGATCACTGGTATTCTTGAAGTTGGATTGTAAGACTAGTTGTCATCGGATCAGGATGTGAACAGATGATGAGTGGAAAGCTGCTTTCAAGATTGAAGACCATCCATTCTGGTGGACTTTTGACGCATTTTGGATTGTCGAACACCTGTTGGACCTTTATGCGCGCCATGACACAATTCTTGGGTAATTTGTCATTCTGTACTTGGACAATATTTTGGGACACAGCGGTTCAGATGCAGAGCATTTGTTGCATGTTGACCATGTGCTGATTGTTTTGCCCTAGCAACACTTCCGTCCATCTATATCTGAAGAAGTACTCTTTTATGGTCTTTTTTGTGACCTTCTTGGGTAATGTGAATGAGGGTTTGCGTGGATGAGTCCAAGGTCCAAGTGATAGCTCTCAAGTTTGTAGCTTCCTTGACGTGGTCAGTTTTTAATGGAGGTTTCTTGGGTCTAATTCAGTCTTGGCCCGATCACAACATTGAAGTCCACAGAGGTGGTGTTTTAGAGGACTGATGCAGTTGAGCAGGTGTTCGAGAGCATTAAGACATTGATGACTACAACTTGGCCCACCCGCTCCCGACTCTTCAGATTTTTCATAGCTTTGAGTTATCCAGTGATGCTTGCAAGATCGGCATTGATAGCATGCTTAGCGTGAATGGGAAGCCAATTGCATTTTTTAACCATAAAGTATCCGGACCGTCGCTTTATGACTCGACATATGATTTAGAATTTTATGCGTCTATTCATGCAGTTCAACTACCAGCATGAGTATGACTCACGGAGTGTGATCAAGTTCGACCACAAGGCCCTACCATCTTGGGAAGTCTGAGGACGCTCAATGTGTACATTCAATCTCCTGTTGAAGCCTAGGTAAAGAGAATCAGGTTGCAGTTGCCCTAAGTAGATACATCCATGTTTTTTTGTCACTCTTCATAGTTCCGTCTTTAGGTTTGATGAAGTACGAGGTTTGTATACAAAGAACTCTTCACTGTGTATCTCCCCCCTTCTTCCCATCTTACCTTTATATCTTTGAGATTCGTGCTGGGGGCCTAGTGGGCCATATAGGTGTCTTGTACTTTGGGATCCCTATGCGATCGATTTTTCCTGCCCACGATGCAAAAAGACACCAATTCTTTCATCTGGTGTTGCTACACATATGCCTTGCAGCTAAGGATCATCATTCCTTTATTGGACTCTATACACCTTTAACCCCTCTGAGTGGTTATGGTAAGATGTATATATGAAGTTTGTGCTGGGGCCTACCGCGCACGACGAATGGTCATAATTCATTACTCTATTTGTGCTCATTGATAGGTTCTCCAAGATGACCCACTTCATCCAATGCAGCCGGATCCATTGTTTTAAAAATCAGTAGAGGCGTACGCCTCAAGGCGCGCCTCGAGACGCGCTTCGAGGCGAATTCTAGAAAAAACGCCTTGAGGCTTAAGCCTGGGGGGTGAAGTTTGAGGCTTGCGCCTAAGAGGGTTGAGGTGGTACCCCTTGAGGAGCAGTGTGGCGGGGCGGTTTTTCAGGGGTGTAAAAAAACTTACCAAACCCTATTAACACTTCTCTTTCTCCCGACCAAGTTAGCAGCCACTCTCCTTTCTCTCTCGACCAAGGTAAGCCATCCTCTCTTATTTCTTCTCTCATTTCGTATGTCGATCAGTTGCTACTGATCGTTTTTGGTTTTCACTTGTTTGTTAACCTTTTTTTTTTTTATTTTTAATATCAGCTTCTTTTTTTTTCAAAGTTTTATAACTTTCTCGTCTGACCAACCTTTTTTATTTTTTTATGTTTGGAAACCAAACTGAGCTATTTACGACCCTCTTTTATGTTTAATAGAAATCTTTTTTCTTTATCAAACCGAACTGAGCTGCCTTTTTGTGTGTGTTACAGCTGTAAACAAAAGGAGATATTTGTTTACAGCTGTACATGACTAAAGTTACCCATTTTGTGACTAAAGTTACCCATTTTGTTTTGTACAGGACAAAAGTAGCTGACTTATGCTTAAAGTTCATTTTTCTGTACAAGACAAAAGTTAGCTATTTTTTTAATAAATGAATAATTTTTTATAGAAAATAATAAAACCAAATAATCTTGGTGATGATTCTAGCTCCAGCAATATGAGCGGGACAACCAACCCGGGAATAAGACCAGAGGAAAAATATCTTGTCAATGACATACGCTCATACAAAATAAAAAATGTATACAACTCACTTGGATTTTAAATGTTTTTTTTTACAAAATAAAAGTTGAGCTATTTTGTAAAACAATTATTACAATTTTTTTTGTCAAAATAAAAAATGTTTACAACTCAATTATGTTTAAAAGTTCATTTTTTCGTACAGAATAAAAGGTAAATGTTTTGGACATTTATTTTCAAATAATTTTTGATTTACAATTATTAATCAATATATACTAAATAATTAATTACAATTACAATATTTTTTTGGTACACAATTATTAAATAATAGGTAGTAAACAATCAATTAATTTATGGTGCCACACTAACTTATGTTGATAAAGATGATTCTAGATTTTTTGTGTTATTGATATTAATTATGGATCTTGTTGGTGAAAATTGTTAAGTTACATTATTTTTATGAATTATTGGAACTTTTTAAGTATATTTTTTTATTGTTTTTTTAAAAGTTGAGGCTTACGCCTTAATGCGCCTTGAGGCTTATGCCTCGCCTCACCCGGGCAAAATGCCTCACCTCAGCCTCGCGCCTTTTTAAACATTGGCCGGACCACTGTCGCCTCACAATTAGCCACATTATTGTTTGGGATATTGTCCGTCTGCGTGGAGTTCTGCGTAGCATTACGGCCTACAAGGATGTGAAGTTCACCCGCCAATTCTGGTGCACTCTTTGGCTTTTCTTCAGATTTTTTTTACAGTTTTCAAGTTCGTTCCATCCGTAGAAGACTGAGGTGGTCAATTGGATTGTTAGGGATCTTCTTCGATGCCGGGTAAGGGACCACCTTAACTGTTACGATTTTGTGATTACTTGGGTCGAGTTTGCTTCCAACAACATTAGCGATTCACTGGTATGGAAGGGTCCCTTCCAGATTGTTTGGGATCGTTGTTGGCAATTCGTTCTGACCTTGTTTAGTTGCCACTCTTTATGCCGATCTGTTTGACTGCTGCTAAGTTTGTTGCCCACATTTTGTCAATTCACGATGATGTGTGCACTCGTCTTCAGCGTGTTTATGCATCTTGTAAGAAGCATGTTGATGCACATTGTTGAGAGTGCCTTTTTTTCTCCGTAAGAAGGAGCACTGCTGTGGCTTCCACAAAAAGCTTCAGATGTGGCAATGGACCATTCTCAGTTGTTCGTAGTTGTTGGGACAATTTGACTTTGCCGGTTTCGCGTCCACTGCATCTTCATTGTCGCTGACCTCTCACTGTATCGTGGAGCCCATATACCTGCTATTCCATTACCTTCAAATGCTCCTATGATACTTGATCCATTGGCATGGCCGACCCAAATCCGAGGTTACCTGGATTACTTATCTACTTTGCAGAATGTTGTACCGGTTTTCTACCTCTCATATAGGGGCTATATGCACCTTCTCATGGTTGGGAGAAAGGTGTAGAAGCATAGTGGCGGACCATCATTTTATTTTGGTTTGTAATTTTGTCTCCCTTTTTATGTTGCTAGTTGTTCTTCTCCTTTACTTATTAGTAAGGACTTTATCATCTTTGTAGCTTCCCTTGTATTTAAATTTTAAACATTAAACAGAAGAAATATTATGTATTAGAGAGAGACAAATTCTATTTCCCCACCTTGCTTGTTTTGTAAATGCAATTAGCTTCAGCATATTACATCATCAAGACTCAAGATGGTATAATTTATTTGTGTAAACTGCAAAATTAACCCTAAAATTCGGGGTCATTTTTAATTTTGGACTTGATGTTTCAAAAGTTGCAGTGTTTACCCTAATATTTAAAAATTTGTGCACTTTCATAGCTTTAAGAGAGTTAGCATAGTGGATGATTGGGTATCATATTCCCTTATGCCATCTATTCTGGCAAGTCTCGTAACAAAGATGTGATGGAGGCTTACACTTGCACGAATTTTGAAACAACGCGGTTAATATTTGCAACTTTTGAAACATAGGGTCCAAAATTGAAAATGACCCCAAACTTAGGGTTAATTTTGCATTTTACCCAATTTATTTCCTTGTTTGACAGATGACACTGGCAAACCAAATTAACATCATTTATCATAGATTTGGAAATTATTATGAAAAAGTGTGTGTGTAGTCTAGATCCAAACCTAGAGGGAGGGGGTGGTGAATAATTTTTTGTGCAAATTAATCCAAATTTTAATTCAATTAACATATAGCTACCTAGATTCAGGCCATTTTCAAGTTTCAAAGATAGATCTAGGTTAGCTATATGATAAACGAGCTAGTCTCTCATTCAATTTGAAAAACAATTTTACACAAACGCAAGGTACCTCTTTCTTGTTCCTTAACAAGAAGATACCTATGTCCGTTGAAACTCTCTCCGTTTTGAACGAGTGATCCGCTCAGAGCTCCATCAAATGGATATGGAAGTCACGTTCTCCATCCTTGGATTGCACAATTCGCCTCATTTTAGATCAGGAGTTTATATCATTGAAATTTTGATATGAATCAAATGTAGACTTTGGCTAAGTGGATTTTATGTTTATAAAAGCACTCGATTGTTCCTCATACATGTAGATCTAGAAGTAGATCTACTCTAAGACTATGTGAGATTTGTAAAAAGAAACAACACAAGTGCTCTCAATTTCGAAAATACCCTGACTGTATGAAATTGAAACTAGGGAAGGTGTTATTTTGAATTGGAGGGAAAAAAGATCTATTTAAAGGATTTTTGAAAAAAACTGTCACATTGTGCGCATGGTTAAAATTGACACCGTGCACACGGTTTTTGATAGAGAACTGCTCATGGCAGTAACGTGCCTGCCGTACACACTGTAAAAAATTCAATTCGTGCGCACGGAAATAGGCAGAAAGATTATTCATGACTAAAATGTGATAGCTGTGTGCATGGGCACAAAACACAGCCGTGCGCACTGTTTTAGACAGAACTTTCCAAGCCTAAATCCATGCAGCCGTGCACACGGGTGTGAAATGCCACCGTGCAAACGGAGAGAGGCAATAAGATTTTCTATTAAAAAATGCCGTAAAAAAACTAGACCTTTTCCCGTTATACATACACACAACACTGTTCTCAAATAAACATTGACTTGTTCCACTTTGAAAAAGATTTGACATGATACACGCGAGTGTTGCATAGCCAAAGATAGACAAATGAGTCCATCCGTAAAATGATACACTTCGGTTGTGCCGCAACAGAATATTTTGATGGATAGACAAATGAGTCAATCCATGATGCTCAAGTTTCAATGTCCATAAATTCTGATGAACAAAACTCTTTCTACAAGTATGAATTAAGCATTTTGGCTCGATTTGTGCAAGGCTAAAATGCTTTGACACGGAATTAAGCCAACTAAACTATAATAATAAATGCTTACATTTTCATATTAGTATTTTTTTTTTCTCTTACATTTGACGGTGACAATTTATTTGAAATGTTCTTTCATAATATATTTGAAATTTATATTTCTCTGCTATAGATTACAGATATTGACAATTTGGTAGTGGCACCAATATCCAAGGCATCTGCTAGACAAAGAGCTGGTAGGGCGGGAAGAGTACGTCCGGGGAAATGTTATAGGTGCCAAACTTCCTCAATCATATGTTTGATCTTTTTTCCCTCTGAAGTGTTTGTATGCATTATTACGCCTTCCTACTCAAATTAAGAGCCACAATATTAAAGTACTTTTTATGAAAGCACTAACTTCAACGTAATCAATAATTAAGACCAAAACTCATTTCACAATCACAGTATATTGGGCTTCGAACTGCGTCTCTTCATTTGAGATGTCTTAGAAAGGAACTGCAACCATTTATCTGAGACGGGCGGAGTATAATTGATGGAAATGGGCTCTTTTTATGGTATTATTTCATTTTATTTTATTTTTGTTATTTTCTTTTATTTTTTTATGTCATTGTAATTTCTTTTGTTTTAATATTTAGAGGTGAGAAGTAGCAAAGGCTAGTAAAGGCATTTTTGTAATTAGAATAATAGCTTAGAGTAAGCTACTCCTCCCCTTTAAATGCCCCTTGTAGTCTTCATTTGAAGATAGACTCCATTTTGAATATAAGAAATCTCTTGATTCTCTCTGTAAAAGTTAGGGTTTGGTTTATTTTCTTGTCCATTGATGTGTAGTTTACGTCAATAATATTGTTGCCTGTTCTTTTACAGCTAATTAGTTCTGACGTATACCCTATGTCGTTTACATAGATCTTTACCAAGAAAATCAGTTTGTTGGTTGACCAGACCCTGTTTATTAGAGTTTGCCCTTCAAAGGTTCTTAATGTAAGAAAGTGTTTTAGGCTCTGCTCATGGGAGCATTCGATAAGAAAAAGAAAAAAAGAGGTTACTTTAAGCAACCACCTATGAAGCTAATAATGGAATTTCGTTATTTCTTTTTCTTCCTAACGCAATGCAAGTTATAATCATGGTGAATCTTTAAAATGTCATTTTCATTGTTGTTTGAATCATAAAATAACGAATCGACATTCTTGGTTGTACTGAATAAATAGTCCTTTTTAAATTAGAGCAAAGGCCTCCTCTCTGTCTTCAATAAATCTGTCTTCATTTATTTCAATTTTTTCAGTACCAAAGTGGGTTTAATTTTTTTGATCGTTTTCCCTTCCCTGATTGACTTCAACTATTCCGGCCTTGGAAATTGAGAAAATGCAATGCAAAATTTTTACGGGTACGAAAGGAAGGAGAGTTGAAGGACCATTTGATGAACTGGATGTTGTGTTTCTTGTTGGGTCTGAAGATTTTGGTGTTATTAACTACTGATTGTGCTCTTTATCTGCCCCTCCGTCCCAAATCAATAGCCCCTGCTCAAAATTCAAAAAATTTAAGAAAATCTTTTCCTCCCCTCCAATTTTAAACTCCCAAATTTATAACCACAGGAGATCAACATAACCAACATTACCTGATGTTGAGCTTTATACACGCCAGATAATGCTGGGATATCACGCTATTTTATTTTATATACTCTTTAGAAACAGAACTCTTAATTTATGACATGACAGCCCCAAAACAAAAACATGGCACATAATGTGGGATGGCGGGAGTATTACGTAAATGGCGTCGGTAATTTGGGGGAATTAAAGAACTTTGGGTTAAGTATTAGAGGCTCAGCGTTGTTTATATTAAAGGTTGGATCATAGGACTTTGGAAACCAGGGGCCCTCGGTTTTATTTTGTGGTGATCAACTCTGTAGGTGCGGTCTTCTCATAAGAGGTAATTCAAGTCCTTATGGATGAAGTATATTTAAATTCAGGATGAAGTTTTTTTGGCAACACTTTTGGTGCTGATATTATGATTTTTTACATTTGTTAATGCGTGTCTGGATACAAGTTTGTCATACAAAACAGAAAGTATATTTATTCTTCCAAAAATCCTGTAGCTTATTTCAATGACTGGTTGATTCAGACATTGAATACCATAACGTCATGGACTATAGTGGGTAGCTTTCATAGTAAAGTTGGTGTAGAATCCTCGTCTCTTTCTCAAAGTGTCTGATTTTTGTTGATGGTGCATATACATATTTGTTTGTTTTTAGGAGATTTATATAGATTTATAGACAATTCCATTATCAGCAAGTGTTGGTTAAGATGATGGATAAGGAAATCTATTTCTTTATAAATTCACTAAAGTTACAGCGTGAAATGCTTTGGTGCGTGGTACGGGTACGTGGTATGAAATCGGACAACCCTCTGTTGTGCCCCAATGCCAAATTTGTTGGGGCACCCTCCAATCAACCATGACCACATAATCAAAATAAAATGGTAATAATGGCAAGCACAATAAAGATGTAAATAAGAGAGACACCACCAATATATACGTGGTTTACCAACTTGGCTACATCCACAGAGAGGTCCAATTTCACTATACTTGAAGAAAACATATAAGTATAAATCACATACCCTCTACTAAATCCCGGATAGACATTGTACATCAACTCTCCACCCAAGTGAATCCAAGTTCTAAGTCAAGAACCCTCTTTATCTCTTGCCTCAAGTATTTCCCAAGTGTTTCCCATGTACTCAATCCGGTGTTTCCCGCTCCCATGTAAACTGGTGAGAAATCCCACACACATTACATCTTAAGCACACTTACCATACATGAAACACAAACTCACACCCATACCTTTCTTCCACCTTTGAGCAATATCTATGGGTGAGAAGGAAAATCCCTCACCTCTCACCGCCAAATCCTCACCTTTGAAAGAAGACTCTCTTGTGCAGTATTGGTGTGTTTTGAACCATGGTTGAAACCCTCCTTAAATAAGGAGAAAGAGTGAATAGTACCCCGTGTATAAACAGTAACCTGTGTATGAACCGTACTCCGCGTATGAATAGTGAACCGTGTATGAACAGTACCCTTGTATGAACAGTACCCCCTTGTATGAACAGTAAAAGGGCAAACCCAGTGCACGGGGGTACTGCAGAAAATTCAAGCCAAACTCCACACTCTGTACTTATGCTGAACAACCTCCTTTTAGGCCGGAAGCCCCATCATCACACTCCGCAACAAGCCCCGGTCAACGATAGTCCCACCCACCGGCTATCCCCCATCAGGCTAGATCTCCAGTCAGTGCCGCTGAACTCAGACAACTTTCGCTGGACAAAAGCGAACCCCATCGTGTCCCCGATAAGGCTGGGGCGAGCAACAACAACAGTTAAGAGGTGTGCTCCTAGGGTTAGGAAAGAAAATAAGGGACCTAGATTCACGAACCCTACTATGCTCTCCCCTGTCCAGTAGGTATCACCCAATTTCAGTCCTAGCCCAAAAACCAAACCCCTTTTCAACTTCCTCAAAGCCCGGCCCTCGTAGCCCCAAATTCTGGAAACAATCCTTTTACACCCCAAAGTTTCCAACCCCCTTTTGAAAAATATCAATTCGACCCCTGAAATTTTTAGGGACCAAACCCCTTCTGAAAATTTTAGCCCCCTCCTCTCAACCTATAACAAAAATTACATAACCTATCTTTCTACTTTTGAAAATTATTTGGAGGCCTCCCAACTTCTGAAATTTATATTTCAGCCTCCGAAGTTTTTGAAAATCACAATTTGGCCCCTACATTTTCCCACCCCCCAATTCAAGCCTAACTTCTTTTCTCGACATTTGTTTCCGTTTCGATTTGTTGTGGAATGAAGGTGGTGATGTTGATTATGAGAATGATATGGTGGTATGTGCTGAGTATAAGCGGGTGGAGTCATACCGTCATTGAAAAATTCTAAGATTGCATCGACTGATTGAACCGGTTAGGTGACACTTTACATAGGGAGCTTAAGCGATTCCAATTTAGTGACATTTCTATCGAGGAGTTTGAGGAACGCCGTTACTGCCTAAATCGATGCTGCACGGAGTTCCTTGAGGTGGAAGAGGTGTGTGATCATTTTGTACGTGATCGGGCAAGACGTTTGACTCGATATTTTAACTATTTGTCCATCGGTGTGATATCCAGTTCGGTCGACATTTCCGTGTACAACAATGATGCCCACTACCTAGTCACGCATGATGAGGACTTCTCCGAGGTTGCCGGGTACCTGTTCGGGAATGGTAGGGATCTCGAGTTCTTTCCTTGTGATATCATCCCCGTTTTTGAGGTGGATGACTGGATTACGGGCACCTGGTTCCGCGATTTGAAGCTTTTTGAGCTTTGGGACCTCTTTCCCATCTTTGGGGAAAAAGAGGTTGGGTTCTTTATCGAAGATTTCTTTCATATTTTTGTTGAAGATGGTTGGGTGACCCGCACGCATTTTCGAGTGTAGGACTGTATGGTATGGTTGATTTCTTCCCACTATTTGGGAATGATGGGGATAGTTTGTCGTTGCTTTGGGTGACCGAGATGGATCAGGTTTATGTGGAGCCATTGTGGGCGGCGCTTGAAGCTCATGCGGTGGTCAAGCTGAAGTGCCTAGCATCGCGGATGCGCATCATGGGCGACTTGGACCATATTTGGCATTATTGCGCCCCCCCGAGGCGTTATTATGATTTTTTTTGCGTTCTTTCTTGGCGGTCGTGGTTGGGCTTCATAACTCATTCCCACAACCTTTTTGCTAGCCGATATGTGGGATGCTTCCGAGGAAAACTTCCCTCCCAAGTGGGGGAGTCCATTGAATGTTGCTTTCCTACCTTGCCGCCAACCTCCAACTCTCGGGACGAGCTTTTTCAAGTGGTGGAGAATGATGTATATGGGTAGCTTGAGAAATTATTTGTATTTTTGTTTATTTTTATTTCCATGTCTATTTTAGTAATTTTCCTCTTTTAGTTAATATAAGTAGTTGAGGGTAATATTCCCTTGGAATTGGAATGTTCTAGTGTGAATTTTGCAACAGTTTTTGATTAACCTTTTTGTTTAATGTGAAATGCCAAAGTAACTGCAATAGTGTTTCCAAACAAAATTAATCCAATAAGTAAATGGGAAAATGTGTAAAGTACGTTGTGTATTTTTGTCATTTTGCCTGCTCTTTTATTCAGATATGTATTTTGCTTCTCTCTCTAATGAATTTATGTGTAAGTTTCCTGTTGGCTAAATTTATGTCTACAAACAGGCTCTATACGGAAGATTTCTATGTCAACGAAATGTGCGCTCAGGGGATTCCAGAGATGCAGAGATCAAATCTTGTTTCCTGTGTTATTCAGGTGTGCAATTCATTATATCGTTTATGCAATTTCCTGTTTGGTGTTTACTGATTTGATATTCCCACGTTTGAAGTGACAGGGCTGTGACTTGCTAACTTATGCAGCCTACTTTTGGTGTTTGTTGGGTGGGGGGAGCATATGTCATTTTTTACCTTGGTGTACACACTGGTTATTAATACTCCACACACTACTCAAATTATTAAAAATAACATCTCATGGGTTATTTTTATTAATAGATTAAAAGGGAAAAAGGAAAAATTGTAATGAAATTGTATCAGCATGTACTAAATATTTTTGTTTTGTGAACTTAACCAAAGAAGAAGTTGATTTATAATTGAGTATTTCAAATGTTATATTACTGGAGTTCACACCAATCTTTGTTCTAGCAAGTGTTTTCAGTGTTCAACGTTTTTTTTTCTTTTCCTTTTTTACAATAGCGAGATGTCTTAAATTTTTTATCTTGCACATGAAAGCATTGTGGTACTGATCCCCTGATGCAATATACATTTCTAGCATGGGAGTAGCGAATATCACTTCAACCTGCTTTACATACAATTATTTGTAATAATCAAATCATCATATGTAAAGTTGAAAGTTCTTTTATTAGTCTTTTCTCACTGTAACTTAGAAGTAGCTGAAGAGTCGGAATTCCTATGTTTTTTTTTTTTTTTTTTTTTTTCCTACAAGCATTCTTCTGCTTGTTTGCAATCCGCTAGTTGTCTTTGAATAATATAATTTTGCCTCTCTTGAAAACGACCCTTTGGGGTGATTCACATATGCTGACTGTCATGTTTTCAATCTCACAGTTAAAGGCCTTGGGAATAGATAATATTTTAGGTTTCGATTGGCCGGCATCTCCATCACCTGAAGCAATGGTTAGAGCACTTGAAGTACTTTATTCGCTCGGTGTCCTTGATGATGATGCAAAGCTTACTTCGCCTGCTGGATTCCAAGTTGCAGAGATTCCATTAGTATGTTACCATTATACCTTCACTTGATTATTCATACTTGCTTCACATCCTTTATCTGTACTTATCCTTGTAAAGTCTATCACCTTCTCCACTACAAAAATTGGAGAAATGTCCCTTTTTAAAATTCTAATTTGAGTCGATTCCACGTAGTTTTTACTTTCGCACAAGTCCTTGGGTGAAAATACTGCTGGCATTTTCACCCAACAATAGTATTTACAGGTCACGCTCCCCCTTTTGTTGTGTCTCCACTTATTTAGGTTTCTGCTTCCAGTTGATGTTGGAGTTTCACACTATTTTTTGTGTATACTATAGTTCGGACATAACTTGTAAGTCAGGACAGCCCAAAAAAGTTATAGGACTCGTAATTTTGGACAGATGGAGCCTATAACTTGAATGGGTCTCTCCACACATGGACTTGGTTTTGTGTTGACTACTCTAGCAGCATGGGCTCTTACCCCATGACATGGTAGTCAAGATTGAGTTCTCTTGAGGCCATCTCCCATGTTTAGTTTGATACCCCGTGTAATTAAGCACGCTTAGGTTGAGCAAGTCTAAATATAAAATGATACAAGATAATAAACAATATAATACCATTCTCAGCATCGAGAGATCAAACGGAACATGTGACAAAAATATATGGAAGCGATAAGATAGTGCTCTAATAAAACGCATAGTGAAAATCCCAAGTCCATAAGAGAGAATTACAGTAATGTCCCAACATAAGCCTCAATACAATCCCAAAGAACGATGAAAGTGCTACAAGCCAAAACTGAAGTTCAATAATACATGCCAACTAAAATATCTCAAAGTACTAGACTGAAAGGTAAAAATGGTAATCTAAAAGATATAAATATCTACAATGTCTCTGAAGCTGAAATCTGGAAGAGTGAGATGTAGTGAGTGCTAGTTGAAACAAGGAAGCTAAGTGGGAGGTCCAACCTTAGTTAGGGGTGAAAATGAGTCGAGCCGAGCTTAAGGTTGCTCAATCTTGGCTTGTAAATGTAAACGAGCCTAACAATATGTTCAGGCTTTGTTCAGTATCGTACGATCTTAGCTCGAACGAGCTTTTAAGCAAACGAATACGAGCAGTGCTCGAGTAGTTTGGTTATTTTACACTAGTTAGTATGGATATTGGTGATCGAGCCGAATTCGAGCCGATAACGAGCTTAAAATTTTGTCCAAGCTTGGCTTGTTTATTTTATGAGAATGTCTCGAACAAGCTTCTTTTTGAACGCACGCGAGCCGAACTCGAATAGTTTGGTTCGTTTTTCAACCCTAGCACCCGAAGACACCACGTAGAAGAGATGGGTCAAAACCCTAGCAAGTCGCTTAGCTACACAACTCAAAGCAGTTTTAGATGTATATGATAAAATAACAATTTATATATATAATCTGAATGAACGGCCCATCCCATGAAACGTAACCTCACAATGTATTAGAAATTATCTTAATTTATTTCATTCATTAATTATTCTCATTAATTAAATTACACACAACCGACGTGCGCCCTTCCTCTCAGCCATCTAAAAAATGTGGTATGCCAAATCAAACCGTCATATATTCCTCGGCCGCCTGTTTTCCGGTGCCAGTGCCAGTAAACCAGTAGCCATCCTGCTACACAATGCCGAAACTCCACACACCATGTGACGAAAAACGTATCGTAATAAATCATATCAAATATCTCATCATAGGGGTGTTCCTGCTCGACACTCCCCCGTTCATTCACGTTTCACATAATCTGATGTGAATTAGGGCGTGGAAACGTTAAAAGAAGAAGTTATTCTACACAACATCATTCTACACAACAACAACAACTAAAGAAATGAAATGAGTTTCTCTCTCTATTCTCTATTCTCCATATTAAAAGTTGAGTACAAATGAGGGCAAAGTGGCCTATTTATAGGAAGAGTTAGCTTGCTAAACAAGCTATTACCCAAAAGATTAAAGAAGGCAACTAATATCTAAATATGACAATATTAGTCCCAAACATACTTGGAAACTAATAAAGCTCTAAAATAAAGGAAAATTACAATAACAGCAAGAAAATACTAAAATAAACTCTCATTCCCATCATTCTCCCCTACTTGAGAGAGCTCGTCCCGAGCGGCAAAAGTGTGGGTGAGGGCATCATCCCCGGGCTCCCCTACTTGAAAGGGAAGGCGTCCTTTAAAGCGTCCCGTATAACGACTCGCATAATAGCCTTGAAGGGAAACCACAAATTGACGCCATGGCCGATGAATATGAAGGCGGCCTCTAATCCGTCCACACGAAGAGTCAACACAAGATCGACGCGGAGAAGGCCATTGATGCCAAATTTCATCCAAATTGCCCGTGATGAGCCTCCTTAGCATCAAATCATGTAAAAAGGGCGTGGAGCACTCCTCATAAGGAACGCAAAAGGGGTCCACAAATGCCACACCAAGCGTGATCACTCTACAGAACATGTACTCATAGGAAACAACCACCAAACCATCATCACAAAGCTCATCATCATGACCAAAAATGGGAAAAAAATCCATCAAATCAAATATTTGTACCTCGCGATAATGAGTGCGAATCTCCCAACCATCTTCAACAAATAAATCGAAAAAATTACATAGGAAGTACCCCACATCTTCCACCCCAAAGATAGGAAAGAAGTCCACAATCACAAATGCCTCCAAATCTCTATATCGGGTGCGAGTGATCCATCCATCCATCCTCCTCGAATATGGGGAAAAAATCACAAGGAACACGTAGTCACGATCAAGCATGGTCTCGGTCTCAACAACCTCGGAGACATCCTCGTGAAGCATATCCGAAGAGAGAGTATCATTGGTGTGCGTGGGAATGACATCGGATGTAGGAGGAGGTACACCGGTGGACAAGTACTCCAAATATGGAACCAAATACCTCGCTCGTGCACGGATCCGTTGTTCACGTGCCATCTCCATCTCATAATACTCGGATCGACATCTATGTAGGTGTTGATGGTACATCTCATACTCTCCAATAGAATAAGCACTATATGCCAATGTGTGAAGCTTTTGAGAGAGATATGAATCCGTCTCGGCCCAAGTAGCTTGAAGACTTTGGAGTTCCTCGATGATGGCACAACTAATCGTGTCAAAATCGGCACATGCTTTCATATCGAGGCCGTATTGGGTACCATCCCACGAGAATTTGTAAGAAAGGTATTCTTTGGGTGAGGGAGGGATTAAATTGTAAGACCTTGAGAGATTTGGGGCAGATTTGTAATTATTGGAAAATGCTGGGCTGAATTGTAATTTTCAGAAATTGGTTGGGGACTAATGTGTTGAAGAGGTATGGGTGGTGGGAAAATTGAATTAGGGTTTGTGATGTGGTGGGAGGTTGCCGGGGTTGAATAAGAATGTTTAATAGGGTTAGGGTTTTGAAAGGGAGTGGGTTTTGGGGTTTCTTGAAAATGGGGTAAATAGGGTTTGAAATTATTATTTTTTTGTTGAATTTGGCTAGGGTTTGCATTAGAAATGATTTTGGATTGTTTGGGAAGGGAAGGCAATGAATCTTGGTATTAGATAGGGTTAGGTGTTGTGAAACTAGGGTTTTTTGGGGGGCAAAGATGTAGAATGGGTGGATCTTGGAGAATTAGGGTTTCGATGGTGGGACTTGTTGTACGTAGAATGAAATTGGAATGATCTCACCCTGAATCTGAATTGTATTTGATAATCATCCTCGCGCCAAGAACAAACGCGACTCTAATACCAATTTGATGTGAATTAGGGTGCGGAAGCGTAAAAAGAAGAAGTTATTCACCACAACAACTAATCTACACAACATCTATTCTACACAACAACAACAACTAAAGAAATGAAATGGGTTTCTTTCTCTCTCTATTCTCTATTCTCTATTCTCCATATTAAAAGTTGAGTACAAATGAGGGCCAAGTGGCCTATTTATAGGAAGAGTTAGCTTGCTAAACAAGCTATTACCCAAAAGACTAAAGAAGGCAACTAATATCTAAAAATGACATATTAGTCCCAAACATACTTGGAAACTAATAAAGCTCTAAAATAAAGGAAAATTACAATAAAAGCAAGAAAATACTAAAATAAACTCTCATTCCGATCATAATCATTTATGAATGACATTCACAATTTGATGTCTTTTATCACTCCGTGCTATAACCTCAATTCTCATACGCCACCCTTGGGTTATTACCATTTAGAGACGTACGTTTTACTCCATTTCAGAAGGATCTAGAAGGCTAACAATCCTACAAGTACTTCTCGTAAAATAAAACATTAAGTAAAGGTATATTGATTTTATTAAAAGTTCGAGTCTTCATTCTTACGTGTCTCTAAAATCCGTGCGTGGGACGTCTCACCGAAGTGAAATCCAAACAAGGAACCCCTCGATACACTTCCGTTTCAACGAGGTAGTTGTTAAGACAAATTTAATTAAGAGTTTATTGTGAGAGAGTAAAATAAGGAATTAAATGTTTACATGTTCAAAATTCATAATTAACCCAAACCAGTCCAACACAACCATCCAACAACCAAACCAACAACCAACACATATTATCACGTACTCCTCCTATCGTCTACATAATAAATTTGACATTAACAACAATAATATCTCAAGTAAAGGCTCGTAACATAATATTGCATAAAGAGAAACATGTAATTAAACTTTCAAGGGCGTATTCATTATAAGGGTTTCATTTATAATTCAAGTGTCCAAAGTCATCTAAAAATGGAATAATATCGACTCTCGACATCTCTCTCCTCTCTCTCTCTCTCTCTCTCTATATATATATATATATATATATATATATATATATATATATTGATCTGTCTATTCCTTCTCTTTCATATATATTCCTTATCAAACTCAATTTTCTTATAATAGAGGCATAACTTTGATATGGCACTCTTTTCTCCGATTATGTGCGGGATTTTATGTATTGATTCGTATACTAGGTTCCTCACACACAAATTCCAATTTTAATCAATTTTTATTTTTGATTAGCAATTAAGTGTTCATGCAATGATAAAGTCCAATTCCAATTCTAAACAAACACACGTTCAATTCACGACTGCAAGGAGGTAAGGAAAAATCCCTAAAAAGGGCAAAGCCTTTATTCATCATTATAGAGTAAATGACAGATACGGACGACTTACGTTCTACTTAGAACGACCAAGTATAACACGCAAAGTCTTCAATTTCTTCTACAGAATACGATCCAGTTCAGTGTCGTCCATAGTGTCGTCCACAGGAAGCGGTCTTTTCTCGGTATCCACCAATCAACCTTCTTTATCTTCGGCAGTAGAACCTCAGTTCCACAAGTTAGCAGACTCTACAAGGATTTATGCAAGGTGTATGGAAACTAGGATTTCATAAACTCACAAATCACATATGGGAATGTATGATTTGAAAAATAAAAATTGGTTTTGGAAAACCAAATATGCAAAACTTTGGAACAGTTATTAGAAAATCGTTTTTGCCAAAGTTCTTTAGAAATTCTGTTTTTATAACAAAATCACGAATTTGGAGTCGGAGGGGTAATTCGAACGAAATTAGACCTCGTTCGGATGAAAACAGTATTTTCGTTCGAGCCACATTCAGGTTTGTTCTAATGAAAATCCATTCTCGTCCGAACTGCCTTCTAACGAGCTTCGAACGACAATTCTCTGTCAAGGCAGCAAGCAGAGATATCTCGTTTGAAGGTTGTTTGATGGTGGTTCTAACGAGACTCAATCTCGTTTGAACGAGACCAAAAATAAACTTAATATTTTAAGTTCCTTTTATAAAAAACCTCGATTTAAAATAAAACATCCCAGTATATGATTCATATAAATGCATGAAAACCACAAGTTTATACCTCCATAAAGTGTTAGTGATGATTCCAATAACAGAGCTGGGTCACCAACGTATCTTCGAATGAACTTGGAGATAATGCGGATGTTCAACTTGGAGCCTAAGCTATGAGCAATTATAAAATTTTGCTCTTACACTTTTCTTATCCCTTTCCCAATTTTCTCTATTCTTTCTCTCGTTCTATATTTTATATTCCTTTATCTTTCATTTTCACCTCTTTAATGAGGAAAATTCACATATTTAATTTAACCACAACATGTTTGAAGAACTTATTGTGTTATGTAATTGAAGATTCAGAAAACTCGAGGTTTTTCCGAGGAGAGAGTCTCTCTCCTGTACAATGTGTGCTGCTGAAAGAAATTTATACTAATCTTTTGTTATTTTTATCATTTTCTAATTGATACACCATCAGTCTTGTTAGGTTTGATGCACACAAGTTTGATTTAACCTATTTAATAAATTTCCAAGTTTAGACTGCAAATAGAATTAAGTTATTAATTGAGATCTATTATATTTGTAGGACCCCATGATCTCAAAAATGATCTTAGCTTCAAATGAGCTTGGTTGTTCTGAAGAAATCATTACAATTGCTGCTATTCTCTCCATACAGGTATAATCACTTTTCATTGTATCCTCATTTATTTTCTTCTCACAGTTTTATCAGACTGGAACTACTTTACATGATTTCCCTTCCTCCCCAAAGTTGGTTTGTCAGACTTAAGGGTCATGATGACAACCCTAAGCATTCTACGGGATTAATCCAATTCATTAATGCCAACTGACTTATAAATACCTGCAAGTAAAAGTAAAACAAAATATGAAGAACGTCGAACAAGATATAAAAATATGTATACTTGATAGGTTGTGACCTCACCTGAACTATCTTCAGATGCCATCATTGTCTCCTCAACCCCATACAATATATAAAGTAAGGATTCTAGTTACCATGTTACTCCCTCTGTCCAAAATTAAGAGTCCATAGTCATTTTTTGCATAGATTAAGGATACACTCAAATCAATGGCCAAGATCAACCCTTGTTCACTGTCGGGGAATTTGGTTCGTGATTTTTGTTCAAAAAGGGAAAGTGGACTCTTAATTTGGGACAACCCAAAATAGAATAGTGGATTCTTAATTTGGGATGGAGGGAATATTTTGTTAAAACTGTTATATCATATTAAAAACTACACGTTAGTTCTAGTTACCATGTTATTCTGTTAACAATTTTACCCTCGCTATATCATATTAAAAACTAAACATTAATGGGACCACCTTGTGAAATTGATAGCAAGTGTTGAATCTGAGTAGGAGTTTGCATCTTATTATTACTAGAAAGAATGCACATGGCTAAAAAGATAAACCCTAGATTAATCCCACAATAACTCCAATAATCTAATTGTTGAAACAATCGACACCTGTAATCTCTCTTAAAAAAAATGAAGTATTTTATTATTATTAATATTATTACCACCATTGCCGACCCTAATTAATTGGGAAAAGGCTTTGTTGAGTTGAATATTATTATCACCATTATTGTTTATAATGTAATTTTGACTTGGGTGGTACTTGGTTAATCGGCGTATTTGGCTAAGGTATTTTATTTTTGATGGACTTGGCAAATATCAATTGCAGATCCATTAAAGTTAACGGCCATATTTTTTGCCAGGACAATTTTTCTTGCTGAATATCATCTTCAAAATTCTGTGTTGTCACTGAATGTCATCTTTAGTGGCAAAAGTTGTGTCATGGGAATATCATACTTTTTCTTTACGGAATTAACGGAAAATGGGTTACGTATTTTAAAAATTTAGAGGTGCCTTAGTCAAAATAATTAGGAAAATGATACGAGTCCCTAACCCATCCCCCAAATGATATGGCATAGCAACTAGTTGTGTACTCTGTTGTGCTGTAGGGATCCCATGGTACGGTACATTATTGCTATGTCACATCACTTGGTGGGTGATTTAGGGGATGGGTTTGGGACTCGGTAGGATTACTCTAATAATTATTATATGTTATTAACTGATTTTTTTAGTCTATCTGGGTATCTGATAGGGGAGCAAAAAGGGAGCTGGATGAAGCCAAGATGAGATTCGCTGCGGCCGAGGTTTGTGATCTCATGTTTTAATTGATTTGGATAAAGAACAAACAAAGTTTAAGAACCTAACATTTAATCAAGTGAGTAAGTTGATCACTAGGAGGACTACATGAACCTGGTATTTTATACTTGCGAAGAAACTTCAAGCTTTTTCAAGTTCTAGGAAAATATGAGGGAGATATCACCATTTAGAAGAATCTTTGAAACGATTGAATTCAATAGAGATCAAGACAATTAGCTCTCCCTACCTCAAAAATCATCCACTAGAGTTTTCTTTTACAAAACTTCTCAGACCCCCAAACCTTGACTCTTTTGTGGTCAAAAGGTTAACAAACCTTTTTACCTAAAAAATATTGAGACTGATGTTACTACCCAAATATCAATAACATCTCATTAAAATTAATTAATTACAATGGTTTGGCTAATGACCTTATAAAAAAAACTAACTAGACCTATATTTAAAAAACATCTAATAGATAAACCTAGATAAATATGGGCTTTATCTAAGAGTTTAAAATAAAACGAACTTCCTAAGAATAATCTAATAATTGATAACAAAAATAAAAAGGAAGTAAATCTACTCTCTCTCTCTCTCTCTCTCTCTCTCTCATAGGTGGGGTGTTGCCCCTTTGATTTAAAGGGTGTTTACCTAGCAGCCTACTCGTCGCTCGTTGGCTTTTATTAGGTGTGCCCAGGTACGGGTGTAAATGAATCGGATTTTAATCGAATCAGGGGTGATCCTAATTCGATTTGTTACACTGTTAACTGTGACACCCCGCCTAATTAAATACCGGGCGATCACTCCTTTATTAAATTAAATCAAGGTAAACAGTTGGATCATTCTCAGCATCACTCTCGATAAAAATAAATTTTCCAATTTAACACCCTAATAATTAAGCTAAGTGTCAAAACCATTTTCATACATACTTTCCAAATTTATTAAAGAAAAAGATTTATTTATTTAAAAACAACATTTCTACAGTTAAGAATCACACCACAATAAACCAAATAATATAATACATTCGTCAATCGAATGTCAACATATGAAAACTAAAGTCACAAATCCAAACTGAATAAATCCCACAGAACAATACTGGAAATAACTGAAATATAAATGTCCCAACAACAATGAAGTAATGGAAAGGGCGACACATGGCCAATAAATGAGAATGCTAGAAGTGAAATCAATAAAGGACGCCGTTTACGCAAGTGACCTGCAACTCCCACCTAAGCTGCAGCACGTTCCTCTCAAGGGATCCTAAGCAAGACGCCCCTGTGGCTGGGCACCTGAAATATATACATATATATACAAGAGAGAGAGAAAAAGAAACGGGTCAGATCCCGAAAGTGTATTTGATTTTAAAATACGTTTAGCAAGTATTTAAATTGATACAGGCCAATGCAACAACATATTAATGCGTCACTCTCTTGAGAAATACTCACCTCTCTTCTAATGTGCACACCTATCGCACTAACCTTCCCAACGGTTATTGTTAACAAATTTTATCGTACTAACCTTTCCAATAATTTAGCTTATCTTAACTTACTCAAAAGATTTCAAAACCGGGCAATATTTTTATTTAAAAAGAATACTTCCAGATTAGCAGCACACTCTCGTTTTAGCTTTTATTAATTTATAAAGTTTCTCAGTAACATATTATACTTTCACAAAACAAGTATTCACTATCTGAGTCATCAACCATGTCCTACTTATCAAATCACAGTAGGCAGTTTCAAATTTCCAAATCTCATATATATATTAACTACTCGTATAATATATATAAAATAACAGCACCCCACATAAAACTATGGTGCGTGCATACTCTACTATCCAAAGCCCCATATCACTCATATTAAGGGGAATACATTCGGAATCACTCTCGAATTGTATTAACATAATTACACAAACAATATTGAGGCGAAGAATAGATTCCAAGTCTCTAAGAGGATGGCACATGCCTGCGTCTCTTAGGACCGTCTGAACTATCACATCGATAGCCTGTACCGAGGATATCTATCTTTTAGGGTACAAGTCAATATCCCCCATAAAGGTCCCATCGAGATAAGACTTGTCCCAGCGCGGTAACCTCAGGGATAGCAAGTAGCGTGGGCATGATTTTCACAAGTATATAATATATGTACACACAATCATATAAATATACCACTTTATCATATTAATATAGGTTCTTCTCGTCACCCATAATTATACCATTTATCCTTAATTTCACATTTTTAGAATTACGTATAAGGTTTCATCTCTAACCTTAACTCGAAGGGTTTTCTCACTTAATACGTGACATTCGTTGACTCTATCCTTCCAAGTAGAAAAATTCAGTAGGTATACCTCTATTCACTATCGTAGCTATTCGCCGCATTCTCTCACTTGAAATACGTAGTTTCATCATTCATTATATAATTATCCCAAAAACAAGATACTCGTCTTATAATAAAGTTCTCAACACTTATTCATTTGTTCTACTGGTCTTTCCTATCTCCCAAAACATTTCATTAAGGATACCCAAGAATTATTTCACGATAATTTAATTTAACTAAGTAAATAAGGGAAATAAGAGTCTGCCAGGAGGGGTCTATCGATCGAGGTCTGGGGCTCGATCGATCGAACCTTCGATCGATCGAAGCTCTAGGCTCGATCGATCGATCAAGTAGGTCTGCGAAAATTCTGCAGAAATGCAGTTACGGGTTCTACCAAATTTCTTCATCCAAAACCATGTTTTTCCATTCTAAACGTCCCAAAAATCCTACTACTATCATTATAACAATATACCAGATGTTTTCAACGTAAAGCATGTGTATATCTAACATTAAACATGGATAATTAACCCAAAATTCATCTAATCATCAAGAACCCTAGAGTTTTTCTTAATCAAGGTTCTAATCTGTTTTTACCAGAATTTCCTTCTAATATATCATCAAAATTTCGTGGGTTATATTCCTCTACATGGCAAGGATTCCAGAATTTCATTATAATCAATACTACATGCATTTTCCTAACACAAATTGGGTTTTCTTCCATAGTTTTCATCTCGAATCAATCCTAAACTAATATGAAGATTGCACTAACGAAAATACGCAAGTTAAATACTTGCCTGGGATTTTCAGAAGTCTGGTTTGCAGATGAATCCGGTGTGGTTGCGTTCCCCTTCTTGCGATCTACGCGTTAGTGGTGGCGGCGGTGCAAACCGGTGACTTTTTGGCCTTGAATTGCCTTGGAGCTCTCTCCTCTCTTCTCTAATGGCCGTCACTTGTTTTCTGAATATTCTAACCCTAAAAGACTAACCTAAATGGCTGATATAGGTTGCTGAATTTCGTGGGTTTAATTACCCAAAAAGGTGAAATGACTAAATTGCCCTCCCGGGGTACCAATTAGGCCTAAAAACGCCCCGAGACCCAAACTAAACCCTCGGGTACACTTTTCTGACTATTTTGACCCTTCCGGACGCGTTGGCGCACTCAAAACGATCATACGAACAACTTATAAAATACTCACTTTTTATTTAACAAAATTAGTCCTGACGTGACACGGGCACGTCCCGATTTAAATTTCCGAAATAGTCATTTAATTCACTCATGACATTCAATATAACAAATATAATATATTACTTTGCTCATTAGTAATATTCAACAAGTTTCTCATAATTACTAACTCTCGTCACGTTAATAATTATAACATAATTAATTTCCGGATTTTTATTAAATAAATCATTCACGTTAAATTTAATAAATCCCCAAATTAATATAGCATAAAAATACGGGGTATTACATACTTTCCCCCTAATAACGGAATTTCGTCCCGAAATTCGGAAAATAAGGCATACCTGGTAAAAACAACTCTGGATATCTCTCGCTCATATCTGCCTCGCGCTCCCAAGTGGATTCCTCCACATTATGATGCTCCCACTGGACTCGTACAAGTGGAACTATCTTCGACCACAATCTCCTCTCAATATAGTCTAGAATAGCTACTGGTCTCTCCTCGTAAGAGCTATCAGACTGTAAGTCTATCTCATCTATCGCAATGTGAGTATGTGCCATATCATCTCGAAGATATCGTCTCAATGACGAGATGTGGAATACATCGTGGATGCAATGTAAATGTTCTGGCAATCCCAACCTGTATGCAACCGGCCCAATCCTCTCGATGATGGGAAATGGTCCCACGTACCTCGGAGCCAATTTCCCCTTCTTCCCGAACCTCATCACCCCCTTCATAGGAGATACACGCAATAACACTTGGTCTCCCACATTAAATTACCGGAAGAACCGTTTCACATCGGCGAAGCTCTTCTGCCTGTCTTGGGCTACCCGAATACGACTCCTGATTATCTCAATCCTCGCGGAGGTCTCCTGAATCACTTCTGGTCCTAGCAACTTGTTATCCCCCACCTCGAGCCAACAAGTTGGAGAACGACAAGGCCTGCCATACAAAGCCTCAAATGGAGCCATACCAATCGTAAACTGATAAGAGTTATTATAAGCAAACTCTACCAGTGGAAGATGTGGCTCCCATCCTCCTCCAAAATCGAGAACACACATGCGTAGCATATCCTCTAACATCTGATTAGTATGCTCTGTTTGTCCGTCTGTCTGTGGGTGGTAAGCTGAACTCAACCTCAACTCAGTACCCATAGCCTCCTGAAAGCTTTCCCAAAAACGTGAGACGAAAATCTTGTCTCTATCTGACACAATATTCAGGGGCACCCCATGTAATCTGACAATCTCAGCAATGAACAACTGAGCATACTGACCCGTAGTATAATCCGTCCGCACTGGCAGAAAATGAGCCACCTTGGTCAAACGGTCTACAATCACCCAGATAGAATCGTGGCCCCGCTGTGATGTAGGCAACCCTGTAATAAAATCCATGGAAATACTCTCCCACTTCCACGCGGGTACTTCCAATGGCTGAAGCAATCCTGACGGTTTCTGATGGTCCACCTTCACCAGCTGGCAGGTAGAACACTTGGACACGAATTCAGCAATGTCTTTCTTCATCCCACTCCACCAGTATTGCCTCCTCATATCCTGGTACATCTTATCGCCTTCCGGATGTACCGCAAATCGGGACCCATGAGAATGAGTCATCACTTCATGACGTAACTCTGCTCCTTCTGGAACCACCAATCTCCCATTAAACCGCAAACCTCCATCAGAACTAACAGAATAGGACTCAGCACCCTCGGCTAGAAGTCGCACAATCTGCTCCTGGCAAAACGGGTCTGTGGTCTGTGCCTGTATCACCCTCGTAACAATCTCGGGTGTGACTGACATAACGGATATGAAAGAACGGGCTACTGCGTCCTGGTGACCCAACTCCTTCCACTTTGCTTTCCAGACGTCCGCTACATCATCTACCGGTCTACGGCTCAACGCATCAGCAACTACGTTGGCCTTCCCCGGATGGTACTGTATTTCGAACTGGTAGTCCTTCACAAACTCTAGCCATCTGCGCTGACGCATATTCAGCTCTCGCTGAGTGAACAGGTATTGGTATTGCAATGACTTGTGGTCTGTGAACAGACGGAATTTCTCACCCAATAAGTAGTGCCTCCATATCCTCAATGCAAAGATGACCGCTGCTAACTCCAGGTCGTGGGTGGGGTAATTCTTCTCATGCGGCTTAAGCTTGCGGGAAGCAAAAGCTATAGCCTTCTCCTCCTGCTGAAGTACTCCCCCAAGTCCCCGTAAGGACGCATCGGTGTAAACCAGGTACTCTACACCCGGCTTCGGTAACGCAAGGACTGGCGCTGAAGTAAGCTTGTCTTTCAGCTCGTCGAAAGCCAACTGACAAGCGTCATCCCAAACATATGGTACCCCCTTGCGAGTCAGATTCGTCAATGGGCCCGCTATTTTGGAGAATCCCCGAATGAATCTCCTATAGTATCCGGCTAATCCCAAGAAACTACGCACTTCCGTCGGTGTCGTGGGCTGTCCCCACTCCCTCACCGCTGACACTTTACTCGGGTCAACTGCTATCCCCTGCTCAGAAACAACATGGCCCAAGAACTGTACCTCTCGCAACCAGAATCCACACTTCTCGTACTTAGCATACATCTGATGCTCTCGTAGAGTCTGAAGAATCTGCCTCAAGTGCTCGGCATGCTCCTCCTCGGAGTGTGAATATATCAAGATGTCATCTATGAAGACGATGACAAACTGATCCAAGAACTCTCTGAATACTCGGTTCATCAAGTCCATGAAAACGGCTGTGGCATTTGTGAGTCCGAACGGCATTACCCTGAACTCATAGGACCCATATCTCGACAAGAAGGCAGTCTTTGAAACATCCTGCTCTCTAATACGTAACTGATGGTACCCCGACCTCAGATCTATCTTCGAAAAGAAAGTTGCTCCCCTCAACTGGTCGAACAGATCATCGATTCGAGGCAACGGATACTTATTCCGTATCGTTACCTTGTTCAGCTCCGGTAGTCCACACACAATCTTAGTGAACCATCTCTCTTCTTCACAAACAAGACTGGAGCGCCCCAAGGTGAGGTACTCCTACGAATGAAGCCCTGACCTAACAGCTGCTCTATCTGATCTCGTAGCTCTCGCATCTCTGCCGGAGCCATACGGTACGGTGCGCGTGCTATAGGTCTCGTATCTGGCAATAAATCTATAACAAAGTCTATCTCACGACTGGGCGGTAGGCCTGGTATCTCCTGAAACACATCGGAATACTCCCTGACAACAGGGATCGAATCTAAGGGAATCACAACCTCCTTAGAGGTATCCTCCTCTATGTAATACAAATGAGCGGTAAAACCTCCCTCTGGGCGAGGCATCGCCACTACAAACATCTCTTGCCCCGGAATGGCAAAAACAATGCTCCCACCGAAGCAATCAATCATGGCTCTATAAGCTGCGAGCCAATCCATACCAATAATCACATCATGCTCGTGCATGTCTAAGACTAACATGTCTGCAGGTAATACCAAGCTACCAATCTCTACCCCCACTCCCCGGCATATAAAGAAAATAAGTGACCCACTCCCAGTGGTGAGTCGACACACGTCTCTCTGCTGTGGCTAACAACCCTAAGGACTTCGCAAAATGTGTAGCTATAAAACAATGCGTTGCCCCCGTATCAAACAAAACTCGACCCATAGTACCATGGATAGGAAACATACCCTCAATCGCGGGTGGTGCCTGTGGAGCTGCTGCCTGGTGGACGTTATAGACACGTCCGTACTGTAATTGCCCCTGCTGCACTGGAGCTGCTGGAATGGCTGGTAGGGCTAGCACCTGGGCTGGAGCTGGGAGGGCAGGTGGAAAAAATGGTCTCTGCGGCTCATTACGGGCTCCCTGCTATTGTGGGGCCCTATCGCCCTCTGGGCAATCCTGGCGCCTATGGCCATGTTTACCGCACCCAAAGCATCGGCCTTTGAAGTTACCTCCCCTCTGACCCTGCTGTCCACGGCCCTGTTGGCCGTTACCTCCACGACACTGGCCCTGTTGGCCCTGATGTGCACGCTGTTGGCCCTGCTGGCCCTGCTGCTGTCCCTGCGGTCGGTGTTGGCCCTGCTGATTAGGCTGGCCCTGATGGCCCTGCCTGAAACCCCCGAATCCCTGCCTAGAATCACCTGAACGGAATCGCTTAGTAGGGTCCCCCTGATGGGAACTCTGCTCGTGCTGACGAGTCTGTCCATGAGTTGGTGCCCCACTGGCACTATTACCCCCGGTCCTGCCCTGCTGGCTGGACTCTCCTGCTCTCTTGCTTCCCTGCAAATTGAAGCGGTGATCCTGGCAATGTAGCAACGCGGCATTGAGTACATCAGTAAAAGTACTCAGGGATAGATTCCCAATAAGGTGCTGACGGATCCTCCAAGCTAATCCGTCGACAAACAGCATAATCTTCTTGCTCTCAGTAGGTGCCTCATCTGGCACAATTGTGAGAAGTCTCGTGAACTCCTCCTCATACTCAGCTACAGTAAGGTTCTCCTGCTTCAGATTTAGTAATTTCCGCCTCATCTCAGTTTGCACTGCGGGTGGAAAATACTTGCGGTCAAACCGCTCCCAAAACAACTGAATAGGGATCGTGTCCCTCTCCTCCAAAGTAGTAGTGGACTCCCACCACTGTAAGGCGGCTCAAACCAGCTTAAAGGAAGCCAATAACTGCTTTTGCACGTCAGTGCACTCATACATACGGAGGTGCCGCTGGATGTCTTTCTTCCATTGGCTAACTGTAACAATATCGGAGCTACCAGAAAACTCAGGGAGATGCGCTTTCTGAAAAGCATCCCGAACCCTCTCCCATGCAGATGGAAGCTGTGCTGGTACTGGCGCCACTGCCTGAACCTGGGGTGGAGCCTGCTGAATCACCGCTATCGCGGCATTCACCGCCTGAGCAACAATGGCGGCTACTTCGTTTGCATTCATTGTGCCTGGTGCCGGAGCTGCGGGCTGCTCGGCTTGGGCACGCCTATCTTTCGGAGCACGTCTCGGAGGCATCTGAAACGTGAACAAATTTATTAGTCTACAGTTATCATCAAATCTCAAATAGCTGAAGACTTAAATGTAAAAGCAAGAATACAACAATCCTAAAAATAGGGCTCTATAGCAATAACGTCAAGCTGAAAGCGAAATAAGCCGTACAGATCCTATGGACACTAGAACCTGATGCTCTGATACCACCTGTGACACCCCGCCTAATTAAATACCGGGCGATCACTCCTTTATTAAATTAAATCAAGGTAAACAGTTGGATCATTCTCAGCATCACTGTCGATAAAAATAAATTTTCCAATTTAACACCCTAATAATTAAGCTAAGTGTCAAAACCATTTTCATACATACTTTCCAAATTTATTAAAGAAAAAGATTTATTTATTTAAAAACAACATTTCTACAATTAAGAATCACACCACAATAAACCAAATAATATAATACATTCGTCAATCGAATGTCAACATATGAAAACTAAAGTCACAAATCCAAACTGAATAAATCCCACAGAACAATACGGGAAATAATTGAAATATAAATGTCCCAACAACAATGAAGTAATGGAAAGGGCGACACATGGCCAATAAATGAGAATGCTAGAAGTGAAATCAATAAAGGACGCCGTTTACGCAAGTGACCTGCAACTCCCACCTAAGCTGCAGCACGTTCCTCTCAAGGGATCCTAAGCAAGACGCCCCTGTGGCTGGGCACCTGAAATATATACATATATATACAAGAGAGAGAGAAAAAGAAACGGGCCAGAGCCCGAAAGTGTGTTTGATTTTAAAATACGTTTAGCAAGTATTTAAATTGATACAGGCCAATGCAACAACATATTAATGCGTCACTCTCTTGAGAAATACTCACCTCTCTTCTAATGTGCACACCTATCGCACTAACCTTCCCAACGGTTATTGTTAACAAATTTTATCGTACTAACCTTTCCAATAATTTAGCTTATCTTAACTTACTCATAAGATTTCAAAACCGGGCAATATTTTTATTTAAAAAGAATACTTCCAGATTAGCAGCACACTCTCGTTTTAGCTTTTATTAATTTATAAAGTTTCTCAGTAACATATTATACTTTCACAAAACAAGTATTCACTATCTGAGTCATCAACCATGTCCTACTTATCAAATCACAGTAGGCAGTTTCAAATTTCCAAATCTCATATATATATTAACTACTCGTATAATATATATAAAATAACAGCACCCCAGATAAAACTATGGTGCGTGCATACTCTACTATCCAAAGCCCCATATCACTCATATTAAGGGGAATACATTCGGAATCACTCTCGAATTGTATTAACATAATTACACAAACAATATTGAGGCGAAGAATAGATTCCAAGTCTCTAAGAGGATGGCAGATGCCTGCGTCTCTTAGGACTGTCTGAACTATCACATCGATAGCCTGTACCAAGGATATCTATCTTCTAGGGTACAAGTCAATATCCCCCATAAAGGTCCCATCGAGATAAAACTTGTCCCAACGCGGTAACCTCAGGGATAGCAAGTAGCGTGGGCATGATTTTCACAAGTATATAATATATGTACACACAATCATATAAATATTCCACTTTATCATATTAATATAGGTTCTTCTCGTCACCCATAATTATACCATTTATCCTTAATTTCACATTTTTAGAATTACGTATAAGGTTTCATCTCTAACCTTAACTCGAAGGGTTTTCTCACTTAATACGTGACATTCGTTGACTCTATCCTTCCAAGTAGAAAAATTCAGTCGGTATACCTCTATTCACTATCGTAGCTATTCGCCGCATTCTCTCACTTGAAATACGTAGTTTCATCTTTCATTATATAATTATCCCAAAAACAAGATACTCGTCTTATAATAAAGTTCTCAACACTTATTCATATGTCCTACTGGTCTTTCCTATCTCCCAAAACATTTCATTAAGGATACCCAAGAATTATTTCACGATAATTTAATTTAACTAAGTAAATAAGGGAAATAAGAGTCTGCCAGGAGGGGTCGATCGATCGAGGTCTGGGGCTCGATCGATCGAACCTTCGATCGATCGAAGCTCTAGGCTCGATCGATCGATCAAGCAGGTCTGCGAAAATTCTGCAGAAATGCAGTTACGGGTTCTACCAAATTTCTTCATCCAAAACCATGTTTTTCCATTCTAAACGTCCCAAAATCCTACTACTATAATTATAACAATATACCAGATGTTTTCAACGTAAAGCATGTGTATATCTAACATTAAACATGGATAATTAACCCAAAATTCATCTAATCATCAAGAACCCTAGAGTTTTTCTTAATCAAGGTTCTAATCTGTTTTTACCAGAATTTCCTTCTAATATATCATCAAAATTTCGTGGGTTATATTCCTCTACATGGCAAGGATTCCAGAATTTCATTATAATCAATACTACATGCATTTTCCTAACACCAATTGGGTTTTCTTCCATAGTTTTCATCTCTAATCAATCCTAAACTAATATGAAGATTGCACTAACGAAAATACGCAAGTTAAATACTTGCCTGGGATTTTCAGAAGTCTGGTTTGCAGATGAATCCGGTGTGGTTGCGTTCCCCTTCTTGCGATCTACGCGTTGGTGGTGGCGGCGGTGCAAACCGGTGACTTTTTGGCCTTGAATTGCCTTGGAGCTCTCTCCTCTCTTCTCTAATGGCCGTCACTTGTTTTCTGAATATTCTAACCCTAAAAGACTAACCTAAATGGCTGATATAGGTTGCTGAATTTCGTGGGTTTAATTACCCAAAAAGGTGAAATGACTAAATTGCCCTCCCGGGGTACCAATTAGGCCTAAAAACGCCCCGAAACCCAAAATAAACCTCCGGGTACACTTTTCTGACTATCTCGACCCTTCCGGACGCGTTGGCGAACTCAAAACGACCATACGAACAACTTATAAAATACTCACTTTTTATTTAACAAAATTAGTCCTGACGTGACACGGGCACGTCCCGACTTAAATTTCCGAAATAGTCATTTGATTCACTCATGACATTCAATATAACAAATATAATATATTACTTTGCTCATTAGTAATATTCAACAAGTTTCTCATAATTACTAACTCTCGTCACGTTAATAATTATAACATAATTAATTTTCGGATTTTTATTAAATAAATCATTCACGTTAAATTTAATAAATCCCCAATTTAATATAGCATAAAAATACGGGGTATTACATTAACGGGTTCGGATGCGATCCGATTATATGACAGATCATTGATCAGTCATACCAAACCTGAATCCGTTAAAGATTCGAAAAATCCAACCCGAGCCAGAAAATTTATTATCTGATTTTTTTACACATTTTTATATATTTAAAAATAAATTATGGCCAAAACTATGCGGTAGAACTATTTCTTAAAATAGTAAAAAAATTATTTTTTTGTGTGGTATTTAAATATTTTAGGGGACCCTTAAAAAACTCGACAAAAAATGATTTTTTTTGCTATTTTAATAATAGAGAATTAAGGTAAAGGTCACGTTCCTTCCTATATTTGGATTTTTAGGACAATGCTTTTCAAGTTTATAAATCTAGTCCCTGTGGTACAATAGCATTTATTTGTTTGGTCCCTTTAGAGTTAGGAGTTCATTTTTTTGGTCCGCGCCAGCTGCATCATTTTTCACCATTTTTCATGGTGTTTTTAGTATAGGGACTAAATTTATAAAATTATGTGGAGTGTCCAATTTTTATACATTTTAAGACTTGCAAGGACCTTTCCCCAACACTCCCTTTTAATAATATCGATCAAAATATGTCAATTTTTAAACTGCTTATTCAATGTATTTTGGCTAATTTTTTTAAAATAACAAAAGAATTTCATTTTGAGTTGATTATTCCCTAAAATGTTTAAATACCACAAAAAAATCAACCTAAAAATGATTTTTTTGCTATTTTAAAAGAAAATTCCGCACGGTTTGTCCTTACAGGGAGGTCCGCAACGCACAAAAGTCCCTCTCTCTCTCTCTCTCTCTCTCTCTCTCTTTATATAGATATATATACACAGTACTGCTCTTATGCATATCAGTCCGCATTTTAAGAGTGCGGACCGGACACGTGTCACCTGGCGGTGAGCCTAGAAATTATAGGCTAAATTATAGGCGCGCTCTCTCTCTCTCTCTTCTGGGCTCACCGCCAGGTGACACTTGTCCGATTCGCATTTTTAAAATGTGGACTGGTATTCACAAGAACATTAGTGTGTGTATATATATATATATATATATATATAATATGTTTATATAATAATAAAGATAGTAAGTTTAAATATATATATAAACTGATATATATTTTTTTAATCTTAATTATAATCTAATATATACATATGCATGTGAATTTATATATTCCTATACATATTTAATGTAAATATTATAGTTACATATACACAATTATTTTATATATAACTAATAATCGAATTAGGGACAATGAGGCCGATGGTCTAGTGTGCAGCGTCTAGTGAACACACGCCACCAAACTCGTGAAAATCTCTCGATATGCATGGGGGCTGAATAGGTTCTATGAACATCCGAAATATGCTTATATATGAAGATCGACAACAATGCATCGGGCCATCCTATGAACACACGCCACCCCTGGTTGTTTCGCTTCAATAAACACAAAGCTGACTCATATTGTTGTTGGTGGATTGTTCATTGGGACCGAGGTACTTATGGTCCTTAGTAGGCACCATTCCTCCGTGGCCTGTCGAAGGTGGCGTGTGCGGGTCTGCTGGGTGCGAACTGTGCTGACTAGCCATCTAGGTTGCTTGGTGATGCAGGAGAATGATGTTAAAGTATATTTTGTACTTTTGTCATTAGATATTTTGAGAGGCTTCTAGATTGATGATGTCACTCCTTGAGGCCACTACCTTGTGACAACTTTTTAGAATCCTCTCCTTTATTCTATTATACAACTTAAATAGGGCGCTCCGCACCCTTTTGTAGTCACTACTATTATGAGTGATATGATTGAGAATTAGAAATTAGGTCTTTAGCCTCTAAATTATCGTTGTTGTTATTGTATAGTTTATAGATTAAATCGCTTCCTACCCAGCTACACATCAAATTTGTATCAGAGCTTCGTTCCTCTTGGGCCATCTACGATGTGCACCAACAACTGAAAGGTGGGATGGTGTCACTCGGATCATGTCCGTGCCACCAATAAAGAGGGTTGAAACCCTAGGTCTCCAGCCACCAACCTACCCCATTCGACCAGATCTGCACGCCTGTTGACACACGACCGACTGACCGGACTGCTGTAGACCCTTGTCACAACCACAAAAAAAAAAACCAGACCAACCACCGAATCAACCACCAACAACCGACAAACGTGGCCCATCCATTCCCGACTTTGATCGCACGGTCTTTGAAGGGTTCCGACCATCGGTCAACCACCAACCTCCCCCCGAGTTTCGTCCAAGTACGCTTGGGTAGATTTGACCCAAAACCTCCATCCGACACCCAAAACAATCACCCCCATCCTCAATTCTGGTTTTTCTTGCTAAAAAACCAACTATAAGGCACTTAAACGGATCTAGGCCGTCAATCAACTCTATGCCTCAAAACCTAGCTTCAAATAAAATAAGTCTTGATTTAACCCGCTACATAGGGTGCCCCTCATTTGGCATTCTACCCATACCCGCTCAAGTCCTGCTTTCAGAAGTTCGTTCCATTTGCTGACGACACAACACTTTTTGCAATCTCCAAGAAAAACGTGCCGCCCTCGCCCTTTACCCTCCTTCTAATAACCCCCCACACCCAAAACGAAACTCCCGTCCTCGCGATGTCTCTAACTCTCCTCAGTAGTACCGAGCCTCCTAATGACTCCATTTGGCTGCTGACAAGTATCTTTTTCACCTGTTGCACGTCCAAAGGGTGCTTATGTACCGTTATCATTGACGGCAGAGCCAAGGCAACCTCGTCGCCCAAGAGATGATTGACAAGTTGAGGCTCCTTACGGATCCACTCGCCAAGCCCTGTCGTATTACGTGGTTGGGTAGCGGAAGTTCTATAGCTCTGAGTCTATAATGTCTTGTACCATTCTCCATCGGGTTGTACGTCAACGAGGTACTGTGCACAATCGTTGATATGCGAGTTTGTCGCTTTCCTTTGGGGAAGCCATGGCAGTACGACCATTCGAGCGTACATGATGGCCGCACCAACATTTGCACATTCCAACACCATGGGCAATAATTTCAGTTCCGTCTAATGCGTGAGTTGCACCCATCACAACCGTCTGCATTCATAATTTTCACGCTGGCCTAACTACGGAGGCAGAGGAGAGTGATTGTGTGCACTTATTAGCCTTATCACCGGACGCAGAGACCGCCTGAGATTCAAGACCACTTAGATTCCTATTCCGATGTGTGTACCCTATCAGACGAGCTCCCACCTCTTCGAGATATTCAACACGCGATCGATGTCGTATTCGTAGCTTCCCTACCCAGCTTGATCCATTATCGGATGTCGCCACCTGAGCACGAGGTGCTTTAGAGGCAAGTTTCTGAGTTGTATGACTGTGGCCTTATCATGGAGAGTATATCTTTATGCACCGTTCCGACCCCCCTCACCCCGAAGAAAGGTGGGAGTTGGAGGATGTGTGTTGATAAGAGTGTTGTCAACACGATTACCGTCAAGTATCAGTTTCCCATTCCTCGCCTCGATGATATGCTTGACCAGTCGCATGGAGCACGAGTCTTTTCCTAACTTGACTTGCAGAGCGGGTATCATCAGATCCCATGGTTCAAAGTCTCGGTATCGGTCACCCGATTTTCAACTTGGTCGCGGTATCGGGCGATACGCAAAGATACACTATTTAGAGGGCGCAAAAAATTTCGAAAAAAATATAGAAAATTTTAAAAAAATAAGATCAACAATGTGGACCAATCGGATACATTCAAACCATCCTTTAAAATGCATTGGATTGTACAACTGGTTATACTGAAGCGCGATGGGCTTGTCAGATTCAATATTCCATAATAGACCAATATTAATATAGAAAAATAATCTAATGACACATAGGATTTGATTAAAAAGTTGCATTTTTTTAAGAATTCTAAACATTTTTTTTGTAGAACACATTATATGTGGGAATTTTTAGAAATTCTAAACATTTTTTGTACAAAACATTAATTTAGGAATTTTCAGAAATTCTAAACAATTTTTTTTAGATTTCAACAATTTTTGTACAAAACATTATTTTGTACGAAAAAAGTTGAGAGATATTAATATTTTATTATTGAATATTGCTAGTTTTTTAATAAATAGTACTAATTAAAAAAAATGTACAATAATTTTTTGGTGCCCTAAAATTGTTTATAATTTTTATTTAAAAAAATAGTACTGATTTTATAACAACTGAAAATTTATAATAATTTTTTATTTTATAAAACCACTAAGAAGTGTGACTAATTAAACCAAACACTATATTATATACATTAAATAGGAATAACATAAACTTTCTGAAAAAAGTATGTACAATTAATAAAAATTAGTACCAACATATTGATTACTTGTTAAAAAATAATACCATTTTTTTAGAATTATTACAACTTTGTTTGATAATTTTTTTGTTACAAATCAGAACCATTTTTTATTAAATAGTACCAATTTTTTAATAAGTTTTTTTTTTCTATGTCATTACCATTTTTAAAAAATTAATGATACCGTTTTATAAAAACATACACAAAAAAAGTACCATTTTTTGAAGGAAAGAAAAACTGGACACAAAAGCAAGGGAAAAGAAACTATAAAGTGAGAATAAAACAAATATACTTAAAAAAAAGATAAATTGTTAATAACACATTCTTCTTTAAACAAAATAAACTAATTAAAAAAAACACTTTTAAATGATAGAAATGTTTCTCTTAAAACAAAGGTTAAAACAGTAACAAACACATGCTTAAAAAGGTTAAAACAGTCCACTCTTAAAAAAGGTTAAACAACCAACACACGCTTAAAAGAAAAACAGCCAACACATGGTTAAAAAACACAAAGCCAACACACGCTTAATAAACAACAAAAGGTTACCTCTAGGGTTTCTTTGGAAGTAAAACAGCGGCGGAAATTCTTTCAACTCCGGCGAGATTTGGGGATTTTCAGCGTAGGAGGGAAGATGTAAAGGTTAGTACTTTCCTGTTTTCTCAACTCTACGTCCATTTCTTGCTTTTTCTCCATAAATAATTGAGATTCACCCCTTATTTCTTCATCTCGGCCGATATATCGGGTTCTCATCTCTGACCGGCCGATATATCGGCGAGTTAAGCTGATATCGGCTGTTTTTTATATTTTTTCGTATCGCGACCCGGTATCGTATCGTCCACTACCGATTCCGAGTTGACTCGGCCGAGTCTTTGAACCATGTCAGATCCGCATGCGACCCAATGATGAATGGAAGACTGTCTTCAAAATGAAGGATGACATATATGAATGTACCGTTATGCGGGTCATGACTCAGATCCTTCGGACATTCCTCAACAAGTTTGTAATAGTTTACTTCGATGACATTCTCTTTTACAGTTAATTAGAGGAGGAGCATTTACCTCATGTGATGCAAGTATTAGCCGTCCTCTGAGTCGAGCATTTTTATCTTCACCTAAAGAAGTGCTTGTTTATGGACCTGTCGGTCACCTTTTTGGGCTATGTAGTTTCTGACGATGGTGTGCGTATTGATTCCTCTAAAGTGCTGGCCATAATAGATTGACCCACCCCCACCTCCGTACAGATGCGTAGTTTTCCTGGTCTGGTCGGCTTCTGCCGTCGATTTATTGCTAGTTTTAGTACTGTTATGGCCCCACTCACATATTTGATGGGTACCTCCTCTAGTACTGAGTTCTGATGAACTGATAGCGCCTTCCGCCGCATTAAGACCCTTATGGTCACTTCCTCGATTTTATCCCTTCCCGACTTCACTCAACTTTTTGAGATGTCTTGTGATGCTTGCAAGACAGGCATTGGCGTTATCTTGAGTTAGAACCGAAGGCTGGTTGCATTCTTCAGTCAAAAGCTTTCAGGGTGAATTATTCGACCTACGATCTAGAGTTCTACGCAGTCATCAAGGCTCTCAAATTTTGGCAGTCTTATCTCCTGCATAAGGAGTTCGTTAGCAAGTCAGATCACTAGAACTTCGTTATCTTCATAGCCAGTGCTGGATTACTATTCATCATGCTAACTGGACAACCTACCTTCAACTCTACACCTTCCACTTCCATTACAAACTAAGGAAAAAGAACCAAGTAGTTGATGCTCTTAGCTACCGCTGTCATGCATTGGTCATCATCTGTAGCCAGGTTTTTGGCTTCGACGAGGTGCGAGACTTGTATGTTTCTGACGCTCATTTTGAGCCTCTTTTTATCAAGTGCCAACAACATAATGGCGCTTCAGGAACTTCTTGCTTCAGGATGATTTTCTTTTTCGCGGCACCGTCTTATGTGTTCCTGCTTCTCCCGCCGAGAGAAGATCATTTCTGAGGTCCATTCTGGCGGCCTTGTTGGCCATTTGGGCATGGCGCGTACCCACTCGGCCCTTAGGGAGAGTTTCTTTTGCCCTATTATGCCGCAAGACACAAACGCCTTTATTTCGCCAATGTTTTACTTGTCAAACGGCTAAGTGGCAGCATAGCAATGCCGGTTTATACACCCCTTTACCTATTCCCGATCGCCCTCGGCAGGATGTCTCCATTGACTTCATTATAGGCCTTCCCCGCACCCCTTGGGGGTACGATTCCATCTTTGTCGTTGTCGACTGGTTCTCCAAAATGGCACATTTCATACCTTGCTCTCGCACGACAGATACATTCCATGTGGCCACCATCTACTTTTGAGAGATTGTTTGCTTACACGGCGTGCCTCGTAGCATCACCTATGGCTGCAATGTTTGGTTCATCGGTCACTTTTGGCGATCTTTGTGGGCCTCCTACGATGCTCTTTTCAATTTTCCACCACTTTCCACCCCAGATAGATGGGCAGACTGAAGTTGTCAACCGGAATGTTGGGGACTTAATCCGTTGCTTAACCGCCGAGACCCCATGGCAGTTGGATGTTACCATTGCACAAGCCAAATTTGCCTTCAACTACGCTTTTAATCCTACTATTATCTCTCCCTACCAGATTGTCTTGAGAACGTCCCTCTCCGTTTCCTTAGAGTTGGCAGAGCTTTCCCCCACATCCGCACCCGCCTCCAGCGCATGTACGCCTCCTACAAGGGCCATGCTGATGCACACCGCCGTGTCGACGTCTTTCAGCCTGGCAATCCAGTCATGGTTTACCTTCAGAAGGCTCACCGCCATGGCAAAGGGCACAAGCACTAAATTCGTCGTTTTGGACCGTTTCCCTTAGTCCGGAGTTGTGGGGATAATAAGTTGATTTGCCCGCCAAATTCTGCATGCAACACACTTTCAATGTCACCTATTTGTTCCCCTTTCGGGGCACCCACATTCTTCCGACACCTGTACCTCCAACTAAGGGTCACCTACCCGTTTGCTCCCACGTTGATCGTGTTGAGGATATCTTGGCATCTGAGGTGGTTTCCTCTCCATTCGGTGACTACACGGTTCCTTATTCGGTGATTGGGTCGAACAGAAGTCGAGGGACTATACGACAGCTTCTCAAGGGAGGAGAGTGATGCAGAGCATAGTGCTAAAAATATATTTTTGTACTTTTGTCATTAGATATTTTGAGAGGCTTGTAGATCGATGATGTCACTCTTTGAGGTCACTACCTTGTGACATCATATTTCTAGAACACTCTCGTTTATTCCATTGTTCTCTATAAATAGGGGGCTCCTCGCACTTTTGTAGTCACTACTATTTTGAGAGAGATGAATGAGAATCAGAAATTAGGCCTTTCGCCTCTAAATTATTATTGTTGTTGTTTAGTTTATAGATTAAATTTCTTCCTTCCCCCAACTACACATCAATTTGTATTAGAGCCTCGTTCCTCTTTGGGCATTTGCGATGGGCACCAACGATTGGGAGGCGGGATGGTGCCACCTGGATGATGTCCGTGCGACCACCAACAAAGGGGCTGAAACCGTAGATCGCCAGCCACCAGCTGCCGCATTAGACCAGATCTGCACACCGGATCCCACTGGACAGCATGCCGACACACAGCCGACTGACCAGACTTTCCAGACCCTCTTGGTCGAGACCATGATCGATGTAGTAAACACTTAAATATCACTAAACTCATTAAAATTAAATGATTCAATGGCTTATCAATGGCCTTTATTTACAATAGAACTTGCTAAAGACATAAATGTAACATTTAAGTAATAGATAAATCTAGATGCATATGGACTCTAATAAAGAGTTCAAATTTAAACTAATAGCGAGGAATAATTTAAGAGAGAATAATAAAGGGTTTCCCATGGGGCCCACGCGTCACACTGAAGACTGCTCCCCACTTATTCTAAGGGAGATATATGCACATGCATTTGTAGATTACCACACCATGAATAAACATGTTATACTAGTTTATTTTATTTTATATTTTCTTAGTGCATATGGTCTTCTATGTATTAAAATTTGCACTTCTCTGCAGGGTGATCATGTGACCTTCCTAAATATATACAAAGGATATCTCCAGTCTAATAAATCTCCAAAATGGTGTCATAAGAACTTCGTAAACTACCAAGCCATGGTGGGTATCTATCTCAGCTGCTTAATAATTTGAGAAATGTTTATTTCTATTTTTGCTAATCTCAAAGTGGTCAGTTACGTATCAAAAATAAATTAAAATAACATTGATATAGTTAAATATTTAGTGCGTAAAATCTTTTATCTGGAGTTTTACTTCCTATTGAATTCTCTTATCAAATTATTTATACAGAGAAACAATAATTACTGGAAAATTTCATCTGCATCACTTAATTTGATTATCTTTTTAAATTCTATGCAGAAAAAAGTTCTTGAAGTAAGAGGACAACTCAGAAGAATAACACAGCGATTAGGCATCATCTTAAAATCTTGTGAAAGTGATATGCAGGTAGCTTGGTCAAACACCTAATGATTTTTTATTTCTTATTTTCAACTTAACCAACAATATGGAAGGCTCACTCTTATTATTGTGATTTCAAAAGTTTAAACGCAATTAGAATGTAAAGGCCTCCTTATTATTTTGATTTAAAACTAACAAACCATTCTTTCGTCTTAAATTTTTTATTTGTTGCTTATACTCCCTATATGCTACCTCCACCTGATCACCCCACGACAAAACAACATAGCAACACTTATGTGTTTGTGTTTTTTCTCTTTACCCAAACTAATATTATAATTATATATATATACACACATATAGTTTGAGTTGATTTTTTTTGTGGGGTCTTTAAACATTTCAGGAAAGCCTAAAAAAAAAATCTGCTCAAAATAATTTTTTTGCTATTTAAAAAAAAGAGGTCAATATATGTTAGTTTTTACTTAAAAACTGACATATTTCGACCGGTTTTTTCAAAATAGTAAAAAAGCTTATTAGTTTTTTTGTGGGGCTTTAGGTTCGCACTAGTGATATGTATAGGTGGTATGTACAGGAGCCTGTATATATATATATGAAATTTTAAAATCTAATGCTTGTCCAAATCTAAACTTCTTGTCAACCATAAAATCTGCCTTTGTTAACCTTAAAATCCTTTATTTTGCATCATTTCTAATCGATTTTTGTTAGTTTTTAACATAATTTATTCAAGTATCCTCTCAGTTTGCTGAAAATGTGTCGATAATTGTAAAAAAAAATAGTCATATGCAAAGGGTCTGCATTAAATATGGCCCCTTAAATCTCAGGTCGGTCCCTACTTAGGGAAGTTGAAGCGTAGCAACACTCAAATTTTGTTCATAAACTTGCGAACTTAACTCTGGAGGACCCTTGAAAAATAATTTGTGCTTTAAAAAGGCCCAAAAAATGTATGCATACATCTTGGGCCAACTATTCCTCCGCTTTATGTTTTCTAATTATAAGAAAAAAAACTTGTATTAAAGATAACACAACTTCTATCGTTAGCTACATAATAACCTCCCTCCAATTCCTCTTCCCACTCGCCCTTTTTTAAAACTCTGATGTGCATTTTTTTGAAAAATCTGTAGTAGTATTAGTCGTAGTTGTCAAAATGTGCATTGGGTATAAAACAACCCTTGTATCATGTATCTTGTATAACATCCTACAACACAGAGCAAAATGTAAAACACAAGAAAACCACTACGTAACACATCATTATATATAATAAAACATAATAGTCTAAAACCAATCATACGACATTATATTGTCCAACAGTAAGAAGTTTGCCTTTGTTGTAAAAAAGTGTGTTTGTAATCACGTTTTTACAATAAATATTGAATAAGATTACAATAAACAAAATGAAATTCATTATCATTTTTCATATGAAAATGGACTGATATGGTTACAAATTTACAATAGAATGCTCCTTGTGTTTCGATCATGCAATGTATATGTTTTTGTTACTGTATCATATAGTAAACTACATATCACGTAACAAAACTTACATATCGTATGGTTCGTATACTAACTATGATATTATTATTATTATTATTAGTTTCAAATTAAATGGTTATATAAGTGGTAAAAAAGTTCCACAACGGTCACCATTTTTCTTCTCTCCAAGTAACAGTTCCTTTTTTTTTTTTCTAGATCTCTTGATATAGTGACCAGGTCCTAGTATATTTTATTCTCTTGCAGGTAGTAAGAAAGGCAGTCACTGCTGGATTTTTTGCAAATGCATGTCGTTTAGAAGTGAGTATGAGAATTTATACGCAAACAATCATCTTCATTAATGCCTCGAGGAACTTCAGTTGTTAAAAGTGAAACCCTTGAAATTTTTTGTGAAGTAATTGGTTGACATAATCTCCTGATATGTTTCTGTTGTGTATTCTTGTTGAAAGGCCTACAGTCACAGCGGGATGTACAAGACACTTCGAAGTTCTCAGGAAGTTTATATTCATCCTTCATCCATACTATTCAGGTTGGTACACAAGTATATAACTTCACAATGATGTACACAGGTATATAACTTCACAATGATTACTATTGAAAGTATCAACCTTTTGAAAGAACAAAAATGCTATTGTGACAGAATTTTTGACAGAATTTTTCTGGACAAACTGATGTGGAGTGCTTCTATTGGTTGGTTTTTGGGGTCCATGCCAGTGGGACCAAGAAACCGACCAATAGAAACACGTCACGTCAGTTTGTCCATGAAAATTCTGTCAAAAATTCTGTCACAATAGAACTACTCTTTGAAGAATTATCGTAAGAGGCAGTGGAAGGATAATTACCTGGGAGGATGTTTGTGTAGGCCTTAAACCTCGAAAAATTCTGTCACAATAGAACTACTAACCCCCAAAGTATTTATTTGTTGGCCTTAAACCTCGAAAAATAAGACTGTTAAGGGCTTTCGGGCTTTTAGCCCCCAAACAAAAACACGACATGTATCCCTTTCTTGCGTTTGGTTAGCACAAAGAAATGGGGGTCGAAGTCAAAAAGGTTCTTTTTTATTTTTATTTATTTTACAAACCAACATTATAACTATAATATTTACTATCCTTTGACTTTATTTTGCAGAGTTAATCCAAAGTGGGTAATATATAATTCTCTTGTCTCAACTGATCGACAATACATGCGCAATGTCATCACCATCGATCCTTCTTGGTTAATGGAGGCCGCCCCACATTTTTATCGTCAGCAACAACCCAATACCATTCACTGACATATCCTTGGTAGCCCAAAAATATTGAGAAAGCTTAAAAGGAAAGTAGAATATGTACTAATTGTAGAAAATATTTCTAGGTATTACATTTTTATTGTGTTCTGTATTCGAACGTAATCTGAATGCATACTGGTCATATTGGAAAGAAGCATTGTGCAACGTATTTTTGGTTAAAACGCATCTAGGAATTTATGTAAACTGCATTGTTTTGTTGTAGCCTATTTCATACAATATATTCTTCGAATGAAAGGAAATTAAATTTTAAATTAATATCAAGTCATATGATTGACATTCAGTAAGTGCAGCCGATATTTTTAATTTCGAGAATACATTATATAACCCAATGTCCATTCAATTTTATGATCACTAAACAAAGAAAACAATTATTTTCAATCATTGAATTAGTATAATATAATAATTAAAATTATAAATTTTTTTAAGAACTAATTATGAGATAAAAATGGTTAATTAGGTATTTTTAAATATGTGAAGAACATAAAGTTTTGGCATTCAAAATTTAAAGTCCAAATGGATGGGTTAAAAGAACATAAGTTCAAATCAAAATCAATCCCTAATTTTGTTATTCAGATGATTTTTTTAAAATTTATTTATAGAATATATATAAACAAAAATTAAACACGTAGAATAATCTTATATATGAATGAAATTCATAAGGATAAGAAATGTAGAATTTTCGATTGAGGCAAGTGTTAAAACACTTCGACCTTAAGATGATATTGTCCTGCAATTGGTGCTAAATGGATTTTGGCAAATGTTTCTCAGGATACAACAATCATTCTTGCACTACATCACTTCAAATTGCATGTTACTTTTGAAAACATTTATTTTCTGCTTGACAAAACGTTTTAAAATAATGACCCAAGCCACTTAATTACACTAAATCGAATTTAACGATTGGAAAAATATCAATAGTTAACTGTTAGGATAAAATCGAATTTAACTATTGATAAAAATAAATAAAATAAAATTAAAAACGGAAATAACATTTGCACCGAAAATAATAGAAGAAACTCACAAAAAACAAATAAAAAGTCCATTAAAATTGGCCCAAAAAGTTTATACTGTTGGTCAAGTTAAAGACCAAAGTCCAAGGCTCACAACTCACGAGCCGGACCGGGTCCGGCGGGGGGCGACAGCGCGCGCACGCGCTTGTGGGCTTGGAAGTCAACCCAAGCTCATGTAAGTCCTCCCTCCTTCGAAGAGTCGGGATACCCTAAGGGCACCAAACCTTTTAGCCAAAATGAGTTATATTATACTACACCAATTTCTCTCATTTTTTCTACGTGGGACAAGTGCTTTAACATACCACTTCAACCAAGTTCCATGTTCAAAGTGGATACTTTGGGTTACAATTTTTCATTCATTAATTTATGATTTTTATGCATGTGAGTATATCACGTTATACTCCTCGCGGAGGAGAACGTGTTACCACCTTGAACCGTTTGAAAAGATGTATTTTTGTCAACTTAATTAAAACCCATAAATTCTATCAATCCCCCACATTAATGAAAATTGGTTGGATCAACATAAAAGACTATGCGGACATTAAGAGAAATATATTGAAAAATTCCTGCATCAGGAGAGATAGCTTTTGGCCTTGAATCTTCCTTAGTGAGAGATTATCGGATTTACTTACTGATCAGTGAACGTCTTGAACTACTCAGTGTTTTGTGTAAATCAAGTCAATCGACTTCCACAGTAATTTTTCAAACAAAGTTGGTTCTTTCGATTGTATTCATTTTGTCCCTAAACAAATCCAGGTTTCATGAGTGCTTTAGAGAATTTCAGCCTTTCGAATTTCTTATAGAAGCAACTCCTTCACACTCACATAAGTTACTTCCCATTAAGAGTATCCTACTATACCCCACTTGAATTTTCAAAGTATGGGAGTCGTTAAAAGCTAAACTTATCCTTACTTACTTCGTAGGCATCACTGTTTTATCATAGGAATATGTATGAATTTGAAACTCATCGGTGTTCTCTTTTCAAAGAGTCAGCCAATATTCGATTGTCCCTCTAAACCTAGATCTTGGGATCTCCAGTTAGCTAGGTAGGGTTACTGTCGAGACAACTCTTTATTTTATAGGCTTTATTCTCATTCCCCTTGATAAATTATACACTTGATCTCTATTTAACCCTTTGTTAAAGGATCCGCTATATTGTCCTTAGACTTAATATAATCCATGGAAATTATTCCATTAGAGAGAAGTTGTTTAACGGTATTATGTCTTTGAAGTATATGTCGAGACTTACCATTATACATATGACTTTGTGCTCTGTCATTTACCGATTGACTATCACAATGTATGCAAATTGCAGGCACATACCTTGGCCACATTGGAATATCCTCTAAAAAGTTTCGAAGCCATTCCGCTTCTTTTTCAGCTTTATCTAAAGCAATGAATTCAGACTGCATAGTTGACCTAGCAATGCACGTTTGTTTTGAGAATTTTCAAGACACCGCTACACTACCAAGTGTAAATACATAACCACTTGTGGATTTAGAGTCCTTTGAATCAGGTATTCAATTAACATCACCTTATTCTTCAAGTACAACCGGATATCTAGCGTAGTGCAATCCATTATTAAGAGTATATCTTAGATATCTAAGAACCCTTATACAGACATAATTTTCAATTGAGTCCGTTGTATGTTTATTTAACTTATTTCTGAAACAAAACACATTTGAGTCATATATCATATTTTTATTGTCACGATCCCATACAAACTATGAAGTATTAAAGTTTATTGAAGAAGTTGCGGCAAAGCTTCAAAGATTTATCATGCCTGTTTTGTTATGCAAATTTCGTCTTCATGTCAAATTGCATTCTGAGACCACTCATGTATGAATGCGTAATTTTAATGGGACTTGGCATTTATTTTAAATTGTTTGAGGATGTTATTAAAATATTTTTAAAGTGTTTACACTTTGTTTTATTTTGATAAGGATGTTTAGAGGTGTATTTTACGCAAACTCTATTTCGCTCTCTCGCTCAAACGACATCAAACGACATAAGCAGTCGTTCGAGTGAGATCACTATGTCGTTCGAACGACATAGCCATCTCATTCGAACGACAACTAATATCGTTCGAGCGAGCTGCCGTATCAAGAAAATTATGTAAGGCGTGGTTTCCTCAGAAATTCATAAGTGTGGAGTCTGAAAAATAGTTTACAAACCACTACGTTTCTGCACAAAGTTTTCTAAGTCCAAAACATCCTTAGAGTTTCAAAGATCCAAGTTTTCATTACTATATGCTATAGTGATCTTTGTTGGCACCATTCTGAGTTTGTTCTACATAGAGCTTTTCTGGGTTTCGCGGTGGAAAAGCGGAAGAGCTGCGTTCAACATCATAGAGGACACAAAGTCATATCGGTGGACACCGAGGTGTAACAACCCAGGTTTTTGAGCGGCTATTTTATATTATTTTGCCCGATGGGCTAATTCTATAAAATAGGGGAAGTTGGAGTAAATATTATTTCCCGTGAGATTTAGGGATAATATTTACCATGTTTCGTCTATTTACCGTATGAGAAGGTAAATAACATTACATTGTGTTTTATTGCTTCGTTATATGTAAAACGACGGTTATGACTCATATTTAAATTGGAGTATAATTAATGAAATAAAATAAAATTTGAACACAAAAATAGTTCACGTTATTCCGAATGCCAGAATAGGGGGTGCAGTTGTTTTTAGAATAGTCGAGATAGTCGAAATAAGTGCCAAGTTGTATTTTTGAGTTTCGGGCACTTTTGACGCGTTATGACTCAATTAAGTGGATACGAGTCATTTTAATGGTGTATTAGCAATTAAAAGAGGGCATTTATGTTTTAAGGCCCGTTTAAATTCCCCACCCTTTTTTCTTTCTTCATTTTGTGAGAAAAGCCAAATGAGAGAGAGAGAGAAGAGAGAGTTGGGAGAAATGGAGAAAAGAGAGAGAAAATGGAGATTTGAGCTGAAACCCGTTGCTACCGGAAGAGAATCCGAGACTACAAACTCGAGGCAAGCTTCTTACTTGCTAGATGTTGATTTAATGTGATAAATTGCATGTGTAGTTAAGTTTTGGAGATTTAAACCCAAAATGAATTCTTTGTTGATTTTGATGATTTAACCCTTAAATCTTAGTTTTGATTTGATTTAAGGATAAATAGATAGTTATAAATGGTGTAGAAACAATTTGGTAGAATTAGTTGTTGTTGTTGTTGGAAGAAATTAAAGATTTGGGATTTTGGAGATTTTAGGGTTCTTCAACCCGTAGCCCAAACTGGGCAAAATTTCAGGATCGAATCGATTCGGCCCTAGGGGCGAATCGATTCGGATAGGGGAGGGATACATGCTTGGACAAACCGAATCGATTCGGGTTGGGACCGAATCGATTCGGAGATTGCAGAAAGTCAGTTTTTACTCACCGAATCGATTCGGCTTTTTAGCGAATCGATTCGCAAGGGCGAATCGATTCGGCGTTAGGGACGAATGGATTCGGGTCCCCTGTTTCTGTGAGATTTTCCTAGTTTGATTTTTTTACCCCTTTTTCTTTTAGGTCCAAGGTTTAGGGACCTTCCTTTGAGAAGTAATGGGGAGTCATAGAGGGTGGTTTTGGGTAGACTAATGTCCTAGGATGATATGGGATATTTGGGCTTACCCCGAGGGCCAGTTTGTATAGGTTAATATCCGAATGATATAGGAGCCTAACCGAAAAATACACTGGAGATAAAATGTAAATGTTGTGACTTTTGGGAGATACTCCTTCAGGGAGACTCACTTTAATGGTTTATGAAATTATATGAACTTTTGGAGACTAGTTTGAGGTTTATGGCACTTCGGGTCTTAGGTCATTAATAAAATATGGCTCTAAGAATAAGAAATGAATATGCTAAAACTTTGTACTAAATGAATAAGTACAAATGATTTTGAGAATGTAAAATTGGATGTTTTCAAAAGGAAAAAGTAATGGTTTTTCATAAATGTTAATTTATGGTTAACACCCTCTCTAAATGACATCATAAGGGAAGTTCGCGCGTGAGGTGAAGCCCCCTGGCTAGCGAATGCAGGGTGGATATAGTCCTAGACCATATGAGCGTTTGTTGTATATTTTTTTGCGATGGTTAGGTAACTTTGGGTGTGGTTATGACTAGCCCGCAGGCATATGGCCGCTTCCCGACGTATTGCGTTTAGGTGCCCAGGTGTCGTAATTGATAGGCACTGGAAGATGATGGTCATTTAGGGGCGCGCCCGACGGGCGGTCTTAGAATCGTTATATATATATAATTATAACTATTCTAAATCAAGTTGGACTTGATGTATGATAAATTCCATAAAGAGCATGATGAAGTGCCATAAAGAGCACAATGAAATTCCACAAAGAGCATATGATAACGATTATATTTCCTGATAAGGAAAGGATTTTTACAAAGTGTATAATTGAGATAAAATGCCACAAAGAGCATAAAAACTGTGACTATATTTCCTGATAAGGAATGGAACTATGAAATGAACTAGTGTACTGAATGAAATTGATTGGTAAACATTTGATAAAGTGTTTTACCATTCATATATATCCGTAAAGAAGAAATAGGAATTATGCTTTTAAATGGTGAATGGATTTAGTTATGTATCCTTGAGTAGCGGTAGATGAGACCTCTTATTTAGATGTATATTATAATATTGTGCTGAGGGTCTAATGTATCTCGACGATCAACCTTGCCTAGTAGTAGTGTATCGGGGGGGGGGGGGGGGGTCCCTTGTTTGGATTTCGCTTTGCGAGACACCCCACGCACGAATAAGGGCATAGTGTTGAGACCGGGGAGAAGTTAGCCTTCTGTTCTTGAATTAACTTGGACATCATCACGGTTATTGCGCTAGGTTGCTTTTAGATTGAGAGGTGAGAAATATTATTGTTAACTGCGAGAGAATCACGCACTTAACTGTCATGCATTTTATTCACATGGGAATCTTATCAAATCAGGCCCTGACCCGTCTATATTTCTTATTTCTACACATACTCTTTGCCGTTACAGGTGCTCTACCGCATGGACACCCGTATTTACATTTCCATTCCAGTTGTCATGAAGCTACGACATATTGCGGATGTTGTAGGTTATTTGTTTTAGATGCCTCTTTCTTTTGTATTCTAGTTATGTTTAGTTGTTTATTCGGGCGTGTTGCCCAAGTGTTGCAGTCATTTATTATATTGTAATAATTGAAATGTAATACTCGGTGTAACTATTTGTATTGATCTGTTCACCAACAGCTTATTCGGTGATTATTTATTATATTGTCATTCCTTATCCATCGATTTTTGATATCCACTCTTTTTGCAAAATGATTGGTGGTTATCTTTTATTTATAATTTTTCTTTTTATTGACAGTCCGTTTTCTAAAATGATTGGTGGTTATCTCGTACTATTATTTAATCTACAATGATGCTGAGAATGGACCATCTATGATTCCTGTGATTATTAGAGTATTGGGCTGGCCACCTATTATTTTAGTAGGCGGGTTGTCACACGAGGCATACGTGGACGCGTGTGTTGTGGACGAGCATCGTGGAAGAAAGACTTTCTGCGTGGGCACTTTGGAGGAATGGTTGAAGATCAAAAGAGTGTCAAGTCTCATGGGGATCGAGTTGTTAAGCAAGAGTTGTGTCTATTCCTTGTAATTCCACATTATAGTGATTGTCTGGCTTGCACTACACCAAAAATAGGAAACTGGCACGGTTTAAAACCTTGCCAGACACAATCTGGCACGGTGCAAAACCGTGCCAGAATCAGGCGTGCCAAATTTTCTGGCGCGGTTTAAAACCGTGCCAGATTTTCCAATCTGGCACGCTTTTGGCACGCTTTTAAACTGTGCCAGTTTTTTAATCTGGCACGCTTTTAAACAGTGCCAGATGTTAAATCTGGCACGCTTTTGGCACACGCCAAAATCGTGCCAAATTATCTATTTTCTGGCACGCTTTTGGCACGGTTATAAAGTGTGCCAGATTGTTTTATAAGCGTTCTCATTTTTATGCATTGGCACGGTTTTGGCATGGTTTAAAACCGTGCCAGATTTTTGAGTTGATTAAAAAAAATAATAATAGGAACCAAATCTGGAAAATCTGCAAATTCCATATTCGGTAGGAAAAATATTTATTATTTGCAAAAACAAAATCAAGAAAATTCACAAATTATGAATATCGCAGGTTGTTGATAAACTAATGTGCATACAAACTTCAAAAAATTACAAGAGATAATACCAATATAAACCAACACATGACCATAAAAGTCGACAATAACTTCAAAAAATTACAAGAGTTAATAATTCTCATATAAAAAAAAAATTGGACAGAGTTTCCTCTATTTTTTGAGCATTCCAAAACCTGCTAACATAAAATCTGCCCATATAAAGCCCGCACGGCCATAAAAGTCAACAATAAAACTACTATGGCCAGCACGACCATAAAAATAAACCATAAAACTACGGAAGCCTGCTCGGCCATAACACAAAAAATAGAATCCTGAATATTAACGACACTAAATACACAATCCCCCTGTTGTAAAGCATTGACTTCTTCGTGCGTTCCAAGTGGATAAAAGCTAACGATTGAATGTCATCCTACAAAAAAAATAAGACACAAAAAAGATACAATATTAGTAACCAAGTCATTTTTAAAAAAATATTCAAGCAAAAAAATTGCATATACAAGAAGAAAAAGTGCATATACGACTACGCGGTCAGTTCCTACAAGTTACATTGATCCCGTGCGAGGTGTTTGTGCCTCCTACGGGGTCGTTTGGGGGCTGGTTCGGGTTTTCACCCCTTAACGGCCTGTTTTCAAGTCTAAGTGTGATTTTTGCAAATTATCGTCATATTCTCAAACCGGGAGTCCCGGGACTACGCGGTCAGTTCCTACAAGTTACATTGGTCCCGTGCAAGGTGTTCGTGCCTCCTACGGGGTCGTTTGGGGGCTGGTTCGGGTTTTCACCCCTTAACGACCTGTTTTCAAGTTTAAGTGTGATTTTTGCAAATTATTGTCATATTCTCAAATCGGGAGTCCCGGGACTACGCGGTCAGTTCCTACAAGTTACATTGGTCCCATGCGAGGTGTTCGTGCCTCCTACGGGGTCGTTTGGGGGCTGGTTCGGGTTTTCACCCCTTAACGGCCTGTTTTCAAGTCTAAGTGTGATTTTTGCAAATTATCGTCATACTCTCATACCGGGAGTCCCGGGACTACGCGGTCAGTTCCTACAAGTTACATTGGTCCCCTACGAGGTGTTCGTGCCTCCTACGGGGTCGTTTGGGGGTTGGTTCGGGTTTTCACCCCTTAACGGTATGTTTTCATGTCTAAGTGTAATTTTTGCAAATTCGGGTCATACTCTCAAACCGGGAGACCCGGGAGTACGCGGTCAGTTGCTACAAGTTACATTGGTCCCGTGCGAGGTGTTCGTGCCTCCTGCGGGGTCTTTTGGGGGCTGGTTTTGGTTTTCACCCCTTAACGGTCTGTTTTCAAGTCTAAGTGTGATTTTTGCAAATTATCGTCATATTTCACAATAGGACTCGGAATTAGTGAAAATGAGTAAGTAATTGAGAAAGGCCACAAACCAAGCACACGTGTTCGATGTGGGTCCTATCGATTTGTCGATTTATTCCGAGTCCTATTGTGAAATATTGAGTATTGTCCTCACCATGGGTCCTATTCATTATACTAAATAATTGCGAGGTGTTCGTGCCTCTTATGGGTCCGTTTGAGGTCTTGTTTAGGTTTTCACCCTTTAACGGCTTGTTTTTAAGTCTAAGTGTTATTTTTGCAAATTATCATCATATTCTCAAATCGGGAGAACTGCGACTACGCGGTCAGTTTGTACAAGTTACATTGGTCCCGTGCGAGGTGTTCGTGCCTCTTACGGGTCCATTTGGGAGCTGGTTTAGGTTTTCACCCTTTAACGGCCTGTTTTTAAGTTTAAGTGTTAATTTTTGCAAATTATCGTCTTATTCTCAAACTAGGAGACCTGGGACTATGCGGTCAGTTCATCCAAGTTACATTGGTCCCATGCGAGATGTTCATGCCTCTTACGGGTCCGTTTGGAGGCTTGTTTAGGTTTTCACCCTTTAACGGCTTGTGTTTTAAGTCTAAGTGTTATTTTTGCAAATTATCGTTGTATTCTCAAACCGAGAGACCCGCGACTACACGGTCAGTTCCTAAAAGCTACATTGGTCCCGTGCGAGGTGTTCGTGCCTCTTACGGGGTCGTTTGGGGGCTGTTTTGGGTTTTCACCCTTTAACGGCCTATTTTTAAGTGTTATTTTGGCAAATTATCATCATATTCTAAAACCGAAAGACCCGTGACAACGCGGTCAGTTCCTACAAGCTACATTGGTCCCGTGCGAGATCTTCGTGCCTCTTACGGGTCCGTTTGGGGGTTGTTTTTAAGTCTAAGTATTTATTTTTACAAATTATCGTCGTATTCTCAAACCGGGAGACCCGGGACTACGTGGTTAGTTCCTACAAGTTACATTGGTCCCGTGCGAGGTGTTCGTGCCTCTTACTGTGCCTACTATGATAACTAGGTCCCTAAATGCAAAACCATTATTTAACTAAATAAAAAGTACTATTTATATGCATAGGAAATGGAAATTAATATTTCATAATTATGTTATACGTTACCTTGATGAATTCTTGATTAAATATAACCTCTGCCTCAAAATCTGGGACTGAATTTCCAACTAGTTGAAGTTCCCCCTCTGCAAAATGATTAGAAAGTTCAACATGAGCAGCAAAATAACATACCAATAGTATCTACTAAATCAATCAAATGTAACTATACTATCCAAGGAGAAAAGCACAACCGATAGATATTGTTTGTCACAAGTGGAATTACTCACCTCCCATACTTTTTCATACTCGATAGATATTCCTTGTGGTTGAACACTATTTTTGTGTTTTCAATGAGAGAAAGATATTTGGGTGCATGAACTATCGGTCAAAACATTGGAGTCCATTCCACATTGTACACTCGGCTGAACAAATGCATTAGAATATTTCTGTTACAAGCGATCTTTATCTGGTTCCCTTGGAAAGTGTCCCATAGGACTTTTGCATCCTTGAAGATCATTTCCCTACGTCAACACAAAGAAGTGATTACAATTTAAACTATATAAGTTATTTAATTTCAACATAAATATAAAAAATCAAAGCATAAACAATCAAAGCATAAAGATACATAATAACAAGATAATCTGATAAATGATTCTTAATACTCACATTACATAAGTAGACAGTCCTTGAAAACGAAATGACTTTTGTATCCAGATTTCCAGTAGAAGTTTTCACTTGAGAGGAATGAACCTCGACGAGTGGGTGGTACCAATACCAGGGCGTCCATGCTTGACTGGCTTATACGATATCGAAAACTCAGCTAAATAGTGCCCAATCATTTCAGGCTTGATTTCAATCTGATTGAAAGTCTTGCCATTGTAAACACCAACCATGCTTCCAATCATCTTGGGTGCAATAATCATATTATGCAGGTGAGTTTTCACAAGTTATGTCTTCTCACCAGGTGGGGCCTCCCATTTCTGATTCAAAAAGACCAGTATAACAAAACATTTTCACAGTATTGTCAGAGCATGAGGAACTGAAAAGGATATTAAGGAACTATAAACTATTACAGAATAAAATCCAGTTCAAGTGGGAAGTCGTCAATGAAAAGAAAAACAGACGTCCTTAAGTGAATTCGAGCTACAGAATTCGTAATCTTAAAAAAAGTGGCATGTGTTGCAAATATGTTTAAGTTAATGTTTCAATTGGTGCTGCTCAAAACCCTAGACAACAAATTATTTCCTCTTGTTTTCTTAATTTCCCAGTAAGAATTATAATATATAACTTTGATGTTGCGTTATTGGGTTTGGACTGATTAGCGACTTAGGGTTATCCTTTAACGATTATGGAATAACTATGCATAATACTCAGCTTGGGATATGTAACACCCCCTTGGTAGAACCAACAAACCAAAGGCAACCCTAAGTAGAACAGAGTCAGGCGCCTTACAAATTCAATTAAGACATAAGTGGTATTTGGGACTATCCATCATTTTATGAAGGGATATTAACATTAGTAAATCATGTTTTAAAAGCCACCCTATCACGGGAACTGACTCACTAATAGTAATACCATGTGCTCATAAAAATCTAACTAATCCATAAAAACTGGAATTCAAGCTCTCATGACATCAGTGTAACTTTTAGACTTCTCAAAAGGCAGGCATGTAAAATTCATCAATGATGCCAAACAAAAATATGACAATTTCATATATCATCATTGTACAAATAAATTTATAAGAGCCGTCGCTAAGTACATGGTCGATCATTATCTTTTACATAGTATTACCTCCAAAAAACACTTACTTCGTAGATAATGGATTCTTTTCACTTCCACAACAACATTGTTAATGTGGCTTGATTTGTTCTAAAAATATATAATAACAAAATTGTCGCAAAACACTTTCCCTATTTTCTTTTGTGATGTTAAAGACAGTTAACCAGCATTTCAAGATTCAATTTCGGCTATCTACTATCCATACAATCCTTCTTATTATATAATTCAACTCTCTAATTTCAGTAAAATTTTTAGTTAACAACTACTATTTTTAGTAGATTTCAAGCCAATAAACACACATACAGAGTCCAGTAAGGCAAGATCTGAGAATAAGTTGAATGAAGAAGTAATAAAAATACGCACCGCTTTGCGTAGCTTCATAATAAAAGCCACGGGCTTCCTCTTCAAACCCCTCTGGAACCTATCATTTTATCATTACAAAAAATCACATTTAATTTCTAAGATATAAAAAACCCATATATAAAAAAATTATTTTTGATTACCTTCAGCGAGCTCGGCCAGTGAAGAAGAGCATCCAAATCAACTCCCCTAAAACTGAACTTCTTAAGAATCCTCTTCTTCGGCTGTCCAGCTACCACGTCACTCTCAACATCCTCCATGGTTACTGCTAGAGATGAAATCAGATATCCCAATCCAAAGAATCTCGCTCGGTCTGTTGCGGCTAGGGTTTTAACCAATAAAAGCCCTAACTTTCTCATGTACCACCGACCCAGTACATGGAACCATTAAATCAGCCATGATACCCACAAACCCTTGCTTCGTTAACCAACAATATCACCACACAGCTGAAACCATTCAATCGAACTGGAATAATTCCAAAATTGTGTGGTATCAGTCTCAAAGAGAGGACGACAGATTGGAACCTAAGTAGAGAAAGAGGGATTTTGGTAGAGAAAGAGCGGGGAGGATGTGTTGGCTCCAAAATGAAAAATGAAATTAGTTTTAGTATTATTTTTAATAAAAAATTTTGGCACGTTTTGGGCACGCTTTTAAATCGTGCCAGATTTTGGCACGGTTTTACACCGTGCCAGATTGGGCATAAACCGCGCCAGATTCTGGCACGGTTTAAAACCGTGCCAAATTCTCCTTGCCTGAGCGTGCCAGATTAGCATTTTTGGTGTAGTGTTGGGTCGCCCAAGATTTTTTCCCTTTGTGGTTTTCTCGTACATCCGGCGTTGTGAGCATTCTTTTCCTTACTTTACTTGCTTTAATCACTCGATGAATGTTTAGGATTAATCACGACAAAATTTGGTTAAGTTAGATTTGGTTCACAATTTGGTGTGAATTAAAAATTGGAAAAGGAATTTTCATAAAAAGAAAATTTTTGTCATCCTTAAAGCACATTCCGCATAGAAAAAGGGGCTTACAAATTGGTATCGGAGCTAGAAATATATTTTTGTGTGTGTTGACCCCTTGTGTTTTTAAGGATGCATTTTGGAGCTTTTGATAGTTTTCGTGCTCATATTTTTGATGGCAAAATTATGCTTGTTGAAAAATGCGAATGAGAAGTGCTTTGACATCAATTGATGAGCGTGTGTGGATAACGGTTGAAAATGGTTGGTCACCACCAGTCACACGAGAGGGTGAGTCACTAGTTTGAAACCCGTTGAGTCATGGACCGAAGCCAAACATAGACTGACACTTTACAACTCTAAAGGTCTGCACGTAATTTCCTCACATGTCACACCAAAAGTGTATAATAGAATCATGACTTGTGAAACTTCAAAAGAGGCATGGGATACACTTTCACTTACTCACGAGGACACTAACACGGTTAGGGCGTCTAAGTTACAAAACCTCACTACACAGTTTGAGACGATTAAGATGTTAAAGAGTGAGTCGTTTGATGAGTTTTACGCTAGGTTGTCCAACATTATAAACTCGCCGTTTAACTTAAGAGAAAAGGCACCCGACAACCATGTGATAAAGAAAATTTTGAGATATTTGCCAAGTAGGTTTGATGCAAAAGTGATCGTTTTAAACTCCTTAGGTATGCTTGAATCGACGAAACTAGAAGAGATTGTAGGTGATCGACAAACCTATAAACTCGATATGTTTACCTCCAAGCGAGTGCCAAAGAAAGAAAAGGGCATTACTTTGAAAGCCCGTAAGGAGGAGACTAAAGTTTCGGATGACAATTCTGATTCCAATTTTTAGGCTGTCGCCTTGTTGGCAAAGAAGTTCCAAAAGTTTATTAAATTTCAAATGCAATCGAAAGATGCCAAAAAGTTTGAGAAATTCAAGAACAACAAGGTAGATTCCATCCCTAAAGATAAGAATGAGAAATTTAATAAGGTTGAGTCAGATAGGTGTTTTGGGTGTGAGGGGTATGATCATAAAGATGGCGAGCGTCCCACTAGACTTAAGAAAGAGGGCAAGAAATCGATAGCCTATAGTGCCTCCTTAAGTGATAGTGATCCAGAAGACGGAGGGAGTTCCCCCAATGAGAGAAAGTTTATTTCTTTCTTGGCATGTTGTGAGCGACGACGATAAATCTTCCCATGAAGATTTTCACGTGCATGACACTTCCTAGGCCTTTGAATTCCAAGCAAGTGAGGATGAAGCGAGTGAGGAAGAGGAGGTTGATGGTAAAGAGTTGCAAGTTGACTTTAATGAGTTGTACGCCGAAGCGGTGAAGGTGAAAAAGGAAGATTCAAAATTGCAAGCTCGGTTGAATGAGCGTGCCGTAGAAAATAACGATGTTTTGATTGAGGATCTTAGGGCACGGGAGAGGATGCTTTGGGAGAAACTAGAATATGTGGAGAAAGAGAGAGATATCCTTCCTGGTTTTATGGACGCATTGAAAAAGAAGATTCTAGAGTTTGAGGAGTCTAGGCATGTTCTTGAGTCTAGGATTTGTATGTTATTGAAGAAGTTGAAAGACTCGAGTAAGGTGAAGTTTGACTTGAAAGCTAGGTCGAAAAAGTTGGACAGGAAGTTAAGCACCGTCCAAGTCAAAGGTGTTGGGTTTGGTATAGAATCTGATGATAGAGTTGTTCCCATTCCCAAAGCCAATACCAACCGTGTGAGAGAGCCCATTAGGAACGTGAGGAGAGGTAGATATTTTGGTAATCATTCTCGGCGTCTTTATGCTAGCACACATTGTGGTAGGAAAGGTCACCTTAGACATTTTTGCTATGACTTTACGAATGCTCCTAGGAAGTTAAGGAATAAAGTCGTTTCGGTTCCCAAAACCCCCATGCATAATTTCACACCTACTTGGGTTAAGAAATCGGACTTAGAGGATTTAGGACTTAAACTTCATGATTCTCATTTGGTTGCACTTCATTCTTCCCATGGTATACCTAAGGATGATTGTGTTGCAATGTTTTTCATATGCTAGTCTTTGTATCATGATTTATATCTTGCTAGTGTTATGACACGTGTATCTTTTGTATTATATTTTTTTATTTATTTAAGTCTTATTTGAAAAAATACAAAAAGATTTTGTTTTCGGGATTTTTTTTGGAGAAAATATAAAAAGATTTTGCCTTTATTTGAGTCAAAATATGTTAAAAAACCAAAAAGATTTTCGATTTTTTTTTGAAGTTTACATATTTGATGTGGCATATTGATATGCTTGGACCCCCATCCTTTTATTATTCACGTGGCTAGGACATTTGGTCATAATTATTGATGCTTAAAATGATCTTAACCATTGTATAATGGGGTTGTTTCGAAGTTGATATGCATTCTGATTCGACTTTGTATATATGCCCTGTTTGCACACGTGCACAAGTTAACATGAATATTTGACATATCTTGCATATTTGAGTTTTATCTCAATTTTGTCATCTACACGTAAGTAAACTGAAGGAAGAGGTGTGCATGTAAGTATCGTTTACCGTGAGGATTGAAATTAAAAAAATGACGAGTGTTCACTGGAAAGGGTTGCGCGAGCGTAAAATTGACTCGTCATAAAATCCACCATTTAAAAGAGCCCAAAAAGAAAATCACGGCAATAAAAATAATCATATACCAAAATATTATCCAATTAGTTTATGTTCATTCCAAAAGAAAAATATGATATATTTGAGGGAGTTTGGATGGATAATTTAAACGGGTTTGCACCACGAATCCTAACGTTGAAAATCGTATCATGACGCTATTATTTGTAGAATCGTCAAAATTCCGGATTTGTGTGCATGATGTTTGCTTAGTTCATTAAGCTCACACTTTAAATGTCACATATGGCTAAAATAAAGTTTGATGATTTATAGCTATAAATTAGAGCTTCTTGATTGTTTCGATGTGTTGGAATTGTGATTTAATTGTTGTAGTTCACGCCCATACATTCCATGTTAATGTTTGAGCACATCGGTTTTATGTTAGCATGTAACTCACATTGGTTTTATTTGCTAGTTTTATGTTTTGCTATTTCTGCTCTTTCCAGTTAATTTTTTCAAGAAATTTTTTCACTGCACAAAACTACATGAGTTTTAGAACTGGATGTGAGATTTTGGTTTTCTCATTCGAGCGAGATAACGATCTCGCTCGAAGACTTTAAGAGATAAGCCTATGTCGTTTGAACGACAAGGCTATGTCGTTTGAGCGACAACGTGGAGATTTCTTCTCTGTTTCCTTCCGTTTCAGTACCTTGGTTTATATTGTCATACTTTTGGTACTGCTGGGTTGCTTCTGGACAGTTTGTTGTATGCAAATTATCATTGATTACATTTATTACTGCATTGTGTTCATTTTATCGCACCTGATTAAATTGTTGATTCATGTTGTGTGATTGTTATTTGTTAGCTACAGATTTGGTATGTTTGATAATTATTAGTTGATTGTTTCATGTTTATCTTTTCACCTAATTGTCTATTTGAGACAAAAAGGGGGAGAGATGTATGTGATGTAGGGGGAGAGTTTGTTTGTTGAGCACATAAATTTTGTTGCATTACACATTGATATCATATGCGGTCATGCTTATTTATTGGTATCTTAATGAGTTTGCACAAATTGGTATCCTGATTTAAATGTTGTTTACAAATTTTGTACCCATATTTTCGCTCACATGTTTTATATCATTTGTTCCTCCATACTTCACTGGGTATTTTCTCGTTTCACGTGTGTAGGAATGCTTCACGAGATTTGATATTTCAAGACTACATCACATTCAGACAGTTCATGCTTGCCGGACCATTATTTTCTAGTCTTGTCCTCCAATTTTTTATTTTGGGTTTATGTGATGGGATTTAGGCGTTATACGGCTTACGCATTTCACTGTTGGTTTTGTCCTAGAATAGTCAAAGGGGGAGATTTGTAAGGACATAATTTCCAATTGAGTCCGTTGTATATTTATTTGACTTATTCCCGGAACAAAACACGTTTGAGTCATAGGTTGTATTTTTATTATCACGATCCCACACAGACTATGATATATTAAAATTTATTGAAGAAGTTGCAGCAAAGCTTCAAAGATTTATCATGCCTGTTTTATGGTGCGAGTTTCATCTTCAAATCAAATTGCATTCCGAGATCACTCAGGTATGAATGCGTAATTTTATTGGGACTAGAAATATATTTTAAATTGTTTAAGGATGTTATTTTAGTAAGAAAATATTTTTAAAGTGTTTACACTTCGTTTTATTCTGATAAGGATGTTTAGAGGTGTATTTTACACAAGCTCTATTTCGCTCTATCGGTCAAACGATATAAGCAGTCATTCGAGCGAGATCACTATGTCGTTCGAACGATATAGCCATCATTAGAGCGACACCTAATATCGTTCAAGCGAGCCGCGAACTCAAGAAAATTATTTAAGGCGTGGTTTCCTCATAATTTCGTAAGTGTGCAGTCTGGAAAACAATTTACAAACTAGTACGTTTTCTGCAAAAAGTTTTCTAAGGTTTTCTAAGTCCAAAACATCCTTAGAGTTCCAAAGATCCAAGTTTTCATTACTATATGCTATGGTGATCTTTGTTGGCACCATTTGGAGTTTGTTCTACATAGAACTTTGCTGGGTTTGCGGTGGAGAAGCTGAAGAGACGTGTTCAACATCGTACACGACATAAAGCCATATCAGCGGACATTTAAACATACGTGGACGCGTGTGTTGTAGACGAGCATCGTGGAAGAAGAACTTTCTGTGTGGGCACTGTGGAGGAGTGGTTGAAGATCAGAAAAGTCTCACGGGGATCGAGTTATTGAGTAAGACTTGTGTCTATTCCTTGTAATTCCACATTATAGTGATTGTCTGGCTTGGACCGTCTGAGGTTTTTTTCCATTGTGGTTTCCTCGTACATCCGGCGTTGTGAGCATTCTTTTACTTTCTTTACTTGCTTTAATCACTAGATGAATGTTTAGGATTAATCAAGATAAAATTTAGTTAAGTTAAAATCTGTTCACAATTTTGTGGGAATTAAAAATTGGAAAAAGGTTTTTCATAAAAAGAAAGTTTTTTTTGTCATCCTTAAAACATATTCAGCATAGAAAAAGGGGCCTACAACCCGTATTATGGCTTTCCAATGGTCTTCACCTGGATTACTTGTATACCGACTAGGGATGGCAATGGGACGGGTTTTCAAAAATCATAACCCGCCCCATTTAATAAACGGGACGGGCGGGACGGTTTTATTTAAATTTAACTCCCAACCCGCCCCATTTAATAAGCGGATCTAAGCGGGGTTGGGAGGAGATTTAAGCGGTGGCTGATGAGCTCATGAGCTAATTATGGCCAGCTACTCAGCGACGGAGAGAGGACGGAGGTCAAGAGAGAGATCAAAAGAGAGAGAGAGGTCGGTTATTTTTTTGGGGTGGTTTAGTTTTAGGTTTTTTTAGTGTGTGTGTGTGTGTGTGTGTGTGTATGGTTTAATTATAATTAACATACATATAAAGGGTATTTATGTAGTCATAAGTTAAATGGGGCGGGGCGGGGAAGTTTTATTTAAATTAACTTCTGACCTGCCCCATTTAATAAAAGAATTTTATTTTAAAATCCATACTCTCTCCTAATTTATTAGTCCGTTTTAAAACCCGCCCCATTAGGGTCGGGGTGGGTTGGGGCTCATGCGGGTCAGGTTAAATTTTCATCCCTAATACCGACTCCATTTTCTAAGTGAGTAAGTAATATTTGGACGAGTCCAGTTTATAACATACGTTAAACTACCTATGATATGAGAGTATTCCAATTGAGATATACCATTTCCAGTACTTTTATATAAATGAAGATTTGGGTCAATAAGTGTTTTAGGGATTCTATCACTACCTTTATTAAACTTATCGAGTATCTTCTCAATATAATGAGATTGAGACAAGACAGGTCCTTTCGATGTTTTAAAATTTTTAATTCCTGATATAACATTGGAAATACCCATATCTTTAATATCAAATTTACCGGACAAAATTTTCTTAGTAGATTTAATGATATCTTTATTATTTCCAATATTAAGCATATCATCTGCATATAGATAAATAATGGCATAGCCGGTTGTAGTGTTTTTAATGTAAACACATTTATCATACTCATTTATTTTAAAGCCATTTGATATCATTATTTTGTCAAATTTATCATGCTATTGTTTAGGTGCTTGTTTTAATCCGTAAAGGGATTTAACAAGTTTATACACTTTATTTTCTTTTTGTGGAATCTTAAACCCTTCTGGTTATTCCATGCATATCTCTTCGTTTAATTGTCCATTTAAGAAGACGGTTTTTACATCCATTGTATATATCTTAAGATTATGTAATGGTGCAATATCTATTAACATTCAAATGGATATTATTCTCGTAATAGGTGAGTAAGTGTCAAAGTAATCTAATCATTCCTTTTGTCTATAGCCTTTAGCTACAAGTCTAGTTTTGTATTTATCAATTGATCTATCAACTTTTAATTTTCTCTTGAATATCCACTTGCATCCACGAGGTTTACTTCCTGGTGGAAGGTCAACCAATTCCCACGTATGGTTTGGTATGATGGATTCAATTCACTATTGACAGCCTCGTTCCAAAAAGGGGCTTCTGGAGTTGACATCACTTCTGTGAAGTTTTTTGGCTACTTTCTAACATATATGTTAAAAAATTTGATCCAAAAGACTTTTGAAGTTTTTGTACTTTTGCTGCGTCTAGGTCCTAGGTCATCATCTTTCTCAATATATTTATTTTATATATTATTTTGATGACTACTAGATACAGTATCATGAGTTCTTTTACAAGAAATTAAATCAATAACTTTATTTTTATTAGGATGCATATCTTCGAAGAAATATGCATTTCAAGATTCAATTATGGCATTTATGTGTATATCAGGAATCTTAGATTTATGAACAAGAAATCGATATGTACTACTATTAATTGCATAATCAATAAATGTGCAATCAACAATTTTTAGTCATATCTTAATCCTTTTAGGATCAGGAACCACTACCTTTCTAAGACAAGGTATTTGTAGAAAGGTGTTCGACCCTTCCACAATTCATACGGTGTCTTTTGTGATTTCTTATGATTTTGTTCAGAAGGTAATTTGCAGAAAGCAAAGCTTCCCCCCACAAGTTCTGAAGTAAATTCGAACTTATCAACATAGCATTCATCACCTCTTTTAGAGTTCGGTATTTGCGTTCCACAATCCCGCCAGATTGTGGTGAGTAAGGAGTGGTAGTTTGACGAATAATTTTGTCTTTTGAAAAAAATATTCAAAGGGGGAATCACGTTCACCTCCTCTATCACTCCTGACTACTTTAATCTTTTTGCTAAGTTTATTCTCAATGTCGTTTTTATAATATTCGAAAATATTTACTGCCTTATCCTTGAATCTAAGCAAATACACGTAGCAATATCTTGTGTAATTATCAATAAAATTAATAAAATGCTTCTTTTCGCCTCTTGTTTGTACAAATTTTAAATCACATATATCACTATGAATTAACTCAAGAAGGTTTGTACTTCTTTCAACATTTTTAAAAGGAGTTTTAGTTAACTTTGATTCCACACGTTTCACACTTGTGAATTGAGTCTATACTAAATTTTGGTATTAAGTCTAAATTAATTAATCTACGAATAGTATCATAATTAACATGACCTAATCTACCATGCCATACATTACGAGACTCAAGCAAATAAGCAAAAGATACGTTATTATTATTATTATTATTATTATTATTATTATTATTATTATTATTATTATTATTATTATTATTATTATTATTATTATTATTATTATTATTATTATTATTATTATTATTATTATTATTATTAAGCAGTATACTCATTACATTGAGTTTGAAGATCCAATCGCTCAAATATCCTTTCCTCACATGCATACCATTCTTACCGAGTACAAATTTATTAGATTCAAATACAAGTTTAAATCCTTTCTTGATAAAAAGTGATCCTAAAGCCAAGTTCTTTCGAATATCTGGGACATGAAGCACGTCGTTGAGAGTAATTTCCTTTTCCAAAGTCATCTTGAGTAAAACTTTCCCTTTTCCTTTAACTTTTGACGTAGAAGAATTTTCCATGAAAAGTTGCTCCTCTTGATCAGAGTGTTGGTTGGAAGTTAACATATTCTTGTCAGAACATATGTGATGAGTGACCTCAGTGTCCACCCACCATACCCTAGTGTTTTCCATCATGTTGACTTCAGAAACTACGACCGAGAGACTCAAATCATTAATATTGTCAAAAAGGTTCTCAACTTCAGTGACATTAGCTTGTGTTGGCTTATGTTTCTTATTCCCTTGATTTTTTCGATTACAACAATCTTTAGCACGATGTCCCGACTTGTCACACACAAATCATTTTCCATCAAACTTTTTAAAGTTTTGACTTGTAGGCCCTTTTGTTTGGCCCACCTTGATTCACACGCCTTCTTTCCTTGTTCTTGCTACTTTGCCCTCCTTCCACATTATGTGCTTTGGATTCCATAAGATTTCTAGTTTTCTTTTTTGATCTCCGATTATCCTCTTCAATCCTTAATCTCACAATCAAGTCCTCAAGCCTCATTTCTTTCTACTTATGTTTCAAATAATTTTTGAAGTCTTTCCAAGATAGTGATTTTTTTAAATATTGTAGCCACTTGCAATGACTCACTCAAATCCATTTTTTAAGAAAAGATTTCATGATAGATCAATTGGATCTCTTATACTTGACTAATGATAGTCTTTGAATAAACCATTTTAAAATTCAAGAATCTACCGATAACGAATTTCTCCATTGCTACGTCTTCTATTTTGTATTTTTTTATCCAAAGACTCCACACATCTTTAGCAGTTTTAAGAGGGCTATACACATTATATAATGTGTTTTCCAGATTGTTAAGGATATAATTTTTGCATAGAAAATCAACATGTTTCCATGCATCCACCGTAACAATTATTTTCTTATCAATTTCACCTTCTTGTAAAGTTGGTGTCTCTTCATTAAGAAATTTTACCAAGTTCAAAGTTGTTAAATAAAATAACATTTGATGTTGTCAATGTTTGAAATCAGACCTTTTGAACTTTTCGAAGTTTTCACCATGTCCAACATTAGTTGTTGCGATCGCAACGGACAAAGCAGAAGTAGATACCATTTCTCTTTTGAACAGAAATAAACACGTGTTTATAACATGGTATGTGAGACGATAATTATATTAATATAATGACATAAATTTTATCAAATAATAACTTGCTGATAATTCACAGAAAGTAATACTAGACTAATTTTCGGAAGAACAAAAATAACATGAAATGTATATAAATAAATTTTTTATAAACATACAACTATTAAATTATATTTTTTGATTATACTGAAAAGTTTTCTTTCACAAAAAAACTTTACAATATGTGAGAATCATATTTTTGTAGCACTGAAAAATAATTTCTTAACACGAAGATTATTATAAAATATTTATGTAATTAATTAATAAAGAAATCATTCTAAATTTTATAACAGGAAAAAATATCGTCTTAAGATTGTTATTCCAAATGATTTTTTTTAATTTATTTACAGAATATATATATAAACAGTAATTAAACACGCATAATAATCTTATATTTGTATGAAATTCACCGGGATAAGAAATGCAGAACTTCCGATTGAGAAAAGTGTTAAACACTTTGACCTTAAGATGATATTGTCCCGAAACTGGGGCTAAACGAACTCTGGCAACGTCTCTCAGGATACAACAATCACCTTGCAATAGCCGCACTTCAAATTGCAAGTTACTTTTGAACCAACATTCTCATATTAGATAAACTTAGACCTAATTAGAACACATTTATTTTTTGTCTGAAAAAACGTTTTAAATAATGTCCAAGCCGCTTATTTATACCAAATAAGTGGTAATTAAAAAATGGTTGAAAAAATTCCAACAGTCAACTGTTGGGATAAATCGAATTTAACTGCTCACAGAAATAAATAAAACAAAATAAAAAACGGAAATTACATTTAGGCTGAAAATAATAAACGAACTCACAAAAATAAAAAAATAAAAAGCCCATTACCCAAAGTTTGTACTTTTGGACAAGTTAAAGCCCAAAGCCCATGGCCCACGACCAACTACCCACGAGCACGAGCCGAGCCGAGCCGAGCCGAGCCGAGTCGAGTCGAATCGGGCGGGCAGGCGGCAACGTGCGCGCTCTTGTGGGCTTGGAAGTCAACCTAAGCCCGTGTAAGTCCTCTCTGCTTCAAAAAGTTGGGATACCCCTAGGATACCAAGCCTATAAGCCAAAATGAGTTATATTATACTACACTCATTTCTCTCATTCTTCCTACGTGGGAGAAGCGCTTTTACATAATACTTCAATCAAGTTTCATGTTCAAAGTGGGTACTTAGAGCTACAATTTTTCATTCATTAATTTATGACTTTATGCATGCGAGTCTATCACGTTATACTCGTCGCGGAGGAAAACACATTACCACTTCTAATCGTCTCAAAATACATGTGGGTCCCAAATTAAATTGACCTTAAAGTTGACAAAAATTTGATTTTGTCAACTTAATTAAAACCCATAAATTCTAACAAACTTATGAAAAGTTGGAAAGACATAGCATTAAAATAAATATAAGATGGAATGTACAAGTGAATTAAATGGTAGGTGTATTTTTTTTAAATATAATATTTTTATAAATCAACAAATCAAACAGACATGTACTGTTCGGTGTGTCAAATAATTTTGTTATTTTAAGTTTTTGATCCAAATATACAAATAGTTTAACAAACTCAGTCAAGAAAAGTAATTCGGTGAAAACATAAAAATTATGAAAGACACATATAAATACTAATGAGGACTTTTTAAAGGCCCAAACTGGAGTTATATGCATATGAAACAATTTATCAAACACTTTCAGTGCGTGCTTATAATCTGTTCTAGTTGGGAGAGAATGGCGTGTCCTCTAAAATTTGTGAAACATTTTTGCCTTCCTCCGTATAGCGAATTCTAAACTCCATTCTTAAAATTTCATAATGGCTTCTGCGCCATTGAGCCTTCCTCCTCATAGTACCACTGCTCAAAGCCCTAGAAAACATATCACATATATTCAATAAACACAAATATCATTTCAATTATAAAATGTAAAATAACCCATTGACTGTAATCTCATCAAAACAATTCCAACTACATTTCGAATTGCGACCACTAGGGGTGGAAGCGGTACGGATTTTTACCGTACCGTACCGTTTTGGTCCGAAAAAAAATGGTTTTGGTTTCATATATTAAAATACCAGAAACCAGACTTACCGAAACCGAAATTACCGCAAAAAAGTTGGTTGGTTTTGGTTTTAATATTTAAAAAACCGATTTACCGAAAGTACCGTACCGAATTTTATGAAACCAGAAAAAACCGTACCGAAATTACCATACCGTACGGAATTTACCGAAACCAGAAAAAACCGTACCAAAATTATCGTGCCGTACCAAAATTACCGTACCGAATTTACCAAAACCAGAAAAAAGTTGATTTTGGTTTTGGTTTTAATATTTAAAAAAGTTGGTTGGTTTTGTTTTTGGTTTTTGGGGATTTTTAGTGTTGTTTATCGAAACATAAAAAACTGAAACCAGAAACCAGAAAAAACCAAAATTTACCGAAACTAGAATTTACCGAAACCAGAAAAAAACCGAAATTACCGAAAAAACCGAAATACCAGCCGGTTTGGTTTTGGTATTGATTTTGGTGTACCGGGTGGTAAACTGGTACGATTTGGTTTTACCATCTAGAGTTTGGTTTTGGTATTGATATCTACTATTTACCGACCAAACCGTACCGCTTACACCCCTAGCGACCACATAACAAAAAACTCATTTTTAGAATGCTATTTCAAAATAAAAACAAAGCATAAAATGGTAGAGAGAGATAAAAGAAGAATGGGCGGGAGAATATGAAAATATCAAAAAAATTTGTGTGGATGTATTTTAGCAAATTGACGGAACTCAAGAGTTAACCTCATTAAAGTCCATTAGTTTTGGTAATAAAAGAAACAATATGTTCGTCACTCTAATTGGTACATGATATAAAATAACAAAAAATGATTTAGTTTCAATTCAATTCAAATTTAGAAGTAAACGAGTTCAGATTTGCTTATCCATTAATGATGTTAATAACTTAACATGGTCCATTGAGCCAAATATTCAACCAATTAAATTTGAATTTCACAAGCAGAATACACTACAATCAAACCACCGATCTATATACAACTCCCCCTCCGAAAACATTATTTAACGCTATTGCTTGAAACAAACAATAACCAATATGACGTGAACGACACACATTCATCGTAAAAACAACACATAATAAGTCATCCTGATACTTTCAACCAAAGTTTCCAAAACATAAGATTAATAGATTAAAAAAACATTACATATAAAAATCAATAATGAAATTTACCAACAAAGGATCTCATGTTCGGTGACGACCGTCTTCCATATAATGTAGTTTCATTGCACATTGGTTTTATATGTTTGAGATTAATTATATATTTGAAGATCAATTTCTAGGATCGATGGATTAAGCAAACTTTCTCCTTTTGCGTTTGTTTAAATGGTGGAGAAAATTATTAGGAAGAGGAAGGAACCAACTCTAATGGGTTTATATTTAAAAAACGTTGGGAAAACGAAATAACTGATATGGAAAAATTATTGGGAAGAGGAAGGAACCCACTGTAATGGGTTTAGATTTAATAAATGTTGGGAAGAAGAAAAAACTGACTGACATTTAATAAATGTCTACACCACGTGAGAAGCTACAATATGGTATTTAAAGTTTTCATGTGCCTACACCAGGTGAGAAGCTACAAGTTTAAGCTTCAACTTTATATATATACTAAAGATTCTACCAGGAGGGGAAGTTCAAGCAATTACATTGTCTTCATATAGCTCTTTATTAAAGGTGCTCTACATATGTCACAACTTAGTAGTGTTTAGTTATACAAATCCCATGGAACATCTTCCCATTGATAAGTCCTAACTCTTAGGTTATATCTAGTTCACAAGGGTACCGCTTAACTGCAGGGTTTGAGAGAGGTGAAGACTTATTTTATCCTCATATATAAAGAGACTGATCCCATGTTTCAAATCCTAGACCAATCGTAACTTAGGTGAGAGCACTCACCATTTGGAATTGTATTTATCTTAAAACTTCAAAAAACTACATGTGATCTACATTTTTTTTTCTTTTTTTAATTTGAAGAGTTGTTACTTCTAATACGCTCATATAAACTTGCCAACAAGAGATCCATATAAGAAAAATCATGATATAAATTTGCAAATTTATATTATACCTCTCATACGATAGTATCAGAGGTATAACGAGGCTTTAATGTACTTTAACCTCCGTTTCTCTGACTCCCGTCTATATCTCTATACCCGTTGTATTGTTTAACCCTTCAGATTCATATAGAGTGTTTGTACAGTTTTTATGCAAGGGAGATGAATAGTTGAGCCTATTGCAATCCCTTAATAAACCATTCGATCTCCGTCAATCCCCCATAATCATTGTCCCATTATCCTTGGAGTTTTTTTAGAGACACGACGTAGGCGGAGTTATATATATACACACATTTCCATATTGGTAGTGGTGCTTTTTCAAGTATTAAAATCTGTTGTGAGAATAATGTGGAAGGACAAGAGTCCCGGTGTGAAGATCATGTGGGTTTAGAACAATTAGAATCGCCACCGGTACTCTTCTTCTTCTTCTTCTTCTTCTTCTTCTTCTTCTTCTTCTTCTTCTTCTTCTTTTTCTATCTTTGTTTTTATAATACTATTTCCTTTGTTTCTAAAAAAACAATCTTTTTTTCTTTTGCAGTTTTGGTTGCGAATGTAGCTACAAGTAGGTTAAGAGAGTTGGACAAGATTATCAACTCCCAAGGCCAGAACCGTCAACCTCAACCCAACGATTCACTACTAATGGTAAATTCAACAAATCCCAACGAACCCATTTCAGATCACAAATTTTAGGTTCTAATATCCTTAACAACTACCATGTCTGTCGGTAAACCAACTTTTTTTTTGGATTTTTTTATTGAACTCCAAATTTTTTTTGTGAACTCACAAATTTTGTTGAAGGCGTGTGGTTACGACATATTTCATGAACTGTTTACGTTCTTTGCATGGGGATATTGCTTCTTCTTTCACGATCTTTGATTGTCTGCACCCCATTTTTGTCTCTGTTGAGGTTTGTTCGGTACACATGTTTATTATGTTGCCAAGTTTTTCCATTAAAAAAAATATTCTGATCAGTTGAATAGGAAGAAGTATTGTAAGGACACGCCGCGTAAAGAAAAAATAATATTAGTTGAATAGAAAGTAGAGGAGAATAAGATGGAGACGAAGAGTAAATGTTATCAACTATGAAATGACAACGCATGGTGCTATTAAGACATTCTATGACATTAGAAAGATCGAAAGAACAAGAAAAGAACTTCTCAATAGTTTTTCGAAGAACTGTTATTCTCCTTTTAGCTTAGGTATGTAGGTTTGTGTTTTTTTAACAGATTTTCACTCTAATTTCATGTTGTTTTTATTCTCAGGAAGAATCGAATCCCACATTAACTGTCTGGTAAATTGTTTTTCCTCCCCTGTTTCTCTCTCTTTCTCTCTCAAAAACATATCCATATAAATCAGTGTTTTTTATAATCGACGTCAAAATGTTATATATTATTTATTTATTTGTATTCTTTTGGACAGTGGCAAGTTGTTTATAATTATTGGCGTGCGTTTGGTAAACTTATTTTTAAATACAGTTTTTTAAAAATATGATAAAATTGGCAAACATGTATATTTATATCATACATATGTGTGTGTGTGTATATATATATATATATATATATATATATATATATATAATGCTCTTGTGCGGATCAGTCCGCATTTTAAGAGTGCGGACCGGACATGTGTCACCAGACGGTGATCCTAGAAATTATAGGCGCTCTCTCTCTTTTCTGAGCTCACCGCCAGGTGATACATGTTCGGTCCGCACTCTTAAAATGCGAACTGGTCCGCACAAGAGCAGTATTGTGTGTGTGTATATATATATATACATCAAGGTTCTAAAAATCGCTGGGCGTGATCGGGCGTGGTGGCCAAGCCTTAGAAGCCTAGGTGGGCTTAGGTGTAAAAAGGCGTGAAAAGGCGTTTAGGCCTTCTTAATATATTTTAATATTTTTTAACCATAAGAAGGCTATTAAAACATTAAAATTGTACATACCATTAAAAAATGTCTGAATATTTGCAAATCAAAATACTATTTGATTATTTTGGATGAGATAATAGTCCGGTTTGTAAAAAAATTCTTTAAAAGGCGATATCGTTTTAATAAAGTATTGTTGTTTTTAAAAAAAGTGCGCTTTAAGGGTTTTACCAAGAATAAGGCGTAAAAAGCTTAAGGCGGGGCGGTTCTCCCAAGCCTCAAGCCTAGGCGGGTTTTTTAGAATAGATATACATACATGAATTGATAATATTTTAATACATATGTACTATATGTATGTTTTATATTATTCCATACATTAATAATACATGTATAAAACTATATATAAGTATCATGTATCTATTGATAATATTATTTAACTTTATATTATTTCATACGTAATTTTATGTACATGTACATATATATTTTTTATTTATAAGAATTACACACATATTAATGTATTATGTATGTATATTATATATTAAGGTATAACTGCATTAAAATATTAAGAATGAATAATTTTGAGTTGAAAAATAAAAAACAGAAGTTATAAAATACCCTAAATCTGTTTTCTGAAAAACTTGATTATAACATAGGAATACTTAAAAACAGCTTGTCAAACGAATTTTTTTATCAGAATTGCATTTAAACACAGAAAACAGAATTATAGTTGCAAACCAAACATACCCTTAATTACTACTTTTACTTAATTATTATATTGTTTGCCTAAGTCCTTCTTTGTTCCCTTGGCAGACATGAGCATTGAAACTAGACTTTACAAAGGTACTTCTTCCCCTTTCAATTTTAATTCTTAATTTTGACATTAATTTGAAAAATGGTTGAAATATTTGTGGAGACAATCGATTATGTACCACCCATTATTTGGGATACATTTAGAGATATACTACCTCCATGGTACATATATTGCTTTTAATAAGTTTCTTATAAGTCCACTTTATTATATGAGTTCTCCAACCCTTCTTAGATGATTGTCATATATCAAGGATGTTTACAAAATCAATACATTTTTTTTTTATGATTTTGACTTGATTTTCTCTTGGGTATTCAAGTATAAACTTTATTTTAATTATATTAGGTGGCCATGTTGGTGTGTCGCCTATCCATTGCCCAGTCCGGACTCTTACCGTATGCGTTACATGTGGTTTTTGGAAGGCATAAACTCTCAATTGGGTTGTGCCGAAATTTTTGCGGCATCTATTGGATGGAATATATGTGACACCCCGCCTAATTAAACATCGGGTGATCAGGCCTTTATTAAATTAAACCAGGTTTCTCATATGGTTCATTATTAGCATCAATGTCGAAAACTTTTTAATTACTAACCACCTAAGTGAAATTACACTGGTGCCAAATTTTATCTTTCGCTAATACAATAAAATGTATTATGCGAAAAAAAACTAAATAAACCATTCACAGTATACTAGAGTTCAATCCAACATAATATATATGAATGAAATACTTGCCGATAAACCATCGACTAAGAGTTCAAAACCACCATCCATGATACTTAAAAGAACCGAATAACTGTAAATCGTCAACGGACATGTCCATATATGGAGTATAAAATAAGATCCTACAGCAGATGAGAAAGGTAGAATCGTCTAATCAAGATCCTGTCAGCATCCATAGTGCTACAGCTCTGAGTACCTGGAATGAAATCCTCAATTCTGGCATCCCTGTGGCTGGACAGCTAAAAGGTTTTGAAAATATTTTATAGCAAGAGTTAGTACTCAAAACATTTTGAAAATATTTAGCACGCATTTATCACAAAAAAATTCAGTTATTGATTACACATATTCGCATACACTCTCTCTTGAGTTCTCCTCACCTCTCATCTATAATGCACACCTAGCGTTCTATACTTAGCCCACTTAGCTATACTACCCTAGCTAATTGGAGTAGAGTATCCATCCGAACTTATCTAAACGTCTAAGTTCCGATACCACCCATGCAGTACATAAAATTATTAACATCCCTCATTAGTTAATTAACACAATAGTAACATTCTTCACATGCTATCTTTCCACATCTATGATTAAGTCTCACCACTTAATTTTATCCTTTAGATATCCACTATCTAACATTAAATCTGTATAATAAAGCTTCTGTACTCAACTTACTTTTAAATGTATACGCGTCATCTAACTATCTACCATCCCACACAACCAGATTATTTATGCGGTACATATTTAATTCACAACAGATACTATAAGGATCATTAGTTCGCATAATCATCAACCCCAATTATCTTATCATCGTTTAACCTCCATAATTAAGTTTCACTACTTAATTTACTATAACCTATTCCCAGTGTATTTTAAATTTCGTGAATAAGTTTCTCTCTACTTAATTTACTATTTAGATGTACATCTCTATATATATCTGTTGCCCAGAAATTAACTCAAGAGGGGGGGGGGGGGGGGGGGGGTGAATTGAGTTTAGCAAACTTTTCAAGTTAAATTATTATTTCAGAAAATATTTCAATTTTAATCTAGAGTAAATATCAGAGGTAATAAATCTTAGAAGATTATCACTAATAATATCTAACAAATTTAATTAAATAATTTAGACAAGATAAATCACAGAAAACAATATCCAAATAAATCTTTAATCAATTTTCGTATTTAAAAAGAATTAATATTTTGGAATTAAACTGAAATGAATCAAACCAAGAATATCAGATGAATACTAGCAAGTTAATTTATCAAGTTATATTCCAAAGATTTTAAGGTTTAATAAATTAATGATTTTCAGAATTAATAAAACTTAATATAATTAGAATTAAATAATTATTACGAAAATTTATTTATTTAAGTCTTAAAATAAAGTTATCAAATTTCAGATTTAATTATTTTTCAAGTCTAAGAGTTTAAAGCATAAAATGGACAGTCACAATTAAATAAACAAATCTAAATGCTGAAAAATAAATGAAACCGTGTTTTTAACGTGGTTCGGCCAAAAATCCGGCCTACGTCCACGCGCCAGAGCCGCTCCCGTCTCCTTGCGCTTCAATACCGTGATCCACTAAGGTAGGATCAAACCACCAACGTACAATCGAGTAGTAAAATCGTGCTACTTGTACAACCGAAGCTAAAGATCCAGCTTCAAACAGTTCTGAAAGTTGAGTATAAAATTTGGAAGTTGAAACTCTCAAAAAATTACAATGTAAGACTGAGTTTCTTCTGGTTTAAGACTTCACAAGGATCTGAATATTTGGCACAGGATTTTTCTTGAATTCTTTGCAGTAAAGTAGTAATTCTTGTGCTTGTTCTCTTCTTCAAGTACAGCTAGAGCTTTTAATCAGTAGAGATATGTTGCTGTCTTAGACTTTGAGTGAGCTCAAAAAAAAGATGATCTTCTTTCTATTTTTGTGTCTCTATATTTTTCCGTGTCTTTTTTTTTTGTTGTTCTTCCTTTTTTTTTTTCAACAAGAACTGATCTTCAATTTGTAGTTGCCAATGAATCAGATGACCGTTGGAGAAGAGAGTGAAATATGCTCTTCTTGAAAGAAAATCTGTATGCTGAAGGAGCATTAAATGCTCAAGAATGAGTAGGAAACGATCTTCCATATCTCAGACTTTAATATCCTGTCTTAGAGAGAAGATGGTAGACTAATAGAGAGAGAAGTTAGAAAATACAGTGAACCAAACGAAGTAATAATAGTTAGTGGCCAACACAGTTTCAATAAATGATTATATAAAAAAAAACGTCAGTCAAAATAAATAATGTAAAGTTCTCGTTTACTAAATAGTTGATCGAACAAAAGACTGTGTAAAACACAATATAAAAAATGTATGAATCGTTGAAAACTAACTGATCTGCTACAGGACATAATACCTTACGTCTTAAGCCAATAGAATAAAAAATCGACCAAAAATCTTTTTGAAGATTACAACTCTGATAAGATTTATTTCCAAGACATGACCCTGCCGAAGCAGGTAACACGTGTCACAAAAACAACCCAAAATTCATAGCAAGTGGTGCTAGAGAGGTCTTCCAAAGTACACGGATGGGACTAAAAGTCAAGACAAGTTGTTGAGCACAGTCAGTAGTACACGGTATGTATATTATAACAGTTCCCGAGATTCAATGAAATAGATGATATATACGTACATATATATGTATATATAATATAACTTTTTGCTAAAAAAATACGCTGATGTGATTATATATATATATATATATATATATATATGGCAATTATCGACTAGAGAGAGAGCTCGAGAGCTGTGAAGTAATGCAGCTGTCAATTCTTTGCTTGAGAGCAGGTGACGTGGTGTTGGACACAAGCTGCCAGCACAAGAGATGGTAACGTGGTGTAAGACACAAGCTGCCAGCACAAGAGATATCATGATGTTTTATGCAGCTGTCAGCACAGATGTCATCAGGACTGTTGGGACGAGAAAGGCAACGTGGTGTAAGACCACATATTTGGACAAAAAATGAATCTTGATAGATATACACATTTAAGATTTTCCGAATATCAAGGCTCTAAAAACAGTCGTGCAGACTATGAAGTAGAGCCTAAGCAAGACCCAATCAAGTGCCATGGGACAAGTACAAGATGCTGCAGATGCGTCTCCTTATGTAAAAAAAATAAATACATTTATATATATATGATGTGGTCGAGAGATAATAATTTTTACCAAGATTTTAAAACCCAGTTACTCTAAAAAAAATTAAAGTCGTAGAATAATATATTATGTATGATAATAACTGAATGATAATTTATGTTGGCAATAAATAATAATTTGAACGAAAATTCAAGTCTTTAGAATTCAATCTTTGCCAGATAAAGTGCAATATCATTTTGGCACAAAATATCTTAATGAACCAATTATTATATAAATATTACACCATAAAAGTTCAATTTATTAAACAGTTGTTTGGAATCATCAAAATAAAATCAATTTATTAATTTTAAACTTAAAAAGAATATTAAGTATAATTCAGCTAATTTAAAATTAATTCAGGGGTTAATTACATTTTCTTTTAACAATATCATCTTTAAGTCTACTATCTCACATAGTAGTAAATCATAAGGTATATATTTCATACACAATATATACTATAAGGATTTATTGGTCCGACAAATCATCGACCCCAATAATCCTACCATTTATATTGGTCCTAAAATCCCTCGACCCCAATGAAAAGGTCATACATATGTATATTGGTCCGGTATTATCATCGACCCCAATAATCCCTACCATTTACATTGATCCAAAAATTCCTCGACCCCAATGTAAAGGTCATACGTATGTATATTGGTCCGGTATTTTCATCGACCCGAATATTATTCATCTTCGATTTGGTCCGAATAATCATCGACTCCAAATCGAGATTTCATGTATTGGTCCGGATTATCATTGACCTTAATACAGAAGCAAGCATACTTTATGTATTCACACAACCTAATAATCAATATAATAGGTATCCACACAACCAAATTATTCATACTTGTACGTAATATATTTCTGTCCAATCTTCACCGTACTTGTTTGCATTACGAATTTATTTCACTTTCATATTTATTCGAGTATTCTCTATACTCTTTATTGGCTCGAACTCATACTTCGATCACCAATATTTATTTAGTATACTATAGGTATTCACACAACCTATATATTACTATGCATCAATAGGTGTTCACTCAACCCGATAATACGCATCAGTACATAGTATATATCTCTCTCACATATTTGTCGTACTATTTACCTTACGATTTATCTCACTATCGTATATATAGGACTGTTCACATAACTCTAAGGGTCCTAGTTACCCCCTGATAGATAAATTCAGTAGTTACCATCTTTCACCTACTGGTTTACAAGTGGAATTGATGTTTACTCTCTCTTCGTAGCTCAATTCTCAATTTTCCCGACCTATCTCTCCCTCGGTTATCCCGATCAATCCATTCTTTAAGTCCTATACTCAATGAACTTAATGGATCCTAACTACACACCTACTAGTCTTTATCAAGTCCATACATAGGTATAAAATCATCCCCAAGGTTACTCTCCATCAATGGAAATCCCAAAAATTAGCTTGGGTAGATCGATCGATGAAATGGGTCGATCTATCGACTAATCTGGTCGATCTATCGACCCTTGGTTTGACAGCTTCGTCCCAACTTCGTTTTTCACCATTGTTAACCCATCAAACTCTCCTGAAACCTTCTAGAAATATCTCCCAAACATAACCAAACATCAAATATATATATAGACTATTTCTAACATAAAACATTATCAAATCTTTTGAGAATCAACACAAGAATCAACAAAATCTAAATATAATCTTCAACCTTAGGTTTTCATTTTTTTATGATTGATTATCACAACTCTGATTTTAATCCATAGAATCAATCATATCCCTTCTGATTTTTAATCCTCTACAGATGTAGTAATAAACTACATGCAATCCTACCCAACCCTATCATTAATTGATACTTTTCATCAAGGATTTTTCAATAAAATTAATCAAATAAAAAATCCCTACACATGGGTACTATACCATTAATTTAATTTGCAATAAACACTTGCCTCATAGTTTGTAGGGTCTGATTTCTTGTTGTTGATGGGGGATTGATGTTCTTCTCCCTCCATCCTTCTTCCTTGGATGATTTGGGTGCAAGATTCAAGTCCAATTCTTCAAGAATCCCTTTTTAAGCTTTGGAATTAGTTTCCCCCCTTCTCTCAAATAGCCTCTCTAAGTTTTGTCAGTTATGAACCCTAACCCCCAATTCTAGTCATCAGATATATAGTCTAATTTTCGTAGGTCCTTTAACCCTTATTTTTAAAATGACCAAATTACCCTCAATAGGTGCAGGTTTGGTCTAAAATTGACACGGGACCCGAACTATTCCCCCGGGTATACTATTTTGACTATTTCGCCCATTCGGAATCATCCATGACCTCGAAATCATCACATGAGTCACTAAAAATATAATTCCTATCTCGACCTCAATTCTTGTCTACACGCGACTCTCGATTGATATGAAATAAAATACGCACATATCACTCACTATGTTGTATATAAAAAATCCACCATTATTTACTATTCACGCACATAGTAAATCTCATAACGTAATGTTAATCAGTCTTTATCTATCGATTAATATTTAATAATCACTTTTATTATTTAATCACATTAAACTACGTCACGCGTGTAATTTAACTAAAACGTATTTTTTCAATTAATTAAATCATAAATACGTAGAAATACGGGGTATTACATACTTCCCCCCTTATAAAGGAATTTCGTCCTCGAAATTAGGATAAGGCCGGTACTAAAACTTGGGATCTTTAAAATCACGACATCCTCTAGTACCCAAATCCAAATCATAATATCATTAGGGTTACTCCACTATACACCCACTAGTGGTACCCACCTATTAAAAGGCTTAATCACTGTAGCCTCAAATTTCAACAAGCTTTCTCAATTCATAACGTACTGATACGCTCTATCAGTCATATGATCTCAATACTGGCTATATCTTCTCCATACTGAGAAAAGGCCGCACCTCCCTATGCGCCAATTCCCCTTACTCACCACAAATGAAATCTCCCTTCATAGGAGGAATCACGATAATTTCTGACCATTCATGTCAGTATTTAAAACTTCGGTTCACGGTAGCGTAGCTCTTACGACATTTAAAAGTCACCCAAAATATTTTGTGGTTCACTCCACTCTTAACAACGGACTTCAAACACGGTCAGTCCAAAAATATAGTTATCCCCTCATCCCTAATCAACTAGAGGGTGGACGATAAGGCTTTCCACGCCAAACCTCAAAAAGTACCTTGTGCCTCATAAATCGGTATAAGTTCTTACACACACTCTACCAATAGTAATTTCTCCCCATAATTACCCTATAAGTCACCATGCGCACTACTCACATTAGCTAGCATAATAAACCACCTCTCGTCTAACCCTCAACCTATGGGTGATACCATATGCCCCAAATAAAACTTTGTCCCCATCGCTTCCTGATAATCCTCATCAGAGGCGGGATTGAAGGATCTCATCCTGATTCACAACAATATTGGGAGGCACCTTGCACCAGTGCAATCCTTATTTCAAAGAGAGCATAATAATCACTTCATCTCTGCCAATCCATTCCATATACTCGGAGGAATTATTGCCATAGTCACGATGTTGGCAACCCATCAATGCATTTTAGCAGTCTACATACCCATTCCATCACTAGAACCGTAGGCTTGTTATAACATTCTATTGATCATATCGAGCCAACCTTTTTCCATCTATGAGTGGTGCATCCGGAGACAGTCTCACCATGTCTCACCCCCTCACCAATTCCCACTTATAATATCACAGATTTAAGTTGTGCTTTATACTTGCCTTCTTCTCCCGGGGTATACCAACAGTCACGACTCGTGTACTTTTTGCAACTGACACACTTTTTGGGTCTTCTTGCCTTATAGTCATCAATATTTTATGTGCACGCAAGCCACTCTCATCATTTGATTGAGTAAATCTCAGCTCTATTTTCCCATAACAGTTAGGACTCGTCTTTATCAAGAGATATCTTTTGAATGGCTTCCCATAACCTTTCAACCCATTTAGAGTGTGCTATCTCTCTTAGCACATATATACTTGGATCATCGTCCTTCTCAAGCGACGTTCAAGCCATCATACCATTTCAACTTAATTGATAACTGCCCCACATGTATACTTTACATGAATTAATTTCCATGCCCCTCTATCTCGAACGATTTATAAACCAACTAACCAGGGCGACCATACACCTATAACTCGCGCGTATCTATATCAACATTGCAAACGTCACACACTTTTCTCAAGATTTGCCTCACATTCTCGGTCGAGTTATAGCACATGGGCCTTTTCAATCATACCATAAAATGTAATTTAATTCCTCTTGAGATTATCCCAACCTTCGACTCATGGTGAGAAGAAGGTTTTAGTGCATTTTCACAGCACTACCGGCTCTACTGGACTTACACCATATTATAGCTCTCAGCTCCTCGACACGTTCGAGGATTTATATTCAAAACTGATGTGGCATCCATCAACGTCCCTCTACTCCCGACGTTTATAAAAGTTCATGCGAATTTCATCTTGCATCAGCACCTAAACAAGGAACTTTCCCCAATGCGTTATCACTTAGTATTGGTGGCGATTGAGTTCCATAAGCCTCAAACACACAATCAGGACACTCAGATGTTAACCCCAACCATATACTTATAAATCTCAACTCCCGTATCTGTAAAGGAGTTAAATAACACTGCTCTCTCACTATTACTAGGCATTAGCGCTAATCACAATAATGAGCTTTATCTATCTGCTCGACAATAAACCTAATATTCCTTGAATCCTACTACAAAGTCCCTACGCACTGGTATCAACTACAACGAGACATCTATGCTCTCCGAAGTATCCACCATAGTATAATATAAATGCGAGATCGACCCTCTTTCAGGTGAGGCCTCGTCAAATAACACATCCTGCCCTGGAACATTAAACATGATGGCCTTGCTAACACTGCCCTCTATCATTCCACCTACATCGCTAATCAGTCCATACCCAGGGTAATATTATACTCGTATGACACCTCACTAGAATGAGTAATTCCAACATCCATATACTCCCTGTGTCTGCACCTACCCCCTGCGATTAGTACTAAAGAGAGTTCTGCTATACAAAGGAAATTATATACACATTAAAGTGCTATGAATGATGTACCCATTAAACTCGCCTGACAAGTGAATCTAGTGCTAATAGAATACTGTGACTAGATCGTGTCACATAAAACTTATCCTACTACTCGCGGATAAAACTCATACTTCCAATAGTCAATAATGCTGGTGGCTCAAATGGTTCTTGGGCATAACACCCTCGTCCCAACTGAACCAAAATTTCTATAAATAGTTTCCCCAGCTGGCCTAACACTCTTGTCCCCTAACTTAAGGTGGACTAGGGTCACACATGTGTCCCTACTCTTTAAAAGTAAGACCTCTATGTGCTATTCCCATTCCTCTATCTCTGCTGGGTATTATTGGCGGTCCTTCTCATAGACTTTGTAGTCTTGACCCAGGCTGCTACCTCTGGTGTTCCTTGGGCTCCACTTGTCCTATGGAACTCGGTGTTGGCCTTGCCTATTCTGACTTAACCTACCGTCACTTGGTAGTAAATTCCATTGATCTGAAATATTTTAATGGATCCCTAGTATTTATGTAAGCTTGTAAACCAAGGATCTTGACGACATCACACTGGTCATCCTAACCGACGTTCTCATTCACTCCCGGGTATTCTTCCCGAGGTTCAAATCTTAACCTACGGATCCCTTTATCAAGTTCCTATATCCCTTCACCGGGTATGAAGTTCACAAAGCCAATCCCCGTCTCCCTACTTACAACGTCGGGTGAGTCTAAAGTTGTACCACTATTTTCTGCAACGATGTTTGGGAAATTACCATCCCCGAAAGATTATCCTACTCATTATCTACCGAATAACATTATGATGATCTTTAACGCGATTACCCTTTCCTGGACACTCTAATCCTTATGCTGAGCCCTTCCCTCCTGCAGTCCTTATAACGCCCTTCGCTGGCCGACTTACAGTGTTCGATGTACCATACCTAATCGAACTCGTATATAAATCACATAAACTATACTTAATCGCAGGAGAACATAAGCCACTTATGCAGAGGAATACAATAATCCTATGATAGGGCTCTATATCAATCAAACGATATGCTGAAAATGTAATAAGCCGTACACATACTAAGGAAACTAGAACCTGATGCACTGATACCATCTGTGACACCCCGCCTAATTAAAAATTGGGTGATCAGGCCTTTATTAAATTAAAACAGGTTTCTCATACGGTTCATTCTTAGCATCACTGTCGAAAACTTTTTAATTACTAACCACCTAAGTGAAATTAGACCGGTGCTAAATTTTATCTTTCGTTAACACAATAAAATGTACCATGTGAAAAAAAAACTAAATAAAACATTCACAGTATACTAGAGTTCAATCCAATACAATATATATGAATGAAAGACTTGCCAATAAACCATCGACTAAGAGTTCAAAACCACCATCCACGATACTTAAAAGAACTGAATAACTGTAAGTCGTCAACAGACAACATGTCCATACATGGAGTATAAAATAAGATACTACACCAGATCAGAAGGGTAAAATCGTCTAATCAAGATCCTGTCAGCATCCACAGTGCAACAAATCTAAGTCCCTGGAATGAAATCCTGAAGTCTAGCATCCCTGTGGCTGGACACCTAAAAGGTTTTGAAAATATTTTATAGCAAGAGTTAGTAATCAAAACATTTTGAAAATATTTAGCAATCATTTATCACAAAAAAATTCAGTTATTGATTACACATGTTCGCGTACACTCTCTCTTGAGTTCTCCTCACCTCTCATCTATAGTGCACACCTAATGTTCTAAAGTTATCCCACCTAGCTATACTACCCCAGCTAATTGGACTAGAGTATCCAGCGGAACTTATCTACATGTCTAAGTTCCCGTACCTCCCATACAGTAGATAAATTTATTAACATCCCTCATTTGTTAATTAACACAATAGTAACATTCTTCACATGCTATCTTTCCATATCTATGATTAAGTCTCACCACTTAATTTTATCCTTTAGATATCCACTATCTAACATTAAATCTTTATAATTAATTTTCTCTACTCAACTTACTTTTAGATATATACGCGTCATCTAACTATCTACTATCCCACACAAGCATATTATTTATACGATACATATTTCAATCACAACATATACTATAAGGATCATTGGTTCGGATAATCATCGACCCCAATTATCCTATCATCGTTTAACCTCCATAATTAAGTTTCACTACTTAATTTACTATAACCTATTCCCAGTGTATTTTAAATTTCGTGATTAAGTTTCTCTGTACTTAATTTATCATTTAGATGTACATCTCGCTATATATAAAGTACACGTCTACTATCTCACATAAGTAGAAAATAATAAGGTATATATTTCAAACACAATATATACTATAAGGATTTATTGGTCCGACAAATCATCGACCCCAATAATCCTACCTTTTACATTGGTCCGAAAATCCCTCGACCCCAATGAAAAGGTCGTACGTATGTATGTTAGTACGGTATTATCATCGACCCCCATAATCCTACCATTTACATTGGTCCGGAAATCCCTCGACCCCAATGTAAAGGTCATACGTATGTATATTGGTCCGGTATTTTCATCGACCCCATTATTATTCCTCATCGATTTGGTCCGGATAATCATCGGTCCCAAGTCGAGCTTTCATGTATTGGTCCGAAAAATCATCGACCCCAACACAGAAGCAAGCATACTTTAGGTATTCACACAACCTAATAATCAATATAATAGGTATTCACACTACCAAATTATTCATACTTGTACGTAATATATTTTTCTCTAATCTTCACCGCACTTGTTTGCTTTACGAATTTATTTCACTTTCGTATTTATTCGAGTATTCTCTCTACTCTTTATTGGCTCGGACTCATACTTCGATCACCAATATTTATTTAGTATACTATAGGTTTTCACACAACCTATATATTACTATGCATCAATATGTGTTCACTCAACCCGATAATATGCATCAGTACATAGTATATATCTCTCACATATTTGTCGTACTATTTACCTTACGATTTATCTCACTATCATATATATAGGACTGTTCACACAACTTTAAGGGTCCTAGTTACCCCATGATCGATAAATTCAGTAGTTACCATATTTCACCTACTGGTTTATAAGTGGAATTGATGTTTACTCCTCTCAGTAGCGCAATTCTCAATTTTCCTTACCTATCTCTCCCTCGGATATCACGATCGATCCATGCTTTAAGTCCTACACTCAATAACCTTAATGGATCTTAACTACACACCTAATGGTCTTTATCAAGTTCCCACATAGGTATAAAATCATCCCCAAGGTTACTATCCTTCAACGGAAATCCCAAAAATTCAACCAAGAAAATAATCCAAAAATTAGCTTGGGTCGATCGATCGACTTGTTGATCTATTGACTAATTTGGTCGATCTATCGACCCTGGGTTTGACAGCTTCGTCCCAACTTCATTTTTCACCACTGTTAACCCATCAAACTCTCATGAAACCTTCTAGAAATATCTCCCAACATAACCAAATATCAAATATATGTATAGAGACTATTTCTAACATAAAACATTATCAAATCTTTAGAGAATCAACCCAAGAATCATCAAAATCTAAATATCATCTTAAACCTTAGGTTTTCATGTTCTTCATGTTTGATTATCACGACTCAGATTTTAATCCTTAGAAACAATCATATCCCTTCTGATTTTTAATCCTCTACCGATGTAATAATAAACTACATGCAATCCTACCCAAACATGTAATTAAAATATACATTTCATCAAAGATTTTTCAATAAAATCAATCAAATAAAAAATCCCTACACATGGGTATTATAACATTAATTTGATTTGCAATAAACACTTGCCTCATAGTTTGTAGGGTATGATTTCGTGTTGTTGATGGAGGATTGATCTTCTTCTCCCTCCATCTTTCTTCCATGGATGATTTGGGTGCAAGATTCAAGTCCAATTCTTCAAGAATCCCTTCTTAAGCTTTAGAATTGGTTTTTCCCCTTCTCTCAAATAGCCTCTCTAAGTTTTGTCAGTTATGAACCCTAACCCCCAGTTCTAATCATCAGATGTAACGTTTAATTTTTGTATGTCCTTTAACCCTTGTTTTTAAAATGACCAAATTACCCTCAATAGGTGTCGGTTTGGTCTAAAATTGACTCGGGACCCGAACTATACCCCTGGGTATACTATTCTGACTATTTCGACCCATTCGGAATCATCCGTGACCTCAAAATCATTATACGAGTCACTAAAAATATAATTCCTATCTCGACCTCAATTATTGTCTACACGTGACTCTAGGTTGAGATGAAATTAAATACGCACATATCACTCACTATGTTGTATATAAAAAAATCCACCATTATTTACTATTAACGCACATATGTAAATCTCATAACATAATATTAATTAGTCTCTATATATCGATTTATATTTAATAATCACTTTTATTATTTAATCACATTAAATTACGTCACATGTGTAATTTAACTAAAACGTATTTTTTCAATTAATTTCTGAATTAATTAAATCATAAATACATAGAAATACGGGGTATTACAATATATATACTATTTACGTATTGCACAAGCATAAGTGAAATTGCCAAAATCTTTTCATGACTAACGTTTTCTATTTTCATCGACACGCAATATAATTCATCAAATTGCTATGAAATTTTGATTTTTATATTTGATTATATGATTTTATTTTATTTTATAGCTCCTACTTTTATAAAACTCAGTTTAAAGATGCTCAGTTTTGGGAACAAGTTCTTTAATGTTGGTATTGTGAAGACAAACTATTAGACAAATGTGCGGTAAGAAATTTACCCTCATTATTTCATACTGTTATGAATAAAATTGCTGTCTTGAAAAGTATGAATAAATCAATCAAATCTTGTTTCCTTAAAACAAACCTGGTTTCCTTAAATGCAAATCAAATCCATTTTTTCGTAATCCACTTGAAAAAATATATTTATTCACTTATAGAAAATAAATGCATCTATTTTGATAATAAAATGTTGGCATCTCACAACGATAAGTTTGTAATATTGATATTTAGATTGGTATTTACATCAATGATCCTTATTTTAATTATTGAAATAAATATTGTTAAATTATTCCATTACCATTAACCTCTTTATGAACCTACATCTACAATCAATTTATATGTATTTGGCTATTCAACAACTAATTTGTTTGTTGTAGCCTCGAGTTTGGTAAACTTTGGGTTCTTTGATGGTCCGAAATTGGTTGCACCAGAATCAGGTAGAGATGAAATTATCCTAACTGCCATTTGATTTTTCCTTCCGTTTTGATTTTCTACCACTCAAGCTTCACAGTAAATACTGGTTGGTTTGCTAAGAGAATTGATTATCCAATAGAAAAACATCGAATATGCAATTCAAAGGCGAAGGATCATATAGCCCATAGGTTGTTATGAATTGTAGCTAAATGGGATCATTCTTTGGGAGGCTTTGACACGCCATCCTAGAAGCACTATTCTTTATTAGCTTCGGACATATGTTGTTGCTACTGTGTTTTAAATTTTTATTTATATTATTGATTTGGGTAAGATTTGTAGATTGGAAAATTAGATGAGTAATAGTACCTCAATTTCGCTAAAATTAATGCCATTAAATATTTATAAAATCCTAAAATGTCTGACACTTTGATTTTATTAATTGTTATTTTAGTTGTGTACAAAAATACAAAAGGCCACTGTATTAGGGTCCCTCATGCCAACATGTATTTGTATTAAATGGATTTTTACTATTTACCACAAGCTCAACTCCATAAAAGGTTTAAATATTCCATTAGTTATATTTGGTTTCCTATTTGTTATAATTATTTGTATGTGTTTCGGACTGACATTAAGTATGTAACTCATTACGATAAAAGATAAAGAGACCTCAACACATATGTTTTCAATGATTATGTACATATTTGTTTGTAGTTGTTGAATATATTATTTTGTTTAGAAGTCCGATTGCATCGATACAATGATCATTTGAACATTGGTATCAATGTTACTGCTTATTTACCAGTTTCTCTTAGATGCTCTCATGCCATGAGACTTTAATATTTGACACTCACATAAGAGTAACAATCCTATACATACCATATTAACTTGCTAAATATCTTCTCCAAACTATCAAGGTCTATATTGGAATTCTTTTAAATTCATCTTAAGCCCTTTTAAATTCCTTTATTCCCGTATTCACCTAATTTCATTTCATTTACCAACTATGAATGTACACAAATAATTAGAAGCATGGATTACTCACATTCAATATGGATAAAAGTGTTTTTACCAAAAAAAATTCTATATTTATTTGTGACATTAAAGGTAAAATAATTTCAATATCAATAATCAATATAATTTTGTATGATGGACAGTGTAATAAACAAAACAATATTTTTAATGAAAGACGTGTTATGTTTATATAATGAGAATTATTAAAATGAATTTGCATTGTATATATGTATATATTATAAATATTTTATGTATGTCGCTCGCGTGCGGGTTACATGCTAGTGAATAAAATATTTATAGTGTTTAAAAAAACAATAATAATAAATGATGAAGATGTGGACGAATATGTAACAACTTATCAAAATTTATTAAACAGTTTTTTTGATTAACCTGGTGAATTTTTACTCTATTATAAAGCCAAACACTATAATATTATATCACCATAATAGTAAACTAACCATCTTCACTGTCAGATATAGTAAATATTTCAAAATGTAGAAGCACTAAAAAACATACAGTTCAAACCAGGATAATAAGTAGTTTAAAAACAATATCAAGAACAACGCCGAGCTGCAAGATAGCAAAACATCAACAAAGCACACAAAAATTACATGAAATCTTTAACACTCCTAGAAAATTAATGATTTATTCGAGAAGAAAATTCAAACATACATGATTCGACATATAAATATATCTCACGACGAGTGCCGTTCCATAATATTGGAAATAGATTACAATGTGTGCTACCCTCTTTCTTATCTACGTAAATCGAGGTTCTAACGCATTAACTCCTTTGATTTTGTGCCCACGCACCACTTTTGACCACGTGTAAAGAGCATCCACGGTGATAGAACAATTCCCTCACCCTTTGTCGACCTTCAATTTTGTTCCAAATCAAAGTCACAAATAAAGCACAATATTGTTAATTTTGAATTTATGGTCGGACTAAATATTTATTAAGCATCTCGAGGCAGAATACTAAACTCAACATAATACATTTTTGCAATGTCAGTTGAATACACTAAACTCAACATCTCGTGGAAGAATATTTGTTTAGAATGTTGTAATAGATTAAGAGTAAATATATTTACTACAAAATTATTTTGTATGTAATAAAGTCAATTCCCTATAAGAAAACAAGGCCAATTTTAATAATATGAGTTACAATAATATTTTGTAAAATTGAATTTCCTGAACTGATTTTTATTTATAATGATTACGGTTTTATCGAATTCTACGCCATTTGGTTACAAACCCACATTAATTTTTTCACTTTACAATACGAATAATCATTGTTGGAGTGAAATCTAACACCTTAAACTCATATGACAAGAAATTGGAAAATAGACAATCACACTACGCAATATGCACGTGGATATGCCTAAGACATTACGGACTTTATTATCTCTGTAGTTAGAAAGAATGATTACAACACCCCCTTATACTATAAATAATGGTAAAGTTTCATATGTCATTTTGCAAACATATCGGCCACAAATAATGGCCTTATAAGCAGGGGCGAAGGTATGTGGGGGCGAGTGGGGGCTATAGCCCCACAGGTTTTATAAAAAAAATAAATAAATTATATTTATATAAATATTTGGGTATAAATTGAAAAATTAAAAATTATTGGGCATAAATGTAAATAAAATAACTTAACTCATAGTAAACCTAAAACATTAACTATCAACGATCAGCACACACAACACAACACATGCTCAACATTGTTTTTTGCTGAGCCGAAGCCTTCCCTACCTGCCTCAGCCTCCACTGATGCCATCCGTCCCTGCCTCAGCCTCAGCTGATGCCGTCCCTGCCTGCCTCAGCCGACGCCGTCCTTGTTTTGTTGCTGGTGTTGCTTTGTTGCCTCAACCTCCGCCGTCCCTCGCTCAACATTTGTGAGTAAAGCTTTAGGCCTGTTATATTGTAACCTGTTGTAGCTATTATTTAACATTTATTTTTTGTAGCTATTGTTTTTTTTATTTTATTTGTTGTAACCTACTGTAGCCTGTAGGCCTGTTGTATTGTGACTTGTTGTAGCTATTTACATTTATTTTAATTTTGATTTATTGTAACCTGTTGTAGCTTTTGTATTAATTTATGCAATATCAAAATTTGTATTAAAAATAACAATTTGTATTAAATTTCAAATTTGTATTAATTTATGCGATATCAAAATTTTAGTGAGTGTCAATTTGTATTAGTTTTTAATGAATGTCAATTTGGGGTTGAAATTGATAGTTTAAATTTGATGTTGTAGGACTAAATTTGGTATTTATTTAAGGGTTATAATATTAATGTTTGTTAAAACTTGCCTTAAGGTTGTTGGTTTTTATTTTAGGGTTAATTTTAGAGGATAATTAAGGATATTGTTGGCTTAAATTTGGGGGACGAAATGTTAGTTTAAATATTTATTTTTCTTTCCATTAGATTAAATAAATTACGTTATTATTGTCAAAATAGTAAAAAATAACCTAAAAAAATTCGACTCGGGAGTCCTATGAGTCCTTACATGATGAAAGTGCAAAAACAGTCTTTTAGCCATATATTCATGAAAGGATGAATGGAGGTATGGTAGTAGGCCTGTAAACGGATCGGATTCGGACCGAATTAGACAAATTCAAATCCATATCCATTTTTGTTAAACGGATTCAGATCCGATCCGTCTATTAATCGGATCGGATCAGGAAAATTCAAATCTATATCCGTTTATATTAGACGGATTCGGATCCGATACGATTATCCGATTATCCATTTATGTTAAACTTAATTTGCAACATTTTTATTTTCAACTCTTATTTCATAAATTTATTTGCAAATGTTCCAAAAAACAGAGAATGAAATAAATAACTATTATAATAATTTTTTTTGGCTTTAGTCCCATCTACAATGATGTATTTAGGCTCCGCTCCCATGTATTTTTCGAATTGTAATCAGTCCCATAACCACCCAAAACCGTCTATAACTTCCTTGTAACTACCCTTCCTTCTTTTTGTAGAGAATGTCATTTGTCCCATATAGGACTATCAACTAGAAAAATAAAAACTTGGGGGTGGAGACAAATAAATCTTTATAAATATGACTAAATACACAACATCCATATAATAAATATTTAAAATATTATTAAATCTAATATATATTAATTAAAAATATATTATATATGTATATTAAAAATATTAATCGGATCGGATTATTAACGGATCGGAGTATATGAATCCAAATCCGCTCCATTTAATAAACGGATAATCGGGCAATCGGATTTTAGGCATGATCTATATCCGCTTAAATGGATCGGATTCAATCCGAATCCATTGACAGGCCTATATGGTAGGATACATTGCAGACATTCCCATGCATGGGGAGTCCTATGAGTCCTTACATGATGAAAGTGGTCAAAGGTTATGCATGATCCAACGAGAGGTGGTGTAGAGATGGGTAACGTCATGGACGCTATCGGCTCCGTAATCCCCATTCAGCAGACTTGGTTATTAGACAACATGGTTGGCGATGCATATTTATCCGTTCACACCACTCTGACTTGCAGGCTTTGGTGGGCCATTGACCTTGACTAATCAATCGACCGACTCATAGGTTAAAAACTCCCTTCATTAGCTTCCCCCTAATCCCTTTGGCTTGAATTTAATGGCCAAAGGATATGAGACTTATCATTTTCCAATTTTAAGGTTTTGCGTTTGATGGGTATTAGATTTCATGCCCATTAAATGCTAATAATGTGTGTATCAATGTAATGATGGAGAATTGGTATGTGTGGATATACACATCTTGTCAAATGAACAACAAATTTTTTCATTAAGATCATGCAGTCTTGACCGTTCATTTTTCCCTTTATAAGCTTGACTCCAAATCGTCCCTTGAATTTGATGCTTTGGTTTCTTGTCTATCTTCAAACCAGTCAACAGAGTTCAACCTTCGTACTGTTTTCTTATTTGAAATGCGTTGGTCCCTTACTTTTTGGTATTGTTTCCTTCCTTTTTCTTTATGTTCGTTTTCAACTACTTTTCTTAGTAATTTTCTAGCAGCCTTACTTTTCGTAGCCCTTGATTCCCTTTCCACTTATCCGAGTTAATGGGAACTTCATGAACTTTCTTGATGGTATTCCTTATTTGTTTTAACTTTGTACATTCTGATTCTCCCTTCATCCTCGTCATTGCGTGGCTAGGATCATACTCTCCTAGGCTAAGAGAAGCCACTAGGAGTTAAGTTCAGAGAGAGAGAGAGAGAGATAAAGATAAATGGATAAACTAACTAATAGATAAATTGAACCAATAAATGGGAAACAAACCCTTAAAAACATGATGAATATGAAATAGAGGTTTGAACCCGAACTCGACATGATGAAGATGATATAGAGCTTTGAGCCCGAACTCGATCACCATCGTCAATATATAAGTCACACCTCACACTTTAGTCCATGTGGTCTTCGAGAGTTTTAGAATCCCCTTGTGAACCACTATCTTTAAGTAGGGCCTCTAAGCCCCATCCAAAACTAGTTTGTTACACCCCGACTTTGTAAGATCCCGAGAGGTGCTATTGAAAAATATTGATAAATTAGAGAATTGTTTTATAAAAAAATACCATTTAGATTCAGTATTAATTTGTGAAAGCCTAAATACATAAATTGACTGTATAGAATGTCTCAATTTTATTAAATCTCAAATGTATTTTTACAAAATAATTTACAATAAACAAAACTATAAAAATAAATTTTGTAAAAAATATCCAGAGCCTCTAACGACGATTTGAATCTCAATGATTCCATAAATATCATCTCGCATCAAACCTGAAATACAACAAACCATTGGAGGGGGTGAGCAAGAAACTCAACAGTTCGTATAAATGCTCCAAGTGTAACTACACATAATAGTGTGTACGTGCATCTTATACAAGAGTGTATGCAACATGAACATTCAAACTAAAATTCTAATAATATAATCATTACCTAGGAACTCACCACGGTCACTACACAATCCAAGACCCCATATTAAAATTTTTGCCGCACTTTTCATAGCACGATATGGACTATCGTCCACTATTCTGTCAATTATTCTCGAAACAATCCAATAGCCCTAAAATAATAAGTAACATAACTTGGGAAAATGACCCATCATAACCAGGCATCACCGCCATAAAATATTGACATCACCGTCACAATAACACTTGGCATACTCGTTAACCCGATCCATGGCCTAGTCTTTGGATAATAAACAAAATTGTAGCCGATAGCACACCCCATCCAATGGATGGTTTGGCTAAAGAATGCCTACGAATTCTCCAATAATAATCATCATAGTATCATTCTCTCAATTCAAATAAATTTCAGATTCAATTCTCATTAATCATGTGTACATGTTTTGTACTCAATTTTTATAACCCAACATGCTCGTAAAATCAACTAGTTTCGTTATCCCAAACTACACGACATGAAAATGACACGTACAAAATGAGTGCAATAATAAATTTACTATACGAGTATATAATACATATAAATGGTACACATAGCATGGATATAACTATAAAATCAATTTTGAATATGTGTAGCACACTAAATTAACAACGGGAGAACGAAACTATTTCAAGAGAGTTAAAATTCACAATTGTAGGCCTAATTTGAAAACCCAGAAAAATGAGATCCAAAGATTACATGAATCGCCAATTTGACTTTAGATTTAAATTTTACACGAAAAATTGGGTCAAGTATGTGTTTTGAGTTTTATCTCAAATCTTATCCAAAAGTACTCAAAAAGAATATCTAAAACATCCCAAAGTGACTATTTTCATTCATCTCCCTCTTCAGATTTCATTTTTGGACTCTCTATTTGTTCTTCTCACACTTAAAATCATACCTAATATTTCTTATAAAAATATCTCTCAAAACCTAGCTTGGAGCCTAAGCTAACGCATATTACCATATTGCCCTTTAATTTAAAATTGTCTGCTTTATATATCTAGACCACTATAAAATGTCCAAAAACCATTAATATTTAAAATTAAATATTTGATTCAATTTCAAATCAAAATATATTGCCTTCAAAGATATATTATCGAAATCTGATATAATATTCATAAATAAGCCCTCAAAATAACGGGGTATTACAGACTTCCTTCGAGATGTTAGCTGGATTTTGATAAGGTGATCACGAATTGGGTTGAGCATCTTACATGCCGAAGGCGTTGTTTGTTTGTCCAACCGAGAAAGGATGACTAAGTGACCCCCCAATGGGGGAGAAATTCACTTTTATGAACACTGGATTTAAGATAACTCAACATGCCTATCGAAAAACCAATTCGAGACATTTTTTCCACCGTCCATTAAGTCCCCTCCCAACTCATGTGAAATATTTTGGGAACTTGTCATCAGGCCAATGTTTTATTTTTACTCTATTTATGGGGTAAAGGAACACTTATAATCATTGAGCTATTTAATGTCTATAGTTTGACCTTTTATAATGGTGGACCTTTGTCAAGTTTAATAAGGACGTGGGCTTTGTGAGTCATTTATGAATGGAGGGGCATATTTTTTTTCTTATCTTGAGGAGTGATGGATGAGAGTACAACGAAAAGAAAAACTTGACTAGGTTCCTCTTTAATAGTTCTACAATGTTGTGTAATTCGAAAAACGACGAGTCTTCAATGGCTTCCTTGATTGTTGTATAGTACTTTACTTCCCAAGTATTGATCCATGTAGTTCTTCTTTGAATAGGTCTTTACTTCCACTTAGATTTATCTAACTAAAGGAAGTGGTGAGTTGACAAGGTGCTTGATAAGACCAAGGATGTCTAGGAAGTCAAGAAGTTTAGATACCTAATCTTATAGACATGAGGGATGAGAGGATAATATAATTCCACTCAGCTATATGTCGACCCATCCTTAACAAATTCTAATGTACATACTATGTGAATACAATTATATTTTAATTGGGTGTTGTTAAAGGCACTCCAAAATTTTATCCCTTGCACCAATATCTTACTTGCGCCACAAACTAACTAATAACTTATTTCATTCACAAAGATAAGAGACACATTAAGAGCCAAAGCATATATAAGGTAAATTTAGTCGAAATCCTCATGTTTTCTACTCTTTCCCTCTCTAACTTTTTATTCTTTCTCAAAACCAAATCGTAATCCTAACTCTGCCTTATCACTTCCTCACACACCCCACCTCCTCCCATTACCTCCACTACCTACTCCTAACACCATATCTTCACCCCGACCCCACTCGCATCGCTTCCCCTTCCCTTTTCAACTTATGATAACAACATAACCACCCCACCACAATTTTAACCTAACTTTAATTTTTTAAGAGAAAAACATCATAAATGATATTAAATAAGTTTTTAGACTTAAAAAAATTAAAAACAGAAAACTAAAACCCTAATATACCCTAAGAAACACACATAAATATAAACCTGTCAAATAATAGTTGCCTCTGCACATTTAGTGGCCCGTCATTGTGTAAATGGGTCACGGTGGGAAGTCACCGTGTCTCGCCCCTTTCTATGGTGGGAAGTCATTGTGTTTCTCCCCTTGCCATGGTGGGAAGTCACTATGAAAATGGGCTTTACACGGTGTCTTCCCATCGTAGAAAGCCACAGTGACTTCATACCATGAAAATGATCTTAAAATGGTGAAAAGTCATCATGAGAAAGGGGCTCACACATTGGAAAGTCATAGTGAGAGTGAAAATATATTTGTTTTTCCTTTTTATCCCATTTAGTGAGAAGCCACTGAATGTAGGTGGCTAGATCTGGTGACAACGACCCGCCGAATGTGTAGAGTCGGTGTTTTCGACAGGTTTATAACTTTTGGTGGTTATTTTGGTATAATATTTTTATTATGGTAGTTTGAAGTGTTTTAATGTTGGTTTGATTTTGGAAGTTTGGGGTTTTGAGATAAGATGAAAGTTTGGTGGTAGTGGTACTAGGCCATGTCTATCGGTGTCCTTTTGAGATCCAGAAAGCCATGTGACCAAATTACTTGACTTGTACCTGACCTGGAAATGGTACATTCCAGACCTAGGAGAAGTTCGAAGGTCGTAGCAATACTTGATCTCAATTAATCCAAAGTTAGTGACACAAATTTAATTTATGGCCATTTTACCTATTGCAATAAGGAAGAAAATTTTCTTTCCTTGGTATTCGATTTTGTAAAAATGGAGTATCTCTATCAATAATGGGTGCTGAGGGAAATGATCCCCTCCCTTTGTTATAACAATCTTCATGAAAGAAACCTCACCATGGGGAAGGTCATACATCTCCTCCTCACCAGGTGAGATCCTTATCTTGACGGAGCTATGTATATTATACCTAATAAGAAAGTCCTCAAAGTCATTTTCTGAGGTAACTTCATACTTCCTAAGGTTCTTAGACATGAAGTCTTAACAAAATAAAGAAGAAGGAGTTAAAAAAATATTAAGGTTTTGAAAAAGAAATCTTCTATACAAACCAAATGGCAGTGAAAGAAAGAGAGATAAAGAGAGATAAATGAAATAAATAATTTGTACATTTGGATTTAGGTAATGAATTAAAGGTATTTTTTGAAACCCCTTATAACTCTTACTTTTAATAATCACGTGAAGTGATGGTTGACTTAGAAATAGATCCACACTCTCATGACCTATAAGCCACACGCTTCATGTGTAATGATTGTATGGGATAAAACTGAACAGTGGGGCCCATAGCCCTGGCCATAGGGATTACAAGCAACTGGATCCATATTTGCGTTCCCACTAAGAATAAATATAACATTTGGAATTTATGAGGCCTTGATGAGAAAATTCACGTCACACGTGAATGACATGCTAAGGGAGAATTAGGTCGACATGCTAAGGGAATACCCATGCATAATATTTTATAATTTTTCCCATGTAAATTGTAAGCATATGAAACCTTGGGAAGTTAATCTCTATTCTTGGTGTTATGTTCTTATTTGATAGTTTTGGAATCTTAAAGATAATTTTTAGAAGTTTGTTGGTTAAAATATAGAATTTGCAGAAAATATTGGTAGCAGTCATTCGAACGAGTTCAAGGTCATTTGAAAGAGATTCTCAAGTCGTTCGAAGTGGGGATCGAACGAGACTCCACTGCATATCTGAACAGGCTCGTTAAAAGGTTGTTCGAAGTCTTGTTCGAACGAGAAGCCTTTATCGTTTGAAAAATAGTCTATTCTCGTTCGAACGAGCGCAATTAAATTTTTTAAATAGGGTTACCCTTATGTGCTGTCATGTTTTACGCCGTTGGATTTGAAGCACCTTATACTTTTGACTCACTTGAGTCTACATTGTATAAGTTCTCATCTAGTTTGGAAATAGTGACCAAATTAAGTCCCTCCCCTGGATACCAAAGAGCCTCAGACACTACTATTCAATTCATTCCTCTTGTTTGTTTGATCAAAAGTATATTCACAAACACTCACACATATTAGGACTGCATACATGGGCCATAAATTGCTTAATTTGATTGTATATGTATTGTGTGTGTTAATTTCCCTTAATTTTTTTAAATAATTTTTGGGAATTTGTAATCATTTTTAAAACAATTTTTTTCTTAATAAAACTGGAATTAAAAGGTTTTTGGGTCATTGTGTAATTTTTGATTATTGGTTTTATTCCTGGAAGTTCTCTTGGGTAGAAACCGAAAGCGCTAGAGACAACATGGTGCTTGTGTAATTAAGTTTGAGACACGCGTGTGAGAGTCAATCCTAGCCCTACTGCTGTCAACCTAACACCGGTTGGATTTGTGTTTCTTTTAAGAGACAAAACTGTTATTCATTCTCAGCCCATGGATTGATCTTATCAACGCTCTGCATGCGTCCTATTCCAATTCGTATGAAATCCTTATCCTCCAATCAGAAGCATTTTAACTAACCGCTTTTATCTCACCGTTGGATCAAAGTCAATTTGGGAAGACCAAATCCCAACCCTTGATTTTGAACCGCCTTCTCGCTCCTTCTCAGTCCACTATTTAAGGAGGCTAACCCTCAGCCTTTGAGAGACTTTTGCCACTTCGTCTAATTCAAGTGAGAAGAGAGAAGAGAGATAAAAGAGAAAAGAGAGAGAAAAAGGAGAGATAAACCAGAGAGAGAATTAGAAACCCTATCGTCCAAATCTTTTCAAACCCTAACCTTTTTCCAAAAACCAGGTTACACCAAACACCAACCCTGAGTGTTTGAGAGTTTTTTAGTGTTGGTTTGAAAGCTTTTTCGTGGTTTAACCTCTTTGTTTTAAGATCTTGTGTCCAACTTAAACATTAGGTTAGATCTGCATTTCTGTTTTATAGAAATAATAGATCTAATAATTTTATGTTATATTACACTTAGATCTGCATTCTTAGTTTCTCGTCTTGAGACATCTTTTGTTGATTATATTCTGTAAATGTTTTCATCTTCAAAATCAACAGAATCATTTTTTGTTTCTAGTTCTTTTGAAACAAGACCTTTGACCTAGTTGGAATCACACTTGGCGGTTTTTAATTTCAAAAGTATTTTCAAAACTCTGAAATTGATTAAGATCTTGAAACGTCTTTCGAGAAAGATAGCCGTGGATTTCGGGATCATATTAAAGGCCAAATAAGGTTTTAGTTTTCTAGGAAGAGAGAAACTGAAAATCACGGCATATAGATCTGATTTGTAATTTTCTAGGACTCTTTGTATAAATAAGCATGAGTGTGTGTACATGCATGTGTTAGAGAACCATCACAAACACTTACACACTACAACACTGAAAGTGTTGGTAATAAGATCTTGAAACAAGAGTTGACGTAAAGACTGGAACAAAGTGAAAGTTAGCAAACTGGGAGAACCACATCAACAATCAGAACTGCAGAGAAGTTAGAAGGGCACCAATGGGTAGATTTCTAAACTTGTATAGATCTGATTTGTGTGCATGTGTGTTATATAGTTTGTAACAAATATATTTTGTTTTAGTGGATCTTTGGTTTGTGACTTAGAAGTCACCATGGATGTTTCCTCAGTTGGGTGAGGTTTTTCCACGTTAAAAATCTCTTGTCATTAATCTTTCTACATCTCCTCATCCCATTCTTGTTGGTGTTCTGATTTAATCTTTTCAGTTTTGTTTTTCAAAACTTTTTAAATCTTGAACTGATCTTGTGCATGTTTTATTAAACACATCTTGTGATTAAAACTGATTTGATTTAAAGAAAAGAGTTTCCTCAAAAAATAGTTCGGAGTTACTTAAATAGTTTAATCTTGTATTAAACAACTTAATCTATACTTCATTTCGTTATAAATTCTATTATTTGAGATTTTAAGATCATGTTATATATGCTAATAAAAAAATTTGCACCAAAATAGGGGTTGTCGAATTGAGTGACTATCAAGTTGTAAACTAGTTCATGTTTGTTTGAAAAATCCACTTGTAATCACCTCTTTACTTCATTAAATATTAATCAAAGATTGTGAACAATAGACTATTGCTTTTCCTGCTGCCGGTCGCTTAGATATTAAATAATATATATTAATGTTTTACTAACATATCTTAACATACGAAATGTCATCGGAAGTTAGTAAATATTGGATGAAGGAATTTGAAAGAGGAAGTACAAAATACATTAATGGGGTTGCTACGTTCATTGATTTTATCAAAAATAACGGTGGTGGCGAAACCTTATTTTCATGCCCATGCATAAAATGTAAAAATGGAAAGTTGTTGGAGCTTGACGACGTCCATTTTCATTTGCTTCGTTATGGTATATCCAAGTCTTACACGTTTTAGCATTTTCATAGCCAAAAGGAAGTCGTAAAAAAAAAGAAAAATAACCCTCTGAAAGTGTTGAATGCAATGACTATGTCCTCGACAATCCAAGAATGGAAAAGCTTGTTTACGACACATTCAAAATATTTAATCATGAATTCAATCTTTTATCAAGTGAGCACGTTAGAATGGGGGGAGGTGACAATCGTGATGAGACTAATGAGGAGTTAAAATACAAAAAGTTATGTGGCAAGGCGAGTGAGCTGTTGTAGCCATCAAGTCTTCAGAAACATACGGCGCTATATTTTCTTGTTAAATTGAATAATGTAAAGACAAGATATGGTTTGCCAGATAATAGTGTTAAAGATGTTTTGGTGGTGTTTAAAGAGTTTTTTCCAAACGGAAATACAATATCATCCAAGTATCCATCCATGAAGAAGATAATAAAGAAGTTGGTCTGGATTATAATATAATTCATGCATGTAAAAATGATTGTATTTATATAGAATAGAACATGCAAGAAGGAAAAATGCCTAGTATGTAACCTACCCATGTATAGGTTAGGAATAAATGGGGAGGGTAAAGTACCTTTATAGTTAGATATTTCCTCCTGATCCCAAGGGTGAAGATATTATTCACCATACCATGGATTGCAAATGAGATGACTTGACACGCTAGAGCGCAATGTAGCACAAATATTATGCGTCGTCCCGTTGATTCTTCTATTTGGAAATCTATTGATGTGATGTGGCCAGACTTTACGACTGAAAAATGTAATGTTCATCTTAGTATAGACACCAATGGTTTTAATCCATACGGGAATCTTAGCTCTAGTTATAGTTGTTAGCCTACCATTGTTTCTCCTCTTAATATGGCACCGTCTTTATGCATGAAAAGGGAGTTTTCAATAATGTCAATTTAATATTCAGACCGAATGCTTCGAGCAAAGACATTGGCATTTACATATCCCCTTTACTAGATGAGTTAAAGGAATTATGGTTTTAAGGTGTAATGGCGTACGATTCATATAGGAAAACTAATTTTTCTTTGAGAGCGATGTTATTGTGGGCAGTCCATGATTTTCCTTTGCATATAGAACTTTATCGGGTTACACGGTTCATGGTTATAAGGCGTGCCCAGTTTATAAGGAAGAAGTTGGCTCCGAATGAGTTAAGAGTAGTAGGAAAATTTGTTATTGTGGTCATAGAAGATTCTTTCCTCGTGATCACAAGTTCAGGGAGGACTAACTCAATTTCAATAATAAGGTTGAACATCATGAAGCTTCATGAAGGTTATTTGGTTCGAAGGTTGAGAAGAAGGTGAAATGCTTTAAGATGATAATTGGTAACAAATTTTTGAAATAAAAAGAAAACGTAAAGGGGATAAGAATGTGGTTAGTGACGTTACCACTCCATGGTATCAGAGGTCTATTTTATTTGATTTGCCCTATTAGAAAGAGCATAATGTTCGTCAGAATCTAGATGTTATGCACATCGAGAAGAACGCCACTGATCATATTTTGTCAACCATTCTTAATGTTAAAGAAAAAACCAAGGATAACTAAAATGAACGTAAAGATATGGAACCATGGGGATCAAGAAGAAGATGTGGATGGAAACAGATGAAAGTTCTAGAAAAATTATTAAACCTAATGGAATCTTTTAGTCTACTCAAGAAACTCTAAACATAATGAAGTTTTAGTTAAGTCTTGGTTATTGGCTACCATTTAAGGTTTAAGGGCTTCAAAGTTCTCTTGGTATAAAACCAATGTACTTTGTGAATTTTATGGAATTTTGCCACTATATCTTCAAATCCTTCAGTAGAAAATCTACCTTATAAGTTTCTAACACAATCATCCCACTTCACTTGTCTGGGATCTGCATTTTGGAATGGAATCAAACAATAGCCTCCTCCTTTAGACCTTCTACTCTACTGGGAGGGGGTTGAATCTGGAATACCATTGGAGGTCTACAACAATGGGAGTTATATTACCATATGGAGTTATTGGATCTATCTTCTTCTTACTTCTCACCTTATTTTGTGTTTTTTCAACAACTGCTTGGTATTACTCGTCATGGTCTCAAGTGGTCTTTGATTTTGAACCCCTCTCCCATCAAACCCATCCTTTTGTTAATGTGTTTATGATAATTAAGCTACCATGCTTCTACTTAATACCATATAGGATCTATTGCTATATATACCACTTTTGTCATGCCATCACTGACTCAACGACAATTATTTGTAAGAGTGAGATAAGAGACAAGAAATCAATGGAAAAAATTAGAGGATTTGTATTATTGATTTCCAGAATAGTTTTTAAGAGTTACAATCCTTCCATTCATACAATTGCAGCTTGTAATAACTCAACTACAAACACACACATGAAGGTAGTCCAGAAGTTGACCTAAAGCATAGACAAAATCCATCAAATTGTATATGTTTGAGTTCCTTATTAAGGTTAAATTTTAATAAAAAGTTTTAAATGAATCCAATAATGCCAAAGAAGCGGTTAAGATGATTTTAATCATCTGAAGTTTAAAAAACTTGCTTATTATGTGTAACATTCTTGGATGTTTTAGATTTTTTGTGTGTCATATAATATTTTTCTTTGTGTTATATACTTTACCATAGATTTGGCAGTTAAGTTATGAATGATAGAATCTTAGTTTTGATATGCAGCCCGAAGTTGCAGACCCTGGTAGATTATTTGTTGTTCCAGCAAATACACTCAAGAAGAGGCATGTCTCGGGCATAGCAGAGAGTGGGACCAATAGACTTCAGTTGATATAAATAAAATGAAGTGAGTAGGGCATAGTTCTATAAATGTCTTGAGAGGTGAGTTTGTGGCTCAAAGTTATAGCACTGTTAAGGGAGTGTAGGTAGGATTCTTAAATTTCTTTGTATGTTTTTAACTCACATATATGGATAGAGTTATGGAGACAACTCAGGTGATGGCTATTGGAACTGAGAGAATGTTGGGTATGATTAGTTGATTTCAAACCCACGTAAATGCTAACTAGACGAATAGATTGTTTTATGGATTCAAAGGAATCTATATTGTTTTGAATAGTTTTAGTATTACATATCTCTTTACTAAAATTCTTTAATCATATGCTAAAAGTTTTTACATATGTCTTCCCTGTTAACACACTGCTATCTTTTTCTTCCCATATTTTACATTCACTACTACATCTTCATCTTTAATTTGTTTAAAGTAAACTAATTTTTTTGGGTGGATTTCATTTCTATTTTTAGCTCAAACTACTATCTTTTTTCTACTTCACCGTTCCCGTTCGTTATAATAAATGATTTCGGTTACATTGTAAGAATTTACTTACACATCTAGAAAATGCTCCATTTCACTACATCCAAGCTAAGATTTTTTTTCAGTGTGAAGAGATTTTTTTTGAAGTGCAATATGATGAGCCAAGTTCAGGTATATTTTTTTGAACTAAAAATTTCTCTCTGCTGAAACTACATTGCTCTATTTGTGCATTACATTAGCTCCTAAGCCCTTATTATGCAAAACATTTGAAAATCCATCACATGTACTTGTTGTAATTTCAATAAAGTTTAGGTTTTTGTTAAAAAGTTCTCTAATATATGGAAATTAGGTTGTTTAGTAGAAACCCAAAGTTATTTTACTAGTGATTGTGAAGATTTTTTGACTTATTTAACTACCTTTCTTATTCTGGATCTGAGTATAAAATCACCACATACTTTGTTTCTCTATCACTACTTAATAACTCCATTTCCTGAAATTGTTAGGAAAACAAGCCCTAAGTTGGCATACAGGGGATAGATGGATTTTGAGGCAGTTGAATATGCAATGCCTATACTTTATCTTGTTAAGGAAAAAAAGGAAGAAGATTCGGCGTTGGTGTTCACTATTCCTGAAACAGTCATCTCTTATAATTTCTACCATAAGAAGGTCAACCTGCTCTGTGAACTTCCATCTCAGGTTGTTGACACTTTTAGATATAATTTTTCTACTGCTTTTGCTTTTATTAAAACCTTAGCATCGATTTGATAATATATTTAATTTTCTATACTTGTTTGTTGTAATTAACATAAACTAATTAGTTATTTATTGTACTAGTTTTGATTTGCTGATTTTGTTTTAGTGCCTTTTTTGTAGTTGTCATGAGGAGTGGTGGGTGGTTCTACAAGGGTCGATTGGGTTGTACAAGGGGACTGATGGAACGAATACAATTTAAGGAGAGAGAGATGGTGGTGGTAGCATTAATTGTGATGACATTGAGCTATGGTGACGTTACTGAGATGGCGGGTTTTTATTTTGGTTTGTATTTTTTATTTAATGTAACGTTATTAAGTTTTGATTGTGTTAGTTAGTGAATTTTGTTCCGATTTAGTAATAATGATTATTATTGCATTGACATGCTTATTGATGAATTTGTAGTAGAAATGCAAGTTTTGATTCTTGCCAAGAATTTGCTTTTATTGGTTGTTGTATTCCACTTTTTTTAATCAATGTGAGGGTGGTGACATTTGATGGATAATTTTTATTTTTTTAATATTTTAATTTATGTAACGGTTCATAACACTTACAAAAAGAATATTTTTTCGTTACATATTACTATTTATAAGTGTTTTGAACCTTTACAGAAAAGTAAAAAATATTATTTTTACGTATTTATAACCGTTGTAAAATAAAAATGCTTACTGAATTTTGCAAATGCTCTGAACTCTTGCGAATGAAAATTTTGCAAGTGTTTAAAACACTTACAAAAGATCAATTTGTAAGTGTTCAGAACGCTTGCAATTTTTTTTGTAAGGGTTATCTGAAACAGACATGTGTTGCCAATAAACACTTGCAAATGACATTTGCAACGGCTTTGAATACTTGCAATTTTTTTACAATGCGCCTATTTGTAAGTGTTTAAAATACTTGCAAATGCCTTTTCTATTTCAAAGTGTTTAAAACACTTTGAAAACGAGTCCATTCTCGTTCAAACGAGCGCAATCATTTTTTTAAATCAGGTTGCCCTTGCGTGCTGTCACGTTTTGCGCCGTTGGATTGTTGAGGTGTCGAGCTCTGGTAAGCCTAGATTGGGTAAAATGGACTTTTGAGGTTTGCGGGTGTTTTAATAAGGGTTTTATGGGTTTTTTTGAGTTGGAAGAAGAGAGAAAGAGAGAGTTAGGGGTGGGTCTCCCCCACTATTTCAGCATTTCTTCTCCTCTCTCCACCACAAATCACTATGCCACCACCATATATCCACCTTGTACAACAATATTCTACTAATATTCCACCACATTTGAATCATATATACCCATTTCCTCCATGGATTAACAAATATATAAATTTTGGAGGTGTCATTGGGAGTTTTTGGAGTTGAAGGTAGAGGAACTTTGCAGAGTTTTGAAGAGGATTTTAATGACGCATTCATGGAGCAAGCTTAGTTGACTAGGCAACCTATCTAAGGCCACCTTGGGAGGTGGTAGTTTCCATATTCTTATAGATTTAAACCTACCATTTTTAGAGCTCCATTTGAGGTGGAAAAACTATATTCGTAGTATTAAGACTCTATTTGCATATTAGTAGTCCTGCTGTTGGATTATAAGAGTAGGAAGCATTTGAATAAAATGATGATTTGCAAGTAATTTGGTGTTTAACAATTTTATGGAATAAAAATTTCGCAAAATACTATTTGATGTGGGTAAAATATGAATGAATATTTCAAAGTTTCTTGAAATTAAAGCTTGAAATTTTATAGAAATGGTGCATTTCTAGAAGTTTGATACTAAACATTTTAAAAAATAAAATGTTTTAAAAATGATATTTGTCTTGCAAAATGGAAGATTTTATAAAAGTTGGACATTTGCCAAAATTTGAAGAAATAAAAATGTCCTTTAGTCTTAAAAAGTATATTTTACAAGTATTATGAGTTTCTAGAATAAATTGTATATTTAACCCATAAAATATGATTTTTGGAGTTAAAGTCCATGGTCACATATATATAAATCTGTATTGGTGTGATGATGAACACATAAACAAGTTTAATGAGGGTTTTATTGGGTTTAAACATGAAATAAAGAAGAAAAAAAATTCAATGCTTAAGGTGTGTGAAATGGGTGTTAAAATGTGATAAAAAACGCGAGATTTCAAGATTACATGTATGAATAAAGAAAATGGCATTTTCTTACAAAGTAGTCTTAGATGTTAATGTTTTATTGAAAATGAAAGTAATAAAATAAATATGTTTCTAATTGAGAACAGTGTTACTCCAAAATGTTAAAAAGGTGTTAAAAACACTGAATAAGTTAGTGTGGGTAACTTAGTGGTGTTTGAAAAAATAACACTTGTAGAAATGAAGGAAAGATTTGGAAATAAATGAGTAAAATGATAAATTTACTCAAAGTGGAATATTTTGTATGAAATAAAGTTATTGGAAAAGGTGTTACACGAGATGGTCCTAAATGAACATGACTTTGGAATAAAATCAATTCTAAAGCGCAAAGGACAAGAAAAGATAGTTTTAAACTATAATCCGAGTTAGGGTGGAACCTCGAGTTTTGGCTTCAGACGGGTAAAAGGAAAGGTGGAATAATGTGAACATTTGAACAATATTAAATCACATTAATAAGGACTCAGATGACATAAAAAAATTAAGGAGGGACCAAAGCTCCGGGGTGAAGGACCTAAAATCAATGGCCAAAGAATATGGTGCGTATAGTCGATGGTGTGGAGTTCGTTAAAGTATGTGGTTATTAAAAGATTTCGAGAAAAAGATAATGAAAATGAAACATGTCAAGAAATGGGTTGTGGTGAATATGTAAAAATACAACCTAACTTGACTGAATTACTAAATGTTCCGATAAAGGATAAAATATATAACTAATGTGAAAATTAATTAATGCCCATAAGGTATAGAAATGGAAAAGTTAAGTGATTAAATGGGTGGTTAAGAAATCTAAAAAGGTTTAACCTATAAGTAAAACAAGATTATGTTTATGAAAGGTTTTCAAAGGAAAAATAACATATTTTTTAACATAGCATTCACGTGTGTTAAAAGGGTTATTTTAAAGTAAATATTACGTGAAATGGTACAAATAAAGTGAGTAATTTCGATGAAAAAATAATTTTCCTTAAATGAAGTGTATTGTTTAAGTATTTAATCGGATATATTAATTCAAGGAATAAATGTCGAGTCAAGTAAAAGGGAATGTCTTTTACGTGATTAAGGTGAATTAATCAGGTTAAATAACATTTTTTGAATAAAAAAGCAGCTTCAGGCATGTAAGTATATATATGTAGATATATATATGGTAGTTTCATGTGTACAAAGATGTACGTGTTAGAGTTTTCTTTCTGTCGTTCGATTATATACTGCATTTTGCATATTTTTCATTGAGCATTCGGCTCACCCCTCGTCTTTATTACGTCAGGTTGAGTGCATTTTCGTATTTTGAGGGCATTATATAGGTAAGTAATCTCTTTTATTTTACGTTGGTAGCTCTATATGCTTGGATTCTAGGGACGCCTCCCACGGGTCCTTCACGTAGCTTGATTTTCAATGGGAATCTGAGAAGCCCCTTTTGTGTGTGCTTTAGGTAAAGATAACTTTTTTCCAAATTTCTCAATTTTATTATGCACTAAATATGAGAACCTATTTATTTAAACCAATTATGTCTTCTTGACCCTAAAACATGAATCTAAGTGATTCAAAGCATTAAGTAGATAAAGCATTTAGGGATTAAACACAATTTTAAGGAAAAACCCCTTTCGGGTAAAAACCTTTATTTCACTATTAAATGTAAATTGCAACTTACAATTACATAGATAAATCTGCAATGAATTTTTCGCAGAAAATCCACATAGACCACAGCCTAGAACCAGCAAAGGTTCCTTCGAGAACCTCAAGAACCGCAGCTCCTCCTTCAGCAGTGAATACCCTCGAGTATCCCCAATAATCGCAGTCGTCAGCAATAACTCCAACGAGAACTACCAGTCCAATAATAGAGAATCCTTCTCTACAAGAGAAACTTCGACAAAGATTTGTTTTGGGTTCCAAAACGATTCACAAAAGTATATGGGATGTTTTGTGTGAATCCAAAACATAAATTTGCCCTAAAAAGTGAAGACTAAAAGTATGCAGATATGCAGTTTTTGTGCAGTAAAAGTCTTGATGAAAAAGTCTCACGAAACAGGTATTTATAGCAAAATAAAATTCTTGAGGCAGCGCAGGTCGTTAGAACGACTTCTTGATGTCGTTAGATCTAGGAAGGAATGACCTAAGAAACGACGTATTAAAAACCAAGACAGTAGCATGTCGTTTGAAGCAATGAAGAAATGACCTAAGAAATGACATGTGATGTCATTAAAAGGGTTCATTTGAACGACATTAGCATGTTGTTTAAACGAATTTGATTTTTCTTTTGAACGTCTGAAGCGAAGACATAATATTTTTTAATGCTCAGAGACAGGTCTTCCAAAAAATATTTTAACTTAAAAAAATGCCTCATTATGAGAAAAAACAGTTTAGAAAAATATCCCAATACTATCGTAAAACATTTTCGAAACATAAACACAATCCTTATCAAAATTAATCTCGTAGAGGATCGTTGTTTAAGATACTTGATATTCGGATCCGCCTTCTTGCACATATTAACGTGAACTTCCCTTGACGGTTGTAACGGTATACAACATACTTAATGTAAACTCAGAACTATGGAAAATCTGTCCTTATAGAATTGCATCCTAAACAAGTGAAATGGTAATTAAATAAAACTAGATTAGCAATATAATTTAGGTTATTTCATCTCACTTCATACCTAATGCTCGGGTCAGACCAAGTTTACCACAAGTGGCCCATAAATCCGGGCCGAGGCATTACAAATAGTTTCATATCTCAAACTTCAAGGTTACTTTTAGGAGTGACGTGGTGAGCTCGGTATTGTATCCTTCGTTATCAGTGTTAGTTTTAAGACGGTCACGCTATATTAGTGACGGTATTAGTTCGTGTTCTTGACAATGAAGTCAAACAGATTAGAACGACGGGTATTTCATTGCCAAGTGTCATGTGATCAAGTTAGTTGCCATAGATCTCTTTTGTGTTTCTGATTTAGATATGTTAGTAATTTGCGAGGGTCCATAAAAGCCAACTCTGGCGACACCGCGATTTTTAGTGTGAGGTGCTTGTGTGTCAATACGTGATGATATGAGGAGCCAATTAAGGTGTAAAAAATGGTAAATGATGTCCGCTGAATTAGAGACATGAATTGTGTATAGTCAAATGAGGAGATTAAGTGACTAGTGCATCAGGCCTAAAAGTTATTGAATCGCTATGAGGATATTTTAAGTTCCTGGTGCGGTACTTTTGAATAGATAGTAACAATGATATGATTAGGTGAACTTGATCCTTGGGGTAGTGTCATGTCATAAACAATTAATGATTCGATAAACATGAGGAATCGTGTTGGTCAATACTTGGGGATGTGTACTCGATCAGAGTCGGTAAGATACTATGGTTATAAGTAAATGTCTTGATTGAAAGTTGTACCTCGTAGGGTGTGGTGAGAGTTACGAGGAAATTTCAATAAGTATATTACGTACGAAACGATGATGGTTGAGGATACTTAGGAGTGAATTATAGATAGTCTTCTATGTCGGGGTTTTAGAAAATATGATGCAATTTTGAGGAATGGGATCTTGAGGGATGTCGGTGATACAAACCTAAAGGCTTATAGGTTGTAGGCGACAACATGTATCCTTCCAGAATCCTTAGTAGTGTTAGTTATGGTTTGGTACGTGGAATATTGTCACAGTCATTTGGAAGAGAGATAAGATTATTATCTAAGTATTGAGGCTCCTTTTAGCGGCCGAAGTAATGGCTAGATGCAAGGTAATCCTAGTGTAAGTGTGGTTTAAGGGCATTTTGGAGTGTCCATATGACTAATTGCATGTGGCATCATTAAGGAATAGAAATCAACTTTTTGTGACGTCTTAAGCACTACAATAAATACAGGTCACGACCCGAATCCCTGACCATTAGTGGTGGGTGGTAGATTTGTTCCACGACCAAATCTAGCGTGACCAATATCAGTGGTCACGACCCAAATCCCTGACCACCAACATTGGTCACAGATTAGGATGGTCACGACCCATATTCGCGACCCACTTTTTTGTGTCCATAAAATATAGTCATGACCCAAATGACGATTTTATTTTTACATAAAATAAGGTTACGGCTTTGGGCCATGACTACGTTAACATTAAAATAAAAGTTGGTCATAGCTTTTGTAACACCCCGTATTTCTGGTACATTTAATATTTAATTAATTCGGAAATTCAAATTACTAGTGTGTTGTGATTTAATGAATTAATTATGGTAAAAATATAATTTAAATATTAATCGGAGAGTGAATGGTTAATATTTAGGCAAATTAAATTACTGAGTGAATAGTAATAATGTAATGATGTCGTCTAGAGTATTAATGACGAGGTATGTACTTACCACATCCGAAAGTCGGTATAAGACTATATGGGGTGGGGGATAAGTATTTTTATAAATTAACTCGGATGCAAATTCTGAGGGTACAGTTGAGTCCGGATGGGCCGAGATAGTCGGAAAAGTGTACCCGGGGGTAGTAAACGGGTCACGGGACGTTTTTAGACATAGTCGGGCCCACTCGGGGACATTTTGGTCACTTGGGCTTGGCCCATTAGTCAAAAAACGTGAATGGGATTATTAAGTTAATAAAAGGAAGATTTAGGATGGCTGTGCTTAATTAAGAAGAGGCACTAAAGGGTTAGGAAACCCTAGCAGCAGCCAAGCCATATTGGGGATCAAAAGAGAGCCAACAAAGGTCATCTTCAACCTTGGGATTTAGCTCCAATTCAGACTCTACGAACCTTAAGGCAAGTGGATAACTTGCAATAGCATTTAATCTGTTTTCGATTCATATTCATGCGTAGTGATTAAGTAGAAATTCGTTTTTGGTTGTTAATGGAATGAACATGGGATTTTGAAAACAACCATTCTGATTTACGAAATTTGGGTGATAATTCTTGTAAAATCTGATAATGGTGAGTTATTGCATATCTGGTAGAATGATGTCTGCATATTTGAAAACGAATTTGATGATGAAATTTGGGGTATAAATGGATCTAGGGTTTATGATGAAACTTTCCCCAAATTTAGAAATTGGAGTAAATGGACGAATTATTTATGTTGATGAATATTCTGGAGATCCCTAATGAGTTTCCTAATATGTACAAATGCTAAAAGGGATTTAGTTTTAGTGTAGAAGGAAATTAGGGCTTGCAGATTTTCGCCCATAGCTGTCTGTCTTCGCGAAGAAGACGAGTACCTGTTCGATCGATCGATCGACGCCATGAAGTCGATCGATCGACGGTCGACAGAAACTGATAGTTCGCCCTGTTTTAATTATATAGGGAGAGATTTATATAAAAATTGTTATGTGATTAATTATGGAGAAAAATTTATACATGTTTTAAATCTGATTAATTGTGGGGAAATAAATTAGAAAATGGGAGTAGAAATTGGGTGTCACGTCAAAATTGGTTGAGCGACATCGGAGTATATTATTTCATTTAGTAATGGACTAAGTAATTTAGAGTCGGGATTTAGACTCGGGTGAGGTTAATTTGGGCTATGAGATGGAGTCCAATTAAAGGGTGAGGGCAACATCAAAAGTAACTGAAATTATTAATGCAAATTAATAAATGATTCGAGTTGGGTAATAACCTCATAATAAAAATGGAATAGGCTTGTGTCACGGGTTTAGTACACGGTGTAGCTGGAACATTTTTATGTATGTATATATATATACGGTGGGTGATAGTATATATATATATATATATATAGTGTATGCCTTAATATCAGTGGTTAGATATTATTATACTTTAGTGCTATAGGGGGAGGTTACGCGCAGTGGATGAATCCCCTAGCTTGAGGAGTAGGGCGAGTAGATTCCCAGGTCATAGCGTCCGTTACAGGGGGTGAGGGGCATCTCACTTTCCGGGAAGGAATATGACCGCCTCCAAATCGTATACTAAACCAAGTTAGTGAGCGAATCTAACTTGGATAACTAGGATATGCGAATATACCTAGTGTACTAGCACTTTAGAGAAATTTTATCCGGGGAGTATTTTTACTCGGGTGGATGTTAGTGTTTTATGTATTCCAGTATGTGTGTGAATGCTGCAATAAATTTTAAGTATATAATTAGGTAATTATTATATACGGGCTAAATAAATACCAGCATGAGTTGTTGTATACGTATAACGAGTGGAGTAGTTATATGAATTAAAAAGGGAAATGATTTAATTAAGTTGATGGTGCTAATGACTTAAAAATCATCATCACAGTTACTCAAATTAGAGTAGAAGGGATTCAAGGAGACTTTAATAATTATCTAGTCATGAGTTAGATAACTAGGTGATAATTAAAGCGTTAGTGGTGCACATTAGAGGAGGGGCAAGGAAGTTCTCAAGAGAATGCGTCACTAACTAAAATATGAAGAGCATGCATTTTTATTATTACTGCAAGTTAATCATTTGCTAAATGTTTTCAAATGTTTTGGGTACTAACCCTTGCTATAAAAACTTTTTAAAAACCTTTTAGGTGTCCAGCCACAGGGACGCCAGACTTGACTCGGTTCCAGGAAATCCGTTGCTGCAGCATATGTGGATGTTGCGGGACCTTTGATAGACGCCTCTTTCTTTCATTCATAATGTAGAGACTCATTATTATTTATTCAAGCATGTCGCTCACTTTCCATTTATTTATTTCTTAGACTTGTTGGGATTTTATTCTTGTCTTTATGGGATTTTTATTTGGACCGATGGTTTATTCGGTTAATAAATCTTACTTGTGGAATGATTAGTTCAATTATCTGTGATTGTTTTATTGTTGTATTTTTCGCATGGGTTTTTGTTTAATTAATGAAAGATAAAAATTGGCACCAGTCTATTTTTCTCACTTAGGTGGTTAGTAATTTAAATAAAACGACAGTGATGCTAAGAATGGACCAAATGAGAAACCTGTTCTAACTTGATTTAGGACTGATCACCCGGGATTAATTAGGCGGGGTGTCACAGATGGTATCAGAGTATCAGGTTCTAGTTGTCCTTAGGATCTGTACGGCTTTCTACGTTTCAGCGTAGCATTCGGTTGTTATAGAGCCCTATTATTAGGACTGTTGATTATATTTTCCGCTTGTGAGATATCGTATTCCTGCTATTAATTTTTGTATAAATTGTGTACTTATACAATTCAATCTATTTCAGATGCCGCCAAAGAGACAGAGAGCGGAGAGGGCTGAGGCTAGAGATGAGGTGAGGGAGGCTCGCCAGGAGCCACAGGTACCGCCACCACCACCCCCGCCCGAGTTGATTTCTACCACTCAGGTGGCAGTGATAGTGGCCCAAGCGGTGGAGACAGCGATGCGAGCTATGGCAGCTCATTTTCCACAGCCCCAGGCACCGCCTCCATTGGCTCCAGCAGTTCAGGCTCCAGTGGGGCCACCATCTTGGCAGCGAGTGAGGGAGACCTTTCAGAAGGGTCACCCACCCGAGTTTCGAGGTAGCACCAATGTGGTTGAGGCTTGTGACTGGAAGAAGAACATTCAGCGCCATCTGCGCATGTTAGAGGGTACAGAGGTGCAGAAACAGATGCTGGCTACCTTTCGTCTGTCAGGGGCAGCCTTACAGTGGTGGGAGTCCGTAACCACCGCTGAGGAGCGGGATTTGATGCCGATTTCTAAATTCTGGGTGCGGTTTGACCGCAAGTACTTCCCTCCAGCAGTAGAGTCTGAGATGAGAAAGAAATTCAGCGAGTTGGTACAGGGTGACAGGTCAGTGGCAGAATATGAGGAGGAGTTCACTCGTTTGGCAAACTTTGTGCCAAACGAGGTGAGCGATGAGGAGCGAAAGAAGTCCAAGTTCATGGATGGTCTGGCTTGGAGAATCAGGCAGCACTTGATTGGAAACCCGGCATTGGTGACCTATACAGATGTCGTTAATGCCGCACTTATACATTGTCAGGATCATCGTTTCCACACTAAGGGGAACGAGAAGGCAGGTGAGCCGAGCCAGCAGGGCAAGGCGGTCACTAGTAGTGAGACGAGTGGCACACAGCAGTAGGTCATCATTCAGCAAGGGAATCAGGCTAAGAAGTTTAAGCCTGGTGGGTTCCGACCGGGAGGACAGGGGTTCAGACAGGGGCAACCAGGCCCTAATCAGCAACAGCAGGTTCCTCAGGGCCGTCAGGGCCAAGGGAACAACGGGGGAGGCCAACCGGGCCAGCAACGTCAGGGCCAGCAGGGCCAACGACAGGGTGACGACCAGAAACGCTGTTTCTCCTGTGGCCAGCCAGGACACTTCAAGAGGGAGTGCCCGCAGAGGGGCAGATGCCAGCAGCAGGTTCCCAGCAAGGGCAACAGGGTCAAATGCCACCAGCAGCACCAGCACCACCCGCCCCACAGCAGCAAGGGCAGATGCACTACGGACGTGTGTATAACGTTCGGGACGTTCCCAATCCTCCAGCACAGCAGGCGCCGCCCGCGATCGAGGGTACGTTCTCTATCCATGGCACTATGGGTCGGGTATTATTTGATACGGGGGCCACTCATTGCTCTATAGCTACACATTTCGCCAAGGCTTTTGGGTTGTTAGCCACCGCAGAGAGCACTGTTACGTGTGTCGACTCACCTTTGGGAAATGGATCGCTTATATTCTTTATATGTCGGAGAGTAGGAGTGGAGATTGGCGGTTTAGTTTTACCTGCGGACATGTTGGTATTAGATATGCATGTTCATGACGTGATCATCGGTATGGATTGGCTCGCTGACTATAGAGCCATGATTGATTGCTTCGGTGGAAGCCTTATCTTCGCCATTCCGGGATAGGAGATGTTTGTTGTGACGATGCCTCGCCCAGAGGGAGGCTCGACCACTCATCTATACTACATTGAGGAAGAAACCTCGCAGGAAGTGGCAGTTTCTTTAGACTCTATCCCTGTAGTGAGGGACTTTGAGGATGTATTCCAGGAGATACCAGGATTACCACCCAGCAGAGAAATCGAATTTGTTATAGACTTGGCACCGGGGACGAGGCCTATTGCTCGGGCACCTTACCGAATGGCCCCTTCAGAAATGCGGGAATTGAGGGAGCAGATTCAGCAACTACTGGGTCAGGGTTTTATTCGGCAGAGTACATAGCCGTGGGGTGCGCCGGTGTTGTTTGTGAAGTAACGAGATGGGTCACTCCGATTGTGCGTGGATTATAGGGAGCTGAACAAGGTGACGATACGGAATAAGTATCCGTTGCCTCAGATTGATGATTTATTTGACCAACTGAGAGGGGCGTCTTACTTCTCCAAAGTCGACTTGAGGTCAGGGTATCATCAACTGCGTATCCGAGAAGAGGATGTTCCTAAGACCGCTTTCTTGTCGCGGTATGGATCGTATGAGTTCAGGGTGATGCCCTTCGGGCTCACCAATGCACCAGCAGTGTTCATGGACCTCATGAATAGGGTTTTCAGGGAGTACCTAGATCAGTTTGTCATCGTGTTCATTGATGACATCCTAATCTACTCGCGTACCGAGGAGGAGCACGCTGAGCATTTACGTATGGTTCTACAGACACTGAGGGATCATCAGCTCTATGCCAAATTCGGGAAGTGTGGGTTCTGGCTACGGGAGGTACAGTTCCTTGGTCATGTCGTGTCAGATCAGGGTATTGCAGTGGATCCGGATAAGGTGTCAGCGGTGAGGGAGTGGGGACAGCCCACGACACCGACCGAGGTGCGCAGTTTTCTGGGTTTGGCTGGTTACTACAGGCGATTCATTAAAGGATTCTCTAAGATTGCAGGACCTTTGACGAATCTGACTCGGAAAGGGGTACCTTTCAAGTGGGATGATAGTTGTCAATTAGCGTTCGACGAGCTAAAGGACAAGTTGACATCTGCACCCGTGCTGGCATTGCCAAAGGGAGGGCTAGAGTATCGGGTTTACACAGACGCATCCTTACGGGGTCTTGGGGGTGTGCTCCAGCAGGAAGAAAGGGCTATAGCTTATGCTTCCAGGAAGCTAAAGCCCCACGAGAGGAATTACCCCACTCACGGCCTAGAGTTGGCAGCGGTCGTTTTTGCTTTAAGGATATGGAGGCATTATCTTCTAGGAGAGCAGTTTACTCTATTCACGGATCACAAGTCGCTTCAGTATCTCTTCACTCAGAAGGATCTGAATATGAGGCAGAGGCGGTGGCTAGAATTCGTGAAAGACTACCAGTTTGATATTCAGTATCATCCTGGTAAGGCCAATGTGGTAGCGGATGCATTGAGCCGAAGGCCGACTGGGGAGATATCGGAGATATGGAAAGCGAAGTGGAAAGAGCTTCAATATGAGGATGACGTAGCCAAGGCTTGCATGTCAGCTCTATCCATCACGCCCGAAATCATTATGCGAGTGGTGAGGGCTCAGGCAGAGGATCAGATTTGCCGGGATAGGGTGGGCCAGTTGTTAGCTGAGGGAGCAGAGGGTTACTCGATTAGCTCAGAAGGAGGCCTACGTTTTAATGGGAGGTTAATGGTACCAGAGGATGAGGATTTGAAGCACGCAGTTATGACAGAATCCCATGGTTCGAAATTTGCGGTACATCCCGGTGGGGATAAAATGTACCAAGATATGAGGAGGCAGTATTGGTGGGCAGGGATGAAACGAGACATAGCGGAGTTTGTTTCGAAGTGTGCCACGTGTCAGCTTGTGAAAGTTGACCACCAGAGGCCATCAGGGATGCTACAGCCGTTAGAAATTCCCGTGTGGAAGTGGGAGAGCATCTCCATGGACTTCATCACAGGGTTACCGGTATCGCAGAAGGGTCACGACTCCATATGGGTTATTGTGGATCGGTTGACTAAGGTAGCCCACTTTTTGCCGGTACGCACAGACTTTGAGACGATGCGTTATGCACAGCTATTCATAGCAGAGATTGTTAAGCTGCATGGAGTACCGATAAATATCGTATCCGACCGAGATAAAATCTTTGTTGCCCACTTTTGGCAGAGCTTTCAGGAGGCAATGGGCACGGAGTTGCGCTTGAGTACAGCGTACCGCCCACAGACTGACGGACAGACTGAGAGAGTTAATCAGATGCTGGAGGACATGCTCAGAATGTGCATTTTGGACTTCGGGGGAGGGTGGGAGAAATATCTTCCTTTGGTAGAGTTTGCGTATAACAACTCTTACCAATTCACGATTGGGATGGCACCGTTTGAGGCACTATACGGGAGACCTTGTCGTTCACCCGCTTGTTGGTTAGAGGTGGGGGACAACAAACTCTTGGGGCCGGAGATTGTCCAGGAGACATCTGCCAAGATAGAGTTGATTTGAGGAAGGATTCGAATAGCTCAGGACAGGCAGAAGAGTTATGCTGATGCTTCTCGAAGACATGTGGAGCTAGAGGTTGGGGACCAGGTTTTAGTCCGGGTATCCCCTATGAAAGGGGTGATGAGATTCGGCAAGAAGGGTAAGTTAGCACCGCGATACGTAGGACCTTTCCCTATTATTGAGAGGGTGGGACCGGTGGCGTATAAACTTGGATTACCAGAACATCTTCAGCGGATACACGATGTATTCCATGTGGCATCGCTGAAGAAATATAGAAGGAGCGAGAGAGCCTTTTGGCATATTCCACTCGAGGAGATCGACTTACATCCAGACATCTCGTATGAGGAGAGGCCGGTAGCAATTTTGGATCATAGTGAGCGGAAATTACGATCGAAGGTTGTTCCTTTGGTTAGGGTACAGTGGGGTCATCACAATGTTGATGAGTCTACCTGGGAGCGAGAGGAGGATATGCGGGAACAATATCCAGAACTTTTCAACACAGGTACGATCTAATTTCGGGGACGAAATTCCTTTATAAGGGGGGGAGTATGTAACACCCCGTATTTCTGGTACATTTAATATTTAATTAATTCGGAAATTCAAATTACTAGTGTGTTGTGATTTAATGAATTAATTATGGTAAAAATATAATTTAAATATTAATCGGAGAGTGAATGGTTAATATTTAGGCAAATTAAATTACTGAGTGAATAGTAATAATGTAATGATGTCGTCTAGAGTATTAATGACGAGGTATGTACTTATCACATCCGAAAGTCGGTATAAGACTATATGGGGTGGGGGATAAGTATTTTTATAAATTAACTCGGATGCAGATTCTGAGGGTACAGTTGAGTCCGGATGGGCCGAGATAGTCGGAAAAGTGTACCCGGGGGTAGTAAACGGGTCACGGGACGTTTTTAGACATAGTCGGGCCCACTCGGGGACATTTTGGTCACTTGGGCTTGGCCCATTAGTCAAAAAACGTGAATGGGATTATTAAGTTAATAAAAGGAAGATTTAGGATGGCTGTGCTTAATTAAGAAGAGGCACTAAAGGGTTAGGAAACCCTAGCAGCAGCCAAGCCATATTGGGGATCAAAAGAGAGCCAACAAAGGTCATCTTCAACCTTGGGATTTAGCTCCAATTCAGACTCTACGAACCTTAAGGCAAGTGGATAACTTGCAATAGCATTTAATCTGTTTTCGATTCATATTCATGCGTAGTGATTAAGTAGAAATTCGTTTTTGGTTGTTAATGGAATGAACATGGGATTTTGAAAACAACCATTCTGATTTACGAAATTTGGGTGATAATTCTTGTAAAATCTGATAATGGTGAGTTATTGCCTATCTGGTAGAATGATGTCTGCATATTTGAAAACGAATTTGATGATGAAATTTGGGGTATAAATGGATCTAGGGTTTATGATGAAACTTTCCCCAAATTTAGAAATTGGAGTAAATGGACGAATTATTTATGTTGATGAATATTCTGGAGATCCCCAATGAGTTTCCTAATATGTACAAATGCTAAAAGGGATTTAGTTTTAGTGTAGAAGGAAATTAGGGCTTGCAGATTTTCGCCCATGGCTGTCTGTCTTCGCGAAGAAGACGAGTACCTGTTCGATCGATCGATCGGCACCATGAAGTCGATCGATCGACGGTCGACAGAAACTGACAGTTCGCCCTGTTTTAATTATATAGGGAGAGATTTATATAAAAATTGTTATGTGATTAATTATGGAGAAAAATTTATACATGTTTTAAATCTGATTAATTGTGGGGAAATAAATTAGAAAATGGGAGTAGAAATTGGGTGTCACGTCAAAATTGGTTGAGCGACATCGGAGTATATTATTTCATTTAGTAATGGACTAAGTAATTTAGAGTCGGGATTTAGACTCGGGTGAGGTTAATTCGGGCTATGAGATGGAGTCCAATTAAAGGGTGAGGGCAACATCAAAAGTAACTGAAATTATTAATGCAAATTAATAAATGATTCGAGTTGGGTAATAACCTCATAATAAAAATGGAATAGGCTTGTGTCACGGGTTTAGTACACGGTGTAGCTGGAACATTTTTATGTATGTATATATATATACGGTGGGTGATAGTATATATATATATAGTGTATGCCTTAATATCAGTGGTTAGATATTATTATACTTTAGTGCTATAGGGGGAGGTTACGCGCAGTGGATGAATCCCCTAGCTTGAGGAGTAGGGCGAGTAGATTCCCAGGTCATAGCGTCCGTTACAGGGGGTGAGGGGCATCTCACTTTCCGGGAAGGAATATGACCGCCTCCAAATCGTATACTAAACCAAGTTAGTGAGCGAATCTAACTTGGATAACTAGGATATGCGAATATACCTAGTGTACTAGCACTTTAGAGAAATTTTATCCGGGGAGTATTTTTACTCGGGTGGATGTTAGTGTTTTATGTATTCCAGTATGTGTGTGAATGCTGCAATAAATTTTAAGTATATAATTTTATGTATTCCAGTATTTTTACTCGGGTGGATCGTGCTCTCAAACCGGGGGTCCCGTGATTGCGCCGTCGGTTCCTACAGGTTACACTGGTCCCGTGCGAGGTGTTCGTGCCTCTCACTGGACCGTTTAGTGGCTATTTTACATTTTCACCCTTTGAAAATATGTTTTTAATCCTAAGTCTAACAATTTAATTGGAGTTTGATAGAGTATTCCAAATATGACTCCTCTCATTACGGGGAGTGTGGCCTTCATTAAGAACCCCTAATCCAGGACACTCCAATAGTATTTTATCCCATTCTTGATGTTTCTCATTTAAAACACTCCCTTCCCCTTTCTTTGAGTGTTCCTTTATCGTTATTTTCTCTTCGGCAAGGTTCTCATACAAATTATAGCTTACTCCCAGGACACTTTGGTCTTTCTGACTTCTTTACTCGCACACCTTTTCTCTTGAAGAAGCTTAAGATCTATATTTTTATTTCTAGATTTCTCAGGATTGTTGAGGTTATGAAAGGGGCATTTCCAGATTTCCATTTTTTGACAAAAAATGGAAACTTAATTCCCATACATAGTATACACATAGACACACACACACACACACATAGAAATACACACACATATACAGTATACACACATACATACATAATACACACATGCATACACTTATACACACACACACACACGTATACACATATACATACACATACACACATACACAAAGATTTCTATACAAAAAATTAGGGTTTGGAAGATAATGTCATTACCTTTGAGATTGAGATTGAGATTGAAATGGGAGATTGAGATTGGAAATCGCAAGAGAGAGGGAAAGTTGAAGGGTTCCTGCAGGTTACATTGGTCCCGTGCGAGGTGTTCGTGCCTCTTACGGGACTGTTTTGTGGTTGTTTTACGTTTTCACCCTTTGACGACATGTTTTCAATCCTAAGTATAACAAAACTTAAATTTTGGTCGTGCCCTCAAATCGGGGGACTCGTGACTACACGATCGGTTCCTGCACATTACATTAGTCTCCTGAGAGGTATTCGTGCCTCTTACGGGGTCATTTATTTCTATTTTATATTTTTACCCTTTGACGGCATGTTTTTAAGCCTAAGTTGAATAAAATACAAATTTTGGTCATGCCCTCAAACCGGGGGTCCCGTGATTACGTGGTCGGTTCCTGTGGGTTACATTGACCGTTTTGTGGCTGTTTTACGTAAAGATATATGAATACGATTTTGGAATCACTTCGGGTTGAATTCTCTTAAAATATACCTCCCATTTTTAGGTGTTATATGGACACTAATATAATTCCGTAATTGACATAGATTGTAATTGAAGAAGATAAAAGTACGACCCAGGTCGCAAAAATCTTTGTGATTCGACCTTTGATTTCCTTCACACAGTGTTTACTTTCTCACTCGTATTAAGTCTTCACTTTACAATGGAAATTCCCACCAATAATATGACATTGAGAAAGAGAGCGAGGAATCAAACTGTAATTGCATAACAAGCCTTACTTCCCCTCACTCTCCTCAATAAAATCGAAGTCCACAATATGAAATAATTAATGATAACATTTGCTATAGTTGTGAAAAGCCAGGGTACTGGTCCAAGGACTGTCTAGACAACACTCCAAAGAAACCAACAGAGCCACGTAGTCTCCCACGAGTGATAGGCATCGACGATTGGCAGTATCACCCGCTTGTTATTTGCCCGTGTGGGGGAGTTTGCGTCATTAAAATCTCAAAATCTGATTATGTAGTATCCTCCACCTTTACCCAATCACAATAGAATACGATTTCTGTGAGATCTAAGTAATCAAGTTCTAGGATTTGTGCATATAATACCGAGTGATCTCCATATCCACTCTTTGTATTGTGGAAAATTCATTTAATAATCTTCAAATTGCACTCTTGTGTTAACATGATAAAATAAATATCATGTTGTGTAAATATCATTTTGCATAGTAAAGCACTAATATAGTATCAACAACGCATCAATCAAACAAACTATGCAATAATGCAGTGTAAATCAAAGCAAAGCACTAATATTGTGTTAACAATGCACCAATCAATCAAACTCAAATATAAGAATGCACCAATCATTGATACTAGACAACCACTTAAACTCAAATTAAATAAATTTATCTAGTGATATTATTACAACATATGTAAAATATTACTATATTTTCGTCAAAAAATAAACTGGCCAAGTGATAAAAGAGTGTAAATAATTTTTCAACCCATTCCCTTCTCCACTGTTGACGTGCACTAGAGCATCTTCAAAAATGACAAATATTTTATCAACCATGATCTGACACTCACCCTCCTGTAAAGGTCGACTATGTAATAAAGTTTCTACTTAAGTGGAGATGAGCTTGCATACCCCAATAACAGTTTTACTGCTCAGGTCCTTCATATAGTATTTCTCACCAAAGTCATCTCTGGTTGTTGACGATGGCGCAAAATCTGTGACATACTGAGGTGCTGAGAAGGGGAATATTGAAGGAAGAACCGACTATGAGGGGAATAGAGAAGGGGGAAAATTTTGAGGAGTTAAAGGGAAACCGAGATTTATTGAGGGATATAGGGGCATACGACTGGTTAAAAAGCACACAATTTGTGGGAGTTTCTCATGTACGCCTCCTAATTCATTTCGAAGCCCCATTACATCCCCTTCGATCCTAGAATGACGTACATCGTTGGATGAGAAATGTTTATTAACAGAAGAAAGCTCGTCCATGAGAGGTGCAATGTGTTTGAATCTTATTTTTGGCATATGTGACCCCTTACCTCTAGTCCTCCCTCTACGGTTCTTCACCAATGTCTGTGTGAGGGCATCATTGTCAAGGTCGTCGAACGGGCTTGAAGCTAACTGACTACTCATAGGCTCTATTGATTCTATAGTCTTTTCCAAGTGAGGAGGGAATTTATTATCTTTGTCTTGTATTTCATACACATACAAGTTGGCTCAATTCGGTTCCTTTCCTTCATCTGGGCTGCCTTTTGTCTTGCTCGACCACTCGTTCTTCAAATCTTCATAAGATTTTGAGCCAAACTCGTGGACATCAGTTTTTTTTGCCCTATTCGACTTATTTTTCTCCCTTTGCCGCATTTTTGAGTCCTTTACCTCGTTTTCTAAGAAAATTATTCCATTGACCGATTGATATCTTAACGTTCGAAGGGACTTTATCTTTGAGTGCCAAAATGTCGGAGCTCGATGCTCCCTTAGGGAAATGCTTCTGCCTAAGATTTCTTCGATATGTTAGGAGTTGTTCAGCAACCCGAGAAAGAACCTTATTTTTTGAGTTTGCAGAAAATGAAAACCGTTTGTTGAGTTGCTCGTAGATGTCATATTTAACAACTTTATCTACGAGGTTCCAATTGTCAGCTCCTCCCATTCCCACATTCAGTTTTTCCAAGGACAAACACTGGGCTTTAAATTGTTAAACGTGGTTCTTTTCCCCTGTGGGGTTATTTTCCAATAGAGAGAACTCAATAGGCTTCTTCTCAACTAACTCGACAGTTTCAGGAGCGTTGGGCATGCCTGTTGGATTACTGGGAGTACCTTGCCTACTGCAACTCGGAGTAGTGGAGTGAATCGTAGGTGGATTTGTGTATTTCTCACCAATTAGTGATGAGAATTCTCCCTGGGGTGGTGTCATCTCGTCGATTGGAGTGTTGAGTCCATTAACGCCTGACATTATCTACAAAAATAATAAAAGTTCAATGTGTATCTATAATAGATTCATAATTTCAAAGTTCAATGTGAAATTATAACTAGCAATTTTTTTTGACCATATATTATAATCTACCTTTTCATGGTAAGACTTTAATAAAAGTTCAATGTATCTGATTTTCATCCAGTCGGGATTTATTTTTAAAAACCTATGGATTTTTTCACGTAGCCAATTAGGAGGAAGTGTATCTATAATGGATGCATAGATGTCAGCGACATGAACTCGAAATCTCATCATCTTCAGCCTATTGGCAAGATTGATTTTGACATGAATATGTCGCGAGACATCACAGTCTTCGTCAATGATCTTTGTACGTAATTCTATCCATAATGGGTGAGTTTTATTTTCTGTCTTCTCTAACAGCGTAAGCAAGGTCAGTGCTCTATCGAGATTATGCATGCGAAATATATATTGTACAACTTCATCCCAGCATTCTGGTAGGGAAATAAAATACGATTGAACAAGTACTCTTCCTATAGATGAACTCCACGGTTTACAAGCTAGTTAAAGTGTTCGATCTTCCTATTCCCATACCAATAAACCGGAGTACCCACTGAATGAGGCTCATTAATGAAAGATGTACGAGTGTGGGCCAATTGCAACTTTTCTCACTCTTGTTACCATTTATTATCACTGTGATTTATTTTTCCTAAGAAAAATGAACCTGGGTGTGAATATGATTCCAAGGTCTCTAATGAACCATTAACTAGTTATTATGTACGAGGGCGTGAATCCCGTATAAGTGTGTGGATCTCACCGTTAATTTATTAGGTCTTGAATACCTACTTTTGTCATTTAATCCAACAACCCTAAAATCAATCTTAACATCAACCCTAAAATTAACCCTTACAAATATTAGTCATAAAGTTAATCCCTTACATACATTACCCCTAAATTAATCCCTCATTTATGATCAATATTGGAGGATACGTATTTTTTTATATTTCAGCCCCAAACTTAAACCAACAATATCCATAAAGTTAAAATTGACCCTAGTTTGAAACATAAAACCAACAATATCCATAAACTTAAACCAACATTAGTCATATTGATGTATTTTTTTCTAGAATACACACATATACACACAATACACACATATTCACTATACACACATACACACATACATACACAATACACACACTTATACATATATACATACACACACGTATACACATATACACACACATATACACACATAAATACACACACACACACACACGCACACACACACACACACACATATACAAATGCACAAAATATTAGCTTGAGAGGGTTTAGAAAAACTTGAGATTGAGATTGAGACTGGGTGAGATCTGAAATCGCCGGAGAGAGGGAAACTTGAGAGGGTTTAGAAATTTTCAGGGGAAAATATAAAACTCGTCTGGGGAATTGTGTATAAAGACATCAGCGTGGAGATAAGACTATAGTCACGACCCAAAGCAGTGACTCCATTAGTAGGATTGTCATGGTCCTAAGCCGTGACTAGGCCATTGCGTATTTTGGTTTATGGTCATGGACTTGGACCATGACCCCATCCGCGACCACACTTGGAGGAAAACTTGACGCTATAATGGTCACACACGGGTCACGATTATGGTCCGTGACCCATACTAGTCACGAACTTGATCCATTACCCCATGCGAGATGATCCATGATCACACTAGGTCATGGACTTAGTCATGGCAACTTTGAAGATGGTCAAGGCTCTGGGCCATGACCATCTGGTCACGGCTATGGTCTGTGACCCCCACACCTAACCATTCATAGGATTTGGTGTAGTGAAGGTGTCCAATTGTTAAAGTACACCATATGTAGAGGCTCGTATACTAGTGTCCTTATGAGCACCTAGTAATCACAATATGGGTATTGAGAAATTAATTGAGCGCACCTACAATGAGAAAGTCATGGATGACGATATCTTATCAAGCTTTAAGGACTTTAACAAGGATTATGTTTGGTATCCTTAGAGAAACTAGTTAAGTTCAGAATGAATAAGTGTTAGCGTCTTAGTAATGATTGTGTTGAGGGTTAGGTGATGATCTCAGGTTGCCAGTAAAGGTTTAGAAGAGTCTAATAGTGTACGTCCCGGATGGTGTTATTCGAATTGGCACATATGGGTGGTGTAACCTCCTAAGAGAAATTGTAATATTTTTTCATTTATGGGCATGATGCTCGAGTATCATGGAATGACTAGTATATGTGGTGTGACACTTGATTTTGAGGAGTATGTATTCGAGACTTACGTTGATGATGTTATATAAAGACTTGAAAATGTCACCCAAAGGGGGGGGGGGGGGGGGGATATCGAAGCATGATTAGAGTGTTAACGTGTGTCGACACCACAAGTTAGAATAACCTTATCAAGGTAGGTACTAGTTCTTAGCACGCGTAGTCAAGCCGGTACGAACTAGAATATGTATCCCTGCATGGTGCTTACTACCCTTAGAATGCTAATGGCGATCAATGTGGCCGTCAAGTAAGTTCAGTTTGGGTAGAACCTGGAAATGAGCTTGGTGACAATCTCGCATCGTTAATGGTTATAATACGGTGAATATCCTTCTCGAACGGAATACTGCCTAAGAACTCTTTGGGGTTGCGGTCATGATATGATAAGGCAGACAATAACCTAGGTGTAGTAGGTTGGTGATGTCATCCTTGATAAGATAGACGAGGTAAGTGTAAACAAGGGCGTTAGGCATTCGCCAACCAGAGTGGTTCATATGTACCATGGATGTAAAGGGAAGGGCCTTAATCCTAAGGAGGAAAGTATGGCATTTAACTTCCTAGAGAATGATAGGTTCATATGTTGCCTTCATCTTGCGAGGATGAATGACTGTGATTCGATTCGTTATGGTTGGTGACTCAAGCTAGGGGTTGTGGTTAGGTTAGGACCCAGTGAGAATGGCTGGGAGGAGTTATAAAACCTTAAGCATGTAACGTAGGCTCACTATTCATAAACCATAGTCTGACACGTACATATGGGATTCTTTTGGGATGGTTGTTTGTTCCTTTGATTCTGGTATGTGTATCCCTTTTAGTTCCATTAATTAAGGATTGGTATTCCCACATTTGTGGTAGCTCAGATTGGTACCATGTCATGATACGACGTGGTTGGGATTAGTAGATTATAAGTGGACCTGGAATGGTAAATGAATCTCGGTAACTGGGTGCGACCTATCTGAGGTGTCCTTGCTATTTCATAAAGTTCTGTGAATGGGTGGCTGAGCTTTCGGCCGCACACTTTGCTCATAGTATTTAGTTTCCTCAGGATTAACGACCCTACGACTGGCCAATGGGGCAGTCAGTGGATCTGGTTATAAGGAGCAGGATGATGACATGAGGACATTATATAGTGTTGGAACTCAAGGAAACTTAGCACACAGTGTTACTTTACCATAGTGAGTAGATTGATGCGATGCTCAAGTGAGTGATCCAAAGTGAGGCGCCTAGAATAATACTAGGGTCATCAGAGTGACGCAATGGAAGATTTTGATAGATTGAGCAATGATGATTTGGTTGGTGTGTTACTCCTTGGAGTGAGTAATGTGCGAAGTAAGGTTAGTATCAAGATTGGGAAAAATAGCATAGTCAGGATGATCCAAAAATTTGTGGGGATGCATGATATGTAGTCCTAAGATTGGAAATGGTTCTTGGTGATGAATATGATGATGGGTTATATTACATTTCACTCTTGAGTGAGTGTAGATATCTAGAGTGGGTTGCTTGATAGGGGCGCCGGTATGCTTTGGGTATTAGCAAAGGTAAAATTAGGACTTGATTGAGAATGATTATCAAGTTAGTGGAGACTCAGGGTCATTTATACGACGTTGATGGTTAGCATAATGGTGAACATTAGAGCATGTCACATGTTGAGCTTTTGATAATAATCAATGTTCAAGGGTGTGCGATGTGATCTTAGATACTGTGGACTTCGATGGTTTAGTCATGGAGGATTCTTATGACTTAGTATAAGAGTCGGTAAACCCCATGGATTTGAAGAATGGACGAATCGGTAATTCCGGGGATGAAATTTTCTAAGGAGAGAAGAATGTAATACCCGTTCATGATATTTTATTATTTTCCCCCGCTTAAATTGTAAGCATATGATACCTTGGGAATTTGAATCTTTATTATTGGGGTTATATCTGTATATGATAATTTTTGGAAGTTTGTGGGTTAAAATTTAGAATTTGGAGAAATATTGGTAGCAATCGTTCGAACGAGTTCAAGGTCGTTCGAACAAGGTTTCCAAGTAGTTCAAAGTGGGGATCGAACGAGGATTGAACGAGACTCCACTGCATACCTGAACAGGCTCGTTAGAATGTCGTTCGAAGGCTTGATTGAACGATAAGCCTTTCTCTTTCGAACGAGCGAATTAAAAAATTTTAAATCGGGTTTCCCTCGTGTGCTGTCACATTGGACCGTTGGATTGATGAGGTGTCAAGCTCTGGTGAGCCCAGATTGGGAAAAAAATAGGATTTTGAGTTTTAGGGGTATTTTTGTAAGGGTTTTTTGGGTTATTTGAGTTGGAAGAAGAGAGAGTGGGGGGTGGGCCCTCCCACCATTTCAATATTTTTTCTCCTCTCTCCACCACAAACCAGCATACCACTACCATATATCCACCTTGTAAAACCATATTTTACTAGTATTCCACTACATTTGAACTATATACCCATTTCCTCCATTGATGAACAAAGCTACGAATTTTGAAGGTGTTGTTGGGAATTTTTGGAGATGAAGGTGGAAGAGCATTGGAGAGTTATGAAGAGGATTTTGATAAAGCATCCATGGAGCAAGCTTGGTGGAGCTAGGCAGCCTCTCTAAGGCCACCTTAGGAGGTAGGATATTGCTAAATTCTTAAACATTTCAACCTCAATGGTTCTCCATTTGAGGGTGAAAACTCCACTCTTGGTATTAAGACTCTATTTTCATATCAGTAGTCTTGTTATTAGATTATAAAAGTAGGATGCATTTGAATAAAATGACGATTTTTAAGTAATTTGGTGTTTAATATTTTTATAGAATAAAAATATTGCAAAATGCTATTTGATGAGGGTAAAATGTGAATGAATATTTCAAAGTTTCTTGAAAATAAAGCTTGGAATTTTATGGTAATGGTGCATTTCTAGAAGTTTGATGGTAATCATTTTATGAAATAAAATGTTATAAAATAATATTTATCTTGCGAAATGGAAGATTTTATAAAATTTGGACCTTTGTTGAATTTTGAAGAAATAAAAATGTCCTTCAATCTTGAAAAGTATATTTTACAAGTATTATGAGTTTCTAGAATAAATTGTATGTTTAACCCATTTAATAGGAGTTTTGGAGTTAAAATCCATCTGCTCATGTAGATAAACTTGTAGTAGCTTGATGATGAAGACATAAACAAGTTTAATGAGGGTTTTATTGGGTTTGAACATGAATAAAGAAGAAAGAAAATTCAGTCCTTAAGGTGTGTGAAATGGGTATTGAAATGTTATAAAAATATGAGATTTTAAGACTATATGTATTAATAAAAAATGATATTTTCTTATAAAGTAGTCTTAAATATAATGTTTTCTTTAAAATGAAAGTAATGAAATAAAGATGTTTCCAATTGAGAAGAATGTTACTCCAAAATGTTAAAAATGTGTTCAGGTGTTAAAAAGTACTTAGTAAGTTAGTGTGGGTAACTAAATGGTATTTAGAAAAATAACACTTGTGAAAATGAAGGAAAGTCAAGTTTGAAAACAAATGAGTAAAATGGTAATTTTTCTTAAAGTGGAACATTTTTATGAAATAAAAATGTTGAAAAATGTGTTACACGAGATGGTCCTAAATTGACATGATTTTGGAATAAAATCAATGCCAAAGTGCAAAGAACAAGAAAATATGATTTTAAAGTGTAACACGAGTTGGGGTGGAACCCCAAATTTTGGCTTCGAACAGATAAAAGAAAAGGTGGAATAAGGTGAACATCTAAAAAATGTTAAAAAACATTAATAAGAACTCGAATGACATCTTAAGGAGGCCCGGATCCTTGGGGTGAAAGTCACAAAATCATTGGCCAGAGCATATGGTGCGCATAACCAGCGGTGTGGAGCCCGTTAAAGTATGCGATTATTGGAAGATTTCGAGAAAAAGATAATGAAAATGGAACATGTGAAGAGATGGGTTTTGGTGAATATATGAAAATGCAACCTGACTCGAATGAATTAATAAATGTTTGGGTAAAGGATTAGATGGACAAGTAATGTAAAAATTTATTAATGTCCATAAGATAAAGAAATGGTAAAGTTAAGTAATTATATGAGAGTTTAAGAAATTTAAAGAGGTTTAACCCATAATTAACACATGACTCTGTTCATCAAAAATTTTTGAACGAAAAATAAGTATTTTCTAACAGGACATTGTCGTATGTTGAAAGGGTGATTTTCAAAGAAAATATTAAAGTGAAATGGTACAAATAAAGTGAGTAATTTCAGTGAAAGAAATGATTTTTCTTAAACAAGGTGTATTGCTTTAGTATTTAACTAGGTATGATAAATCAAGGAATAAATATCAAGTCAAGCAAAAAGGAATGTCTCTCACATGATTAAGGTGAATTAATCGGGGTAACTAACATTTTTGAAATAAAAATAATGGTTTCATGCATGTAAATATATATATATATATATATATATATATATATATATATATAAAATAAAGCAGGAGGGCTTTTTTGTCTAGGCTAATTGACGGTTGGGATGAAATCTTTGAAGTTTGTATCTTATGTTTGTCAAAGCTAACTCACGCCTGAGATTAAATTAAGAAATAATTACGGTGAGGTGTATAACATAGTAACCCTCTCTCTACTTATAAGTATTGTACTACCTCGAGCGTCCAACTTGTGACATTTTAACCACTACCTCGAGCCTCACACCCATACCCAAAATAACACTATCTCTAGCTCTTACACCCCATACCCACTAATTTGAGTTAAATGATAACCCTCTTTGATCTCTGGTCGCCTGAACTCCTCCACCCACAAATCTTCTTTCTTCCTTGCTCATAAACGCACACATAAACGCTCGAGGTAAACGATTTCATCAGAGCTTGATGTAATAATATTTGAGATTTGGGTTATGTTTTTTGGTTTTGCAGGTGTTGACTTCTACGTTTTCTTTTGATCATATTTTTTGATTCGGTTTTTCATATCAGAGCTTGAGGTACCTATATCAGAGCTTGAGGGACATTTTGAGGTTGTCAACTCATTGTTTTTTGATTTGCAGTTGTTATTTTTTGCAGCTCCTTTTTGGAATCACACACACATACAGATTCAAAGACTCCATGTTTCTACTGGCGCCGATGAAGAGGAAGGGAGATCCGGCATCGATTTATCTTTTTTCGTTTTGATTGTAGTTTCAAGTTATTATTTTGTACCCAAGATCCAAGAGGGTCCAGTTCATGAACCGTTGTACAGGAGGAGGTTTGATTGTGGTATCGATTTGCTTTATTTTTTTTATAGCAAACTGTTGTACATGAGGAGGAAGCCATGTCAGAATAAAGGTATCGGTTCTTGAAATTTCCGATGGTCAAATCTCTATTCATCTGACCATATTTTTTACTTAGTTACAGATGTAACAGGGGTGTAAATGGATTGCGGGGGGGGGGGGGGGGGGGGGGGGTAAATGGATTTGCCGCTAGGGATGTAATTGCTTTTACTATCTTATTAGTTCTATTTTGATATATGTTTCTATTTTTTATTAGGATTGTTAGTTTTTTTAAGGATTTTCTTCCTCTCTCCAATTCCTTTCAATACAGAGGACATGAGATCATCGGAACTGATGAAAAGGAATGGAGGTATCTGTTCATGCCCATTTTTTGAAATCCTTTAAAAAATATGTAATGATTTTAAAATACCTTTTAAAAGCCATGGCAAAATCGAGGTGTCAGAACGTAATTTTTTTAAGCAAATATGTTTATAACAATGTTAAAATGAGAGTAAGATTGTTGGAGGAACAAAGGTACATGAGAAGGAAGCCAATGTGGACACACTGACCAGCGTAAGAAATAAGCTCAATAGTTTGGGCCACGTAATGTGCCAACCTCTCAATAGGAAGGAAGCGCTGTACAAATCTCCGATGTACAGGAGGAGGAAGCCCTGACGTAAAAACCATTTTTTTACGCTTTCATAACTCTAATTTTGGTAATGTGTTCTAATTACTCTGTAAATACACACTATTGTGCGTGAAATCAACCATGGCATTGTGGAAGAAGAAGCATTTGTGTCTTAATATGGAGATATGGTATGGTGTTTATTTCAATTTTTTATTTTTGTTTTTCTACCACATTTAATTTTATCCCACTAAAGACTTTAAGTAAAAATATTCAAACAACTTTTATTGTTTTGCAGGTAACAGTTGATAATGTGTGTTCAGTTTTATTATGTAGATTTAAAATACTCATTTAGGTATAAATTTTTGTTGATTTATTTAATCCACTCATTTAGGTACTTGATCTTCTTTGAATAATTTACATTGAGGTTGTCATTGTTGATGTACAGATGTAATTTAAAAGTGTTAAATATGTAGTTTTAAATAGCATCTACTTTTGATTCATAGATAAAATTTGTTGTGCTAACTTTGCTTTGGTTATATTAGGCAGAGCTACTTGATTTTGAGTTAAACATGTCCTTTTGTTTTGGAGATGTTCATCAAATATGCTGCACTATATTTTTTTTGTAACTCGATTAATAATCATGTTTGTTTGGAGTTTTAAATTTAAATGTGGGGAGAGTTGAACATTTTAATATCACTAGAAAAAGGGCCAGCGTAAAACTTTGTCAGATCCTTATGAACATGAATCCTATGAATATACGTGCTAATGCTAGGGCATTCCCCTTAAGCGATGCATTGCGCCTGCCACCGGGTGTCTCGAAAAATAGGCAAGGGGCGTTGCTCCTGCCACTGGGTGTCTCGAAAAATAGGCAAGGGGCGTCGCATCGGCACCCGGATGCGACGATAAATATGCAAGGGTTCCTGCAACAAGCTGGACGTGTGCGGGTAATGAAGCTAGTCTAGGATACTAGACTTAGGTTAGCGACTTGGAACATAGGGACTATGACAGGAAAAGGGATGGAGTTAGTAGATACCATGATAAGAAGAAAAGTTAACATAGCTTGTTTACAAGAAACTAAATGGGTCGGTGAGAAATCTAGATAAATAGAAAATACAGGATTTAAATTTTATTATACAGGAAAACATAGAAATAAGAACGGAGTTGGAATAATAGTAGATATGAACTTTAAGGACGATATCGTAACCGTTATTAGGAAATGTGATAGACTTATACTTGTAAAATTGGTATTAGGTGAAAAAATAATTATTGTTAGTGCTTATGCACCTCAAGTAGGATTAGATGAGCACACTAAAGTACAATTTTGGGAACAAATGGATGAACTAATTCAAGAAATACCCGTAGGTGAGAAAATTTATATAGGGGGAGATTTTAATGGCCATGTAGGAGAAGATCGTGTAGGATATGAGATAGTGCATGGAGGATATGGTTTTGGAGATAGGAACGACGGGGGAGAGTCTATCTTAGATTTTGCGATGGCATATGATTTTGTACTAGTAAATACACGTTTTAAAAAGAGGCTTGAACACTTAATAACTTATAAAAGTGGAACGCACAAGAGCCAAATAGATTTTTTCATTACTAGAAAAGGAGACCGATTAACGTGTAAAGATTGTAAGGTTATCCCGGGAGAGAGCTTAACCTCACAACATAGGATAATGGTGTTGGATATAAATATTAAAAATCAATCTCGAGTGCGAAAAGTGAAGATTAACCCACAAACTAGGTGGTGGAACTTAAAAGGAGAGAAATTAGAACTATTTAAAGATAAATTATTAAATGAAGCAACATGGAATACTGAAGAAGAGACTAACATAATGTGGAATAAGATGTCCATATGCCTTAGGAGAATATCAAAAGAAATTCTTGGAGAATCAAAAGGCAAGGGGCCACAGTCTAAAGAAACTTGGTGGTGGAATGAAGAAGTACAAAATATAGTAAAAATTAAAAGGGAGTGCTTTAAAACATGGCAAACAAATAGAAATGAAGAAAATTTTGAGAAATATAAATGGGCTAAAAAGGAAGTTAAGAAAGTGGTAAGAGATGCTAAGTTAAAAGCGTATGATGATCTTTATACAAAATTAGGTACACAAGAAGGGGAAAAAAGTATTTATAAGCTTGCAAAACTTAGGGACAGGAAAACAAAAGATTTTAATAACGTTAAGTGTATTAAACGTGATGATTCGAGAGTCCTAGTCAAAGATGATGAAATTATGGAAAGATGGAAAAACTACTTTGAGAGGTTATTAAATGGAGATAATGGGAGTAGATTAGATATAGAGGAACTTAGGGAGACTCGAGAAAATATATTTTTTCGCAGAATTAGGACAACAAAGGTCAGGATTGCTCTAAAAAAGATGAAAACAGGGAAGGCTTTAGGACCAGATGGTATCCCTATTGAGGTTTGGAAGTGATTAGGGGAGGATGGAGTATCATGACTTAAAAAATTATTCAATAGAATTTTAATGACTAATAGGATGCCCGATGAATGGAGAAAAAGTGTTTTAGTATCTATTTATAAAAATAAAGGGGACATACAAAGTTGTTCAAATTATCGTGGTATTAAGTTAATGAGTCATATAATGAAACTTTGGGAGAGAGTGATTGAATATAGATTGAGATTAAAGACAACAGTATCTGAGAATCAATTTGGGTTTATGCCTGAGAGGTCAATAATGGAAGCAATCTATTTATTGAGGAGATTAATGGAGAGGTATATGGAGAAAAATAAGGATCTTAATATGATTTTTATAGATTTGGAGAAGGTGTATGAGAGGATACCCAGAGATATAGTATTGTGGGTTCTACATAAAAGAGGAGTGACTCGCAGATATATTGATGTGATCAAGGATATGTATGATGGTGCGATGACTACAGTAAGAACATCAGCCAGAGAAAGTAGTGAATTTTCAATTACGGTAGGTCTACACCAAGGTTCAGCATTAAGTCCTTATCTCTTTGCGCTTGTTATGGATGAGTTGATTGGACAAATACAAGATGAGGTGCCATGGTGTATGCTATTTGCAGATGATATTATTTTAGTGGATGAGACTAAGACAAGGATTAATGCTAGGTTGGAATTGTGGAGAGAAACTTTAGAAATAAGAGGATTTAAAATAAGTAGAACTAAAACAGAATACGTGGAGTGCAATTTTAGTAGTAATAGGAGGACAAATGGAGATGTGGTGAAATTGGAGGGTCAAGAGATACCTAGAAACGATCATTTTCATTATTTAGGATCGATTATCCAAAAAGATGGAGATATTAGTGATGATGTTACTCATAGGATTAGAGCAGGCTGGGTTAAGTAAAGAAGTGCTACCGGTATTTTGTGTGATAGGTGTATACCTTTGAAGTTAAAAGGTAAATATTATGGGACGGCCATTAGACCCGCCATGTTATATGGGACAGAGTGTTGGGCAACCAAGAAACAAAATGTGCAAAAAATGAGTGTGGCGGAGATGCGAATGCTAAGATGGATAAAATGAAAAATAAACAAATTCGTAAAACGGTAAAAGTAGCTCCTATAGAAGATAAATTGAGAGAAAATCGACTTAGATGGCTTGGACACATCAAGCGTAGACCAATGGATGCTCCTGTAAGGAAAAGTGATTTAGTTAGTATTGATGGTAACACAAGGGGTAGAGATAGGCCTAAATTGACTTGGTGGGATATTATAAAAAAGGACATGATGTCATGTGGTTTAACCGAAGATATTGCACTAGACAGAATGTAATGGAAAAATAGGATTCATGTAGCCGACCATAATTGGGAAAATGCTTTGTTGAGTTGAGCTATCACACTATATTTGATTGTGTTTTGATTACACTTTTATTTACTTGGTTTTTTGTCATTAGTTATGATGTGGATTTGTTTTATTCTTGATTTTTTTTCAGTATTGTTATCACAGTTTGCTGGTAAATATGGTGACTAAAGGTTGCCATTAATCTGATTTTTGAAAGCTAAATACCTATGTTGATGTGTATTAGATTGTGAAGACAAAAATAATGACTGTTTATAGGGTGGGCAAGTCTGTAGGGGCTATGGATTTGCGTGCCACAAATCTATTTCGTTATGTTATTGTGTTGTGTTATTGTTTTTTGCACCGTGAGATAAGTTATATTTAATTTTTTAATTCCCAAGTGGTGAAACTTGCAATGGCTTTATAATTTGTCCACAGTCACAATAACCATACTACAAATATTGATGGTATAACTGGGTACGTAGTTGGATTTGAACTTCTGAATATCACCCCTCATTTAGTACTTCTACATCCAACTAGTTTGTAAACTTGGGGTAAAGTTCAATGGTTCATGTGTGTAAGCTTTTAGTTGGTTTCCAACATAATATATGTTATTGAAGGCATGCAAAATTAAATTTTGAGCTCGAAACATATAATTTTTTTGGTATGTAATTGAAGAAATATTTTTTTTGCATGCCATGTGTTGTCGCCGGTAGTCATTAAATGTGGCAAAAATATGATACGCGGGTGCGTCGCAAACAACATGCGCATGTTGGTCAAAATTTCAAAAGCACCCCTGCAAGATCACAATTTTACATTTTGTATACATTTTAAATTTATTGGTCATGCAACTCCCGTTGCAAAAATTACATATTGATGTGCCTTAGAGACAAACACCCCTTAACAAATGTGCAACCGTGCCATGTTTGTGCATGGGCTCGCGTTAAAAAATTATTTGCAAATAAAATTTATATTATTATATCCCTCTTCGTGCCTGACCTCGAGTTACAAAATTATTTGCACTATTGGTGACATGGTTAAAATATAAAATATCACAGTAACAAATTTATCATCGTGCCATCGACACGTGTACAAAATATAATCAGGAGGGACTTTTTGCCATGTTATAAGACTATATATACAAAACATGTTTTTGTATATATCATCTATATATCTTAATGACTGAAATGATGCCACGTGCATTAAACAGTCTTCGTAGTCTCCAGCTCTCCGAGTTAAAAAATGATGCCACGAGCATTTAACAATCTTTGTAGTGAGGGACAATATTATTCACTGAGCAGTGATTTAATGTACCCATGATGACCTTTCACGAGTAGTCAGAAAGCTCATGGCTCAAGAAAATAAAAGTACTTTCTGCAGCTACTCTATTTTGTAAAGTAGAGTCCTTACCCTTTAATTCAAATATTAATATCATTTTTAAACCCATATCTACTCTTTCGCGATTATGCTTCTCTCTTTATTGCTGCCATTAAACCCATATATTCTCTTCCAACTGTTAATCAACTGTGAATTGATGTGGAACGAAAGAGCGTTAGAAAAAGTTAGAAGATAATCAAATCATAGAAGTTAAAAAGATAATAAAATTATGTAACATAATTCATTTTTTATTCTTAAAAATTCCAAAAATTTATTTAAAAAAAAATCATGCTAACCAAAGATTATACCAATTTTATTAGAAAATTATTTTTAACAAAATTAATCCAACGTACTTTAAAAAATATTTAGGCAGACAATCAAATAATATCAATAAATAAATACATGAATGCCTAATGTGTATAAATGCAAATATGTGCAATCACACGTGTTATGCCTTCACTCCGATATGTATGTTGAGTAGAGTCTCGGGTTAATGAGATTCTGGGATTAAAGAACTAAACTGTATTATTCAACACATTAGGTATATCACAATAGGTTCACAATAGGTTGCAGATGTAAGAACCAAACTGTTATATAAATTTTGTGTATTGTTGGTAAACATTTAAACTTAATAGTGTAGCTTGGTTCTATCAATAATATTTCACAATAAATAATGTTGTAGAAAATAATTTCATTGAGGGACTTTGATGGAATGTTTTGTTTATATTTGTGTGATTACTAATTCTATTTTTTCTCTTATAATATATTTGGTGTAAAAAAATAATTAATTAGCTTAAGTAAGGTGTGAAATTTTCGGTCTTTCTTAAAGTGACATTAATGTTCATATTTAATATTACATAGGTGTGAGATGAATAATACAATGCATGAAATTTCGAAATAAAACAAAAAGAAAATATTACGGGAAGAAATTTATCACCGTGCCATCGGCACGGGTACACCCTAGTATATATATATATATATATATGATAGTTGCATGTGTACGTAGGTGTACGTGTTAGAGTTTTCTTTCTGCTGTTCGATTCTATATTGCATTTTTCATATTTCCCACTGAGCATTCGACTCACTCCATCGTCTTTGTTACGGTAGGTTGAATACAACTTCGTATTTTGAGAGCGTTATACAGGTAAGTACTCTCTTTTATTTTACGTTAGTAGCTATGTATGCTTGGATTCCGGGAACACCTCCCACGAGTCCTTTACATAGCTTGATTTTAAATGAGAATCGTATGCTAAATAAGTAAAATGGTAATTAAATAAAAATGGACTAGCATAATTATTTTGTTTTTTTCATTGCACTTCATACCCTATGCTCGGATCAGATCGGATTAACCACGAGTGACCCATAAATCTGGGTCGAGGCGTTAGATTGATCACCCAAATTATATGGACAATTGTAGGGATTATGAGTCGAATAATCCGCGTGACACTTGAAGAGTCCTATATCAGTACAAGTGCTAGTCACCCTACGATGATGGACCAAATAAGTACTTATTTTTTTCGTAATAATGATAAAATAACCAAATACATTCTTACTAAAAGATAAAGTAAGAGATGGAGGACGAATCCATCAAAAGTGATTAGTACATAGGTTTAAGTCGTTAATACCCTCGAACCTATATATAGAGTACCCATTTTATGAGAAATTAGAGAGAATAAAATTGTACCCAAGACTTGGAATCTCAACTAGCATTATATATCACTCTAAGTCGTCTTCTTTCCTGTTTAATAAAAATCATCCATCTTTCCCTTCCTTGTGGATGTAGGTAGGTTTACCTGTCGAACCACGCGCATCCTTATGTTATTTTGTAAACTGCATTCATATTTGTGGGTGTTTTTGGTATTTAACATTATTGTATGATTGAGTCTCCCCATAATAATCAACTCTTATCTAATTAATACTTATGTTTTACTTGGTAATTAAAATTTTGTATAGAAATAATGATTATATACTTTAAGGGTATTATATATCTTTACACAACAACACCAATAATAATAATAATAATAATAATAATAATAATAATAATAATAATAATAATAATAATAATAATAATAATAATAATAAGAAGAAGAAGAAGAAGAAGAAGAAAATGGGAATCCAGGATATACTCATCTTGGAGTTTATGCTCTCCTCTCAGGAGTTGTTTTATTATTTTCTTAAGATAAGTGAGTCAAGGGTAGACTCCCACGGGGAAGATATCTCAAATAAATATCCTTAACAAAAAGGAGATGATCTTGATGTGAGATCGGCAAAGGGAGAAGGTTGTGAAGGTGGGATCGTTATCCACACCTATTGTTAGATGATTGGATGACTGCCAGCCCCCAGTAGGGCTGAAGCCTCCAGCGAATTCGTAATTCTAAGAAATATATTTATATATAAAGTTTTATAAATTGAAAATCGCCTGCTTCTTTAAATTTAGAGTGATGAGTGTCTGAACATCGTATTATCTGATTGACTTAAAACTAGTAAATCTTTTTTCCTAGTGATTTTAAAATCACGACCAATAAAAAGTTGAGACCCTCCATAGCATGATTTAAACTTATTACCTAATAAAATTAGGTTCATTAATACCTTCATATTCTATCGAGTACATATTTGTTGACGTACTTTTAAAGTGAACTTTCGTGACCCTCTCACGTGATTGGTGAAAACATTATAAAATATAATATTTATTATAACTAAGTATCTACTTTTTAATTTATCAACCAATCATACGAGAACAACACCAAGACCCACTTTTCAACAAATTTGAACTCCATTCTATTATACTATTATGGATACATCAAAACTATTAAAATTAAATGATAGTGCTTTGCTTACATCACCACCACTTTGATATGAGGTGGTTAAATATGTCCATAATTTGTAAAGCGAGTGACTATTCCCACTCTTCTGTCATCCCCCCTTTTCATATGGGTATGAAATGACAATTGTGCCCTTAGGCTTGCCCACTTTTTTGCCTCTAACTAAAAAAATGCATTTCATAAAAACTAAAAATCTGTATTTTCAATCAATTTGTTTTGTATAATTTTTTTTAATAAGAAACTATTTTAAAAATTAAAAAAATATTTTTAACCTTTTATAATTGTATTTAAAAAAAAATTCAATTGTTTTAAAAAACTTTTTATCTTTTTTTTTAATAAAAATCTGTTAATAAAATGTAAACAATAGTTTTATATAAAATAAAAACTATTTTTATAAAATAAACTGTTTTAACTATTAAAAATAATAGTGTTTTTATATTTGTTTTACACTTTTTTTAAAAAATTGTTTTGCTTTATAAAAAACTTTTTTTTAAAAATAAAATAAATAAACCTCCAATATTATACCAAACATAAACATGTGTCTGAAGGAGATCCACTTGCAATTCATATCATGCCATATTTTTTTAAATTATTGTTAACGTACTTAATTAACACTCATTGAAATTCATGTTTATTCTTTTACACTAGTTATAATCTTAATATTGAAGAATTTATTAAATTTTATTTTAAACCTCTCATATCTTGCATTTTTAAAAATAAGATTCTCTCATTAATGGATAAATTCACCACAAACCTCCATTATTATACCAAACAATACAGTAACTTTTAAATTAAATTATACTTTTATGGTGAATTTTAAGTAAACTTTTTCTAATACCAAACAATTCTTTCCAATACGTTTATTAATTTGATGTAATTAATAATTAAATTAAATTAATTATTCGTTAAATTTCATGTTAAATTTTAATTAAAATTCACCATAAAAGTATAATTTAATTTAATTGTTTTGTATAGTATCAAAGGTTTGTGGTGAATTTACCCGCTCATAGGAGAACCTTAAAATTTCGAAAAAAAACACAAGATACAAGGGTTCAAGATAAAATTTAACGAATTCTTCGGTATTAGAATTTTAACAAGTAAGTCTAAACATGAGTTTTAATGAGTGTTAATATAGTATATAGCAATAGTTTAAAAAGAAATATATGGAGTGATTTGAAGTACAAGTGGATCTCCTTTAGACATTTAGTATAATATTGGAAGTTTATTTATTTTAAATTTATTTTTTTTATAAAAAAAACAATTTTTAAAACATTCCTTTTGTTAAAAAATATAAAAAAACCATTTTTGTAAATAGTTAAAACAATTTATTTTTATAAAAAGAGTTATTATTTATATAAAATAATTTTTTACGTTTTATAAACAGTTTTTAAATAAAAAATTTGACACGAAGTTTTTTTTAAAAACAATTATAAAAAGCTATTTATTTTTTTTTTGCAGTTTCTTGTTAAAGTTATTTTGTTTAAAAAAGGTTTTTTTTTTTATTGAAAATACCTAATTTTAATTTATATGAAATATATTTATTTTAATTGGAGGTAAAAAAAAGTATGCAAGTCTAAGGGCACAATTGTCATTTTATATTCAAATGGAGTGGGGAAGGATGAGAGGCGAGTGGAGCTTTGTAAACAGTTGTGGATCTAGAATTTTTGTTCAACCGGGGTGAAAGTTTTGAGTGGTGAGTTTTATACAAATTATAGCTTTATAATGTCCAATCAATTACAAATTATAGCGGACCTTGTTTTTATATTTACAATTTTAATGTCGAAACAACTACAACTACAATGAGATAGCAAACTTTGTTTTTATGCTTATTATTTTAAATAATTACAATCTTTTTTACACCCTTAGTTTTGTAAATAATTAAAAATATACCTTAAAGTTTGAAAATGGTTAATAAATTTTCTTCATTATAATTAAGAATATCTGGTTCATGTTGAACCTTTATAATATTGAGTATAAAATTGTAATACCCTTGGAAATTTCCAAATTATTCGGTTTGAACATGAATCTTTTATATTTGGCAGACCTTGATTGCGACCCCTTTTCGTCAAGGCACACCGCTGGGGCGTCCTAGCCAATTAACTTAATATTTTCCCAAGTCAATGTTTTGATATAATGGACTATCGCAGCCTAGTGGCATAAGTAATTACAAATAAATTTCTTGTCATATCATAACAACTCAAATCTTAATCACGTTTCAAAATAATATTCAAACTACTCAACCTCAAGGAAGCGCAAACTTCATACGAACAAGTCCACCACTCACCACCATTGTTTATGGTGTCTCAACAAAAACCAAATAATAATAATACCCATGAAATACAGCCCCACTTATCGTCTTTAAATAGGCAAAATCTCTCCAACCCTTCCCATCCTCTCTTCATATCTAGTTACCAGCAAAAAGATGATAATGAGAGCTGCTTTCACAATTTTTCTCCTCTTCTTAATAACTCAGTTGGGTTACAGTCGTTTTATTGGAGATGACATGAATTATTTGGTATCAGATGGTTTGGAATTTAAATCCCAAATTCTGGGAGCAACAACAGTGACTTGTGAGCCCACATATGGGTTTTTGCCATGCACAACACAGCTGTGGGGGCAAGTGTTCTTAATAGTGGTTTATCAGTTGCTGCTTTCTCTTGGAGAAAGTTACGTATCAGCTGGATCTGATCTGTTCTTCCAGCTCACCGGGCCAGGAATCTTTGGAGCCAGTTTATTCCACCTTCTCCCCACAATCCCACAGATATCTTTGGTGCTTGGTAGGTCCATTCCCTCATAATTCTTAATTGTCTAAATTGGATCCTGTGAAGTATGTTTAGCTGAAAAAATGAAGTTACAGAAATCTTACAAGGGTTTTTTGGTGAAATAAAATAAATATTTCTGGGGATTATTTGACCTTTCTTTTTTCAATTTCCTATTATTTATTACTCATCCCTCAATACCTACTAATTAAGGCCACTTCTCATGCTTTGGTTCGTTTCTTGTATATGAATGCGCATGCCATTATGAGTAATTGCTTTTACTAGTTTAACGAACGTGGAGCCAAACTTTGAGGGCTTGTGGATTCATTCAAACGAAGATACTCATTTACATTTATGTATAAATGATTTGAAATGACATCACGCAGTTTTTGGCAATTTGATGCACGTTTGACTTCGTTGTTAAAGTCAGTGGTACAAAAGGGTGAACCAACCTGGAAACAATATTGAAATATTTTACTTAATGTAATATAATATGTTGCGCAATCCTCACACATGCTTATTAATTTTATTATAAATACTACTCATACAGACATATATCTGTGTGGGCATTTATGTCAAATTACCCGAGCTTACCATGATAATCAAACGAGTGCATGTTCGAAATTATCCGTACTTACATCCACATATATGCCCACGAATTTAACAAGTGCTCATAACATTATTCAACTTTGTGCCTAAGTAGAATTCTGATGGCTTAAATATTGTGAATACTCGTGTTCATGACACTATTTGTGCCTACGACTTTACCTATATTTGTGGCACAATCCAAATTAGTGTATATGAAAATTCCGATATTACATTACCTATATTTATTCATTGTTAAACTTTTCCATATCTAAGACACCATTCAGAAATAGTTGAAGTTAGATAGAACTGCTAAACCGAATGAGGAAGTTGAACTTCGAATGCAGTTTTGGACAATGCAAAGAGAAGAAATGTTTGGACAAAATGCCTAATAAGTTTAGATGACATTAATCAGAGCGTTATTTTTATAAACAAAAAAAAGAAAATATATATTTTTTATTTAAAACTCTTTTTAATATAATATTTGACTTATCTCCCACTTTTGACAATCTCTTTGATATAATTCTGAAGGGATTTACTCAAAATATTGACAGTGTTTGTAATATATCAAATTAAACTGACGGTGCTTGTAATGTATGAAATTAAACTTAACTCTTATGTTTGGTTAAAATCAAAAGATTACTAAAGGAGTAGTAGCTTTACATACTACGATAATAAAAATGTTTATCATAACAACATTAAATTAATAATTTTAAATTTTTTTGGAGCGCTTGGTTCGGATCTTGACCTGATGGATCAAATAACTGGGTGCTTTACTCCATTCCTTCTTTCTAAGCCGCCTTTGTCCGGATCTAACAATTATATATTAAGCTGCCAAATATTACAAAGTTGTCTTTCATGTGGTGTCACTTTAAGACACGTAAAAGGACAAACCAAACCATTATTTTTCTAAACAAATAATATAATATATTATTATATCCACAAGTTGCTAATCCGCAATTCTACCTACTCCTTGTTCAATGGCGACCGTGTCTTATTTTTTCATATTTCTTTTTATATTATTTAGTTAATAATAATAATACAACCGAAAACGGTGCTTCTAACCACCCAAACAAATACGTGAGTTGTCGGATGACAAGCATAACCTAGCCAACACTAAGAGTTTTAATGATAAAAGACGAAAAAACATTAAGAGCTTGAAATTTTTAATGCGATTCACTGATATGATGTGGATACGACGTGTTTGGGTGATTTGTGATACTTTGGGAACTTGATATTATGGTACATACAAAAGTCTTTTTGCTCCACGACTTGAATCCAAAGATACAAGATCATACAATAAAAAATTATTACAAAAAATGGGTATTAGTTAAGTCAATTTGACATGACATGTTGGCAGCTAATCAATATCAATTGAAAATAAAATGATCTATGAAAAAGAAAATGAGGGCAATTACTTGATCCAAATAAATTAAGTGGGACCAAATCCAAACCCAAAAGTACATGAAACCGCCATTAACCATCTCAAAGACAGTATTCACTTAAGACTTGGTCATACAAATTAGGGTATTTTTTGGTAAGAATTTTTAAATATTTAAGGATAATTTATAAGTAGATTCATTTGATACGTCACTAGCGTGTATAAAATCATTTTTAAGAACATCCTAATATTAATCACGAACACATTAATATGATTAAACTTTAGCATACAATTGTTCTTAATAAAAGGATCTTGAATCTTTATGTTTTCACAATAAATACGTCTAAAAGATAGAAAATAAGACTTACCTTGATCAAGGATCAATCTTGATTAATTGCTCCATCAATCTACCTTCTTGGAAAAAAATACACTCTAATGGAATCTCGGAGTTTCTCTCCCACCTCAGAAATAGTGTGTTATGAGATGACTCTAGATGGTGTAGATGTTTCTATTTATAAGAGGAAGAGGGTCGGAATCCTAGTGGAGGTGGGACTCTTTCAAGTCTCCCACTAATGCCACTAACCATCATGTGACTAACGGATAAGGTTTACCAAAATCTTTTAATATCTTTATTTATCACATTCCTAATTAATTATCTGACATTTATTAAAACCACATAAATGGGAAATTCGGAATTTAATACAATTGAAATTTAATAATTAATTTCGTCACTTATCATTAATTTCCAACAGTCTCCCACTTGGTTTTAATAATTCGCATAATTAGATTAGGTATCATAAGGTGCACAATCATTGATAAATTTATTTTGCTGAATCAAATGATTCACGGATACGAGTCATAGCGGTTCCATACTATTCAAGAGCATGGTTCTTTCCATATACCACAACACCAATGTTTCATTCAACCGAGCCTTTAATATTGGGTATCATAATGACCTCACAATGTCCTTTTGAATAAGGACTATTTCTGTCAATAACAATTCATAATTATATGCATGCATTCACAAAATACAGAAATAATTGAAATCAGAAACACTTTTATTGAATTCAAGTAATAGTGTCAAACAACTAAGCCAAATAGCAATCATAATTTTACTAATCGAGATCCATCTCTTTGACACGTTCCATAAGGTCTTTTGGAGATAGTTCTTTCGTAATAGGATCTGCTATGTTATCACTCGTACTAATGTGATCAATTGACACTTTTGTTTCTGAATTTCTTCTTAACTGATAGGTATTTCATTCAACGTGCTTAGTTACTTTAGGAATGCCTAACATTTCTTCATAAAGAAGATTGCAGCGACATTATCATAATATTTTCGCAACTTGATAATAGTGTCGACAACTCCAAGTCCCGAAATGAAGTCACGCTGCCAAAATACATAAGTTGTAGCATCAAGCATGCTACAAACTCAGCTTTCACAATAGTTAATGGATGGTTTGTGTTGCACTCCTTCATTATATTGGTTGATAAACCAAAACAAACATACTTAAGCAAGAGTGAACTTCGTACCATCCGCACAACTAGTAAATCTGAGTCACAATAATTGTTCATATTTAAATGAACACGTACATCATAAGTGTGAGCATATAGTCCTTTAAGTATCTCATTACTTCATACACAACTTTTAAACCCATAAAATTATTTTGATTCTCTACTTTCTAAATCCGTGCTTGTATATAGAGAAAATATATAAATTTACTCCCACTGATCTTAAGGTGTATACAAATATACAACGATTAAAAAAAAATAATGATATTATTTCTTAAAATACGTCATGTGGGAAACTTATGTTTATAAAATGATCTCCTAAACATATACGCATGGTTTATTAGAATTCAAAAAGTAATTTTCACATCCACTTCATGTAACTCTCAATCATAATGAGCTACTAATGTCATAGGAATTCCATGTCCTTACATATAATTTAGAAGGTTCATTTATAACCTTTTCTTCATTAATAGTGAAATATTTTACTACAATATAACTTTATCTCGTTAAACTATCGTTAGTGTCGCGTTTGGTCTTGATGACCCCCTTATACCCGATTTTAGTGCATCAATTATGTAATTCAACGAGATTTTAACCTTAGTTGTAGTCCATTAGTTTCACTTCTTATGATTTTTGAAAATAAAACCAAGTCATTATTTATCCCTACTCCAAATTCATGTTCATGCAGATACACCACATAATCATCGAGGATAGTAGACCTTTTAGGATCTTCTTAATACTATTCCTTATGATTTTATCTACATTTATCTCACGGTGACAGTACTATCATTTAGTGGTTGATCATTTATTTGTTCTTTGTTGTTTAGACAATCTAACAACTAAAAGAACAAGGATTCAAGAAGGTTATCGATAATGGGATAAGTGACCTACCTTCCTTTATAACCTCAAGAAGGTTATCGATAATGGGATAAGTACCATACCTTCCTTTACAACCATATTTCATGATTTTCTACTACCACTAATTTCACCTTTCATAATGAATTTGACTTTAATGCAATAAATACGTGTCAATGACAATTATATGATCTATGTAGGTCCACTTGAAGGGAAGTTTCTCATAATCTCCCACTTGGGCTACATAGGTCATCCTTACATTAGACATCGTAATACCTTAAGAGCACAACTTGACTATCAAAATTTGTAAGAGACATTACTAAAATCTTGTCCACGAAAATTATGAAAAAGAGTCTAGATTTAATTTGGTACAAGATTTAAAGAGTTTCATAAAAAAGCGCTACGATTATGATGCAGGAACAAACAAATCTTTAAAGAACCATGTCCAAACTTTATTTTGTACAAAACATCAAAACTAAAATCATAACTCGTGAAAAAATATACATCAAAAGATTCTTTAGAACATATCCCTCACGATCAAGTCTAGACAAACATTTTCCAAAAGAAATTGAGGGTTTATGAAAACAAATGGCAATTTGATTCCCCAAGAACAAAAGAAAAGAATCTTATTAGCATTTCTAGTTTGTTTTGTAAGAAATCCTTGTATCAAAAGTAAATACTTTATATAACACAGTAAGTATAACTTGAAAACTCTACTGAGATGAAAAACTCATTTCAAATCATAAAAGATACATATTATCTTTATCATTATTAGTCCGAGTGTAGAACATGTAAACAAACTTAATTTGTTTAACCAAATTAAATATGAAATTTTTAGAGAAATAAAATGGGATACAATAATATGTGATAAGATTATGAGATAAATTGCTCACTTCATTAATGCTTTGATTTAACAACACACACATCGATTACATGATAAATTGAGTGCATAACTGTGAGTTTTGTCAGTAGTAACCGTGAAATATCGATTATATGATGCTTGTAGATTACTTTATTGGGTATAATGTTATTTCATTATATTGTACACGACATTTGTGCACAACATATTTTCACATACTATAATAATGTATGTGATCTATGATGTTCATTCAATCACTCAAAATTGATTCCCTATAAGGAATAACCTTGCTTGAAGAAATACACTCAATATACCCCATTAATATCTTTACAATTATAAGCATCATGAGTTACTACTACCATCATCTTTATATTTAATATTTATTGCCATTCTAGTTGGGTCACTGTAGTGACTACCAAACATTTCATAATATGAATATTACATTACGTAAAGACTTACATACACAAGTCAATAAATTTTTCACTTATTTTCATTAAATATCGCATGATCAATAAGCTAAATTATTCATGTTTATGGTTTTTATAAACTTAATTGGTGATATGATAGTGAAAGAAACTATGGCATCTGTGTTTGACGACCATTATTACCTTCCCAAAATATATATCACCACTAACATTTTGTTCAATTATTGTAATCACAATAAATGAATAAACAATAATATGTATGCAACATCATAAAGCATCATCATCCTAGCATTCAATATCATAAATGGACCCGTAGGCAACCAAAATATGCATGATATTAATGCATTAGTACAATATTTATATCTTCTGGTATGGAGCACTTTAATGAACACCAAACCTTATATTATATAAATATTAGAGATACGCATACATGTTCAAAATCCCCGTAATACATGAATAATTATATTATTGTCTATTCCCTAACTTGAAATTCACGAAAAATTAGACATAATGTAAAAATCAAATAGACAAAGAGTTTACATGAGATATTACACAATAATAGTAAATGGAAGACATAAATCATTTACTTTCGCTTCATCACTTATGTATGAGTAACAAATCAGAAATATTGACCAAAATCATTCATGGTCATACTAATGCACAATACGGTTATAATCACAATTATCATACTAGTGGCATATGTAAATATGACTTTTTAACATTGATGTCAATTATTTAACATTTGTAAAAAATCCAATGTTTATTTGATTCAAATATTAGCATGTGTTGCGCTTCAATTTAACTTTATACAAACATTAGGATAATCTGAAATGACTACAAGTATAATATCTTCACATGTAATCTTAGCCTGTATTTGGCATTTGATTAAACTGAATGAATACTTACTTATGAGTCTCAAAATTTGCAAGTCATGCATTTAAATATGCATACATGCAATGAAATCATAAATCTAGTATCCGCACATATGAATTGTAGTCTGTGTTTGGCATTTAATTCAACTTAATGGGAGTACTAGCATTAGAATAAACAATAATTCTGATTTTCAACCACATGAGTCGTTGGCCTGTGTTTGGCATGAGACTCATTAAAACACGAATATCATAATATTCAACAATATGAATCATTGACCTGTGTTTGACACGAGACTCATCAAAATATGAATATTAACAATAACGCAAGTCTAATATCCTACCATATGAAATATGTTGGCGTGTGTTTCGCACGAATATTCAACTAAAAAAGGATCATTAGAGTATGGTTTTATCACAATTCTAGATAATACATACATGAAATATGGAAAAACTTAAATTTTTCTAAAAAATGAGTTAGCATCATGGAACTGTAGGAAATTACTCCAGAATATCAAATATTCGACGGAATTCAAAAATACTTTTTCTGGAAGTCAGAAACATTATTTATGCAAAATCAATGCCCCCAAAAATATTATAATCAAAACTTAATGTATAATTAATGGTCCAAATATAGATGCATACATAATAATCAAATATTTACAATTATAGATTAAGACACTTTTATGTCTTCTCCATCCAACACCATATAAATATTATTGTCTAAACATCAATTCATAATTACATTAGGACATTTGGGCTACCAATTATAGATTATGCACAATAACCTAATATATCGAAATGCTATTGTCAAACACATAATCATACATCTAATATTCAAAATTTTATATTGAACCCTTTCATCAATATCAAATAATACATAAGATGAATATTAGAACAACCATGAACATTAAAAACAACCCCTGTGGTGGAAAAATACATAATATTTGGGAAAATCGTAATTTTTGCCAAAAATAGAAAATTTTAGTTAGCACCACAGAGATGTAGATAATTACTCCAGGATCTCAAAATAATTTGCGGAATTCAAAAATCAATTTTCTGGAGTGAGATATTAACGTCAACATTATTACCAAAAACGGCAAAAACGCAATTTTAAGGGTCTTAATGACGTCAAAACGCAAAAGTAATGTGGTGCCCATTGTATACCATGGGTTTTGTTTATTTCGACGTTTACAGTCGATCATGTCAGTTTCGTAAAATTCCGAGCAAGTTTTGACCTTTCATTCTCACCAGTGAGTATTGGCGACAAAAGAAAAACGTCACAGAAAATCTCAGACACACTTTAAGAGCAGATTTAATGGCAGAAATAAGACGTCGCAGAAGGTCTCAGGCACAAAAGCAATTTAATGACATAAATAAAAATGTCGCAGAAAGTCTCACGCACAAAAGCAATTTAATGACATAAATAAAAATATTGCAGAAAGTCTCAGGCACATATTTCATTATAGACGAACATCAATAAGGAAAATCATGAGATCTAAAACTTTAGCTCTGATACCACATATAAAATCATTCTTAAGAACACCCTAATATTAATCAAGAACACATTAATATGATTAAACTTTAGCATACAATTGTTCTTAATAAAAGGATCTTGGATCTTCATGTTTTCACAATAAATACGTCTAAAAGATAGAAAATAAGACTTACCTTGATCAAGGATCAATCTTGATTAATTGCTCCATCAATCTATCTTCTTGGAAAAAAATATACTCTAATGGAATCTCGGAGTTTCTCTCCCACCTCAGAATTAGTGTGTTATGAGATGACTCTAGATGGTGTAGAGGTCTCTATTTATAAGAGGAAAAGGTCCGGAATTCTAGTGGAGGTGGGACTCTTTCAAGTCTCCCACTAATGCCACTAACCATCATGTGACTAACGGATAAGGTTTACCCAAATCTTTTAATATCTTTATTTATCACATTCCTAATTAATTATCTGACATTTATTAAAACCACATAAATGGGAAATTCGGAATTTAATACAATTGAAATTTAATAATTAATTTCGTCACTTATTATTAATTTCCAACAGCGTGAACTTCTACAAAAAGAGAATTAGTGAACCTAAGTGTTTAAAATTTGTCAAAATTCTTTTAGTATTTAAAATTTATTTGTGAGGGACATAAGAGTACGTTTTCCTACAAATTATTGACTTGGTATAAGTTTCAGTTTTGGATAAACAAACAAATATTAATTATTTAGATGATATATATATATATATATATGTTTGATTTTATATTAAAAAAATTGGCAATAAAATTATATAATTTTTTTTGATAAAAATAAGAATAAAATAAGAAAACTTTGCTCTTGTATTTTATCCACTTTTTTTTATATCTATTTTTTCTTTCTCTCTTTTTTCATTTCTTTCATTTTTTTCTATCTTTCTTTTTTTACCTTTTCTTGCATTACAACGTAAACCCACTTGACTTCAACTTGAAAGTTAGACTATTGACCTTTGATCGACTCTTGACATTTCCTATTGTTTAACTTTTTAAATTATAAATTATTATTATTTCAACAATATAAAATAGTAAGAATTTAGCGAATTGGCTTGGTGATTCAGCAACAGAACTCTATGAAGAGTTACTGATATTTCTGTTGTTTCAATTAAAACTCTGGGACTCAAGATGAGCCTAATTGATTTTTGTTACCAAAATGAGCCTAAGGCAACTTTAAATGCCAAAAAAGAAGTAAGAGGAGGTATAGATGTACAATAGCAATAAATTCATAGATTTTGCAGTTTCAATTAGAAAGTGAAAGTCGCACACAAACTCTCTTCAAAAGGCTAGTTTAGCCTTTTTATTGGTCTCCCCCCATGAAAAATGCCTACTTCGAACAATTTGTTATCAAAGTGACTTGATATTGAATTTAAATTTGATGATTCTAATATTCAAATAGAAATATACATTATTGACTGATTACTAATTTTCCTTATTTATCAAACTAACTAAATATACATTACTAGAAAAGGAGACCGATTAACGTGTAAAGATTATAAGGTTATCCCGAGAGAAAACTTAACCTCACAACATAGGATAATGGTGTTGGATATAAATATTAAAAACCAATCACGAGTGCGAAAAGTGAAGATTAATCCACGAACTAGGTGATGAAACTTAAAAGGAGAGAAATTAGAACTATTTAAAGATAAATTATTAAATGAAGCAACATGGAATACTGAAGAAGAGACTAACATAATGAGGAATAAGATGGCCACATGCATTATGAGAATATCAAAAGAAATTCTTGGAGAATCAAAAGGCAAGGGGCACAGCCTAAAGAAACTTGGTGCTGGAATGAAAAAGTACAAAATATAGTAAAAATTAAAGGGAGTGCTTTAAAACATGGCAAACAAATAGAAATGAAGAAAATTTTGAGAAATATAAATGCACTAAAAAGGAAGTTAAGAAAGTGGTAAGAGATGCTAAGTTAAAAGCGTATGATGATCTTTATACAAAATTAGGTACACAAGAAGGGGAAAAAAGTATTTATAAGCTTGCTAAAATTAGGGACAGAAAAATAAAAGATTTTAATAACGTTAAGTGTATTAAAAGTAATGATTCGAGAGTCCTAGTCAAAGATGATGAAATTATGGAAAGATGGAAAAACTACTTTGAGAGGTTATTAAATGGAGATAATGAGAGTAGATTAGATATAGAGGAACTTAGGGAGACTCGAGAAAATATATTTTTTCGCAGAATTAGGACAACAAAGCTCAGGATTGCTCTAAAAAATATGAAAACAGGGAAGGCTTTAGGACCAGATGGTATCCCTATTGAGGTTTGGAAGTGCTTAGGAGAGGATGGAGTATCATGGCTTACAAAATTATTCAATAGAATTTTAATGACTAATAGGATGCCCGATGAATGGAGAAAAAGTGTTTTAGTACCTATTTATAAAAATAAAGGGGACATACAAAGTTGTTCAAACTATCGTGGTATTAAATTAATGATCCATACAATGAAACTTTGGGAGATAGTGATTGAATATAGATTGAGATTAAAGAAAATAGTATCTGAGAATCAATTTGGGTTTATGCCTGGGAGGTCAACAATGGAAGCAATCTATTTATTGAGGAGATTAATGGAGAGGTATAGGGAGAAAAAGAAGGATCTTCATATGATTTTTATAGATTTAGAGAAAGCGTATGATAGGATACCTAGGGATATAATGTGTTGGGTTCTACATAAAAGAGGAGTGACTCGCAGATATATTGATGTAATCAAGGATATGTATGATTGTGCGATGACTACAGTAAGAACATCAGTCGGAGAATGTAGTGAATTTTTAATTACGGTAGGTCTACACCAAGGTTCAGCATTAAGTCCTTATCTCTTTGCGCTTGTTATGGATGAGTTGACTGGACAAATACAAGATGAGGTGCCATGGTGTATGCTATTTGCAGATGATATTATTTTAGTGGATGAGACTAAGACAGGGATTAATGCTAGGTTGGAATTGTGGAGAGAAACTTTAGAAACAAGAGGATTTAAAATAAGCAGAACTAAAACAGAATATGTGGAGTGCAATTTTAGTAGTAATATGAGGACAAATGGAGATGTGGTGAAATTAGAGGGTCAAGAGATACCTAGAAACGATCATTTTCGTTATTTAGGATCGATTATCCAAAAAGATGGAGATATTAGTGATGATGTTACTCATAGGATTAGAGCAGGCTGGGTTAAGTGGAGAAGTGCTACCGACGTTTTGTGTGATAGACGTATACCTTTGAAGTTAAAAGATAAGTATTATAGGACGGCCATTAGACCCGCCATGTTATATGGGACAAAGTGTTGAGCAACCAAGAAACAAAATGTGCAGAAAATGAGTGTGGCGGAGATGCGAGTGCTAAGATGGATTTGTGGTAAAACTCGAAAGGATAAAATTAAAAATGAACAAATTCGTGAAACAGTTAAATTAGCTCCTATAGAAGATAAATTGAGAGAAAATCGACTTAGATGGCTTGGACACGTCAAGCGTAGACCAATGGATGCTCCTGTAAGGAAGAGTGATTTAGTTAGTATTGATGGTAACACAAGGGGTAGAGATAGGCCTAAATTGACTTGGTGGGATATTATAAAAAAGGACTTGATGTCATGTGGTTTAACCGAAAATATATCACTCGACAGAATGGAATGGAAAAATATGATTCATGTAGCCGACCCCAAATAATTGGGAAAACACTTTGTTGAGTTGAGTTGTATCAAACTAACTAAATATGCAAATCATGTGTTTCTTATGCCTTCTTGATTCATCATTTATGGTAGTGTCCCAAACAATGCCTAGTTTACAGTATGGAGAAAATTCAACATTATGCAGAAAAGTATTCACAATTTTTGACTAGATAACTAAGTATTTAATCTCTTCAAACATATACTATCCTTTGAATCTTTCATATACAAGATGAAATGCTGTGCAATTGAGTATGATATATTTCCCCCTCCATTTAACTCTATTGCAGCGTCTGGACTTTCATCAAGCATTGCAGAAGCTGAAGTACAGGCAGCAATGGGAATAAACTTACTAGCAGGATCAGCAGTTATGAATCTAACACTAGTATGGGGCACTTGTGTTTTCTTAGGGAGCTATGATCTTTCAAAACCCTCCACTTCATCAACACTGGAACATAATAAACCAAGAGGTCCAACTGATAAATTTTAGTTATTTTTTTCAAACACATCATCTCGACTAGAATAGGGACATTGTTGATAACTTTAAATTTGGCCATATTCTTGCAGGGTTTGGTGTTAGAACCGACAATGCAACTAAAGATACAGCAAAAATAATGATTTTATCACTAGTCCCATTTCTCATTTTTCAATTGTCAAAAGTTATCGATTCATCTACCTGGAGACGAATGACAATCCTCGTTGCTCTCATAGTTACACTTGCTTTTCTAGTTGCTTACTCCTCCTATCAGGTAATACTAAATTTGAAAAGCACACAACTTTTTATTTTTCTCGAGATTATTACTTTTGGTAAATAACCAAAAATATCCTAAACCGTCACAACAGTTACAAATATCTCTCTGAGCTATAACTTTTGCTAAAAAACAACTTCAACTATTTCCATATGTTTATCGGGTAGTACTATTTTTTTTTAAATATTCTCTATGAAATGTAAACATGACATGAGTTTTTTTTATTTATTTTGTCTTGATAAAAATAATAGATTATGCACTTTTAGGACTTATAATTTAATTATGGATATAGGACAACAGACATTTCATTTCTATTTTTAATCTCTATTTTTAAATTATCGGTTGGCGTGACATGTTCTGATTGATTGACGTTTTATAGATATGAGACTGTACCAACGACTTTATTCAAAAATAGGGACTAAATATAGTTTAGAATAACCACATCCCATAGTTACTCCCACCCACAAATAGAAGTATGTAAGTAGGCTGTGCAGGCAATGGCGGAGCCACTTTGAAGCTGACCTAGGCACAAGCCCCAGGCCAGCTCCGGTAAAACCTTTTTTTTTCTTTTAATATGTACACTACACATATACTAGTAAGGGCATAAATGAAAAAAAAAAAAATTCAAAAACAAGTTTCATATATATTACGGCCGAAATAGAATCCCCCAAAATTAAAACACCTTTTTACTCTTTGCTCTCCCTATTCTCTCTTCTTCTCTTCCAATTTTTTGAGTTAAATCTCCACACAAAATGAGGGTTTGTTTTTCAATCTCTCTCCATTTTATCTAAGGTTTATTATATATTTGTTCTTCCTCTTACGTTTTCTCCCTTTTTTTAGAAAATATCCATTGATTTGGTTTGTTAGGATTTGTTGAAATTTTGTGTAGCAAATATTCATTGTTAGTATTTGTTGAAATTCTGAAATATGCTTATTTTTTGCCTTACCCCTTTTAATATTATTATAAATGTTGTTGTTATTGGCTTGTAGTGATTAATTTTTGGGTATGGAGTTGTTGAAATTAATGCTTATCCATTAAATTATTGTTGTTGAAATTAATGACAACTATCTATATTTGTATGAACTTATATTAGTATTGTTTTGTAATGATATTTAATTTTTGAAATGATTGTAATTCATTTATTAATATGTAATTTTCTACGCATTTGAAAGATTATTATAAGTAATCCTAAAAAAAAATTCGGGGCCTCTCGCTTCAGAACCCTTGAAAATTTCCTTTTATGCCTAGGCCATTTCTAATTCCTAGCTCCGCCTCTCGGGACAAGCTACATGTAAATGATTTTCAGCAACAAAAGTTATATGGTGATTTAAATACTTGTGCAGATATTTCGCCCATGGATTCAAAACAGACAATTTGAGTATTTGACCCAAAAGTTTGTGAAGAACAAGTTACTAAAACTTCTCTCCCACAATGGAAAGCCTAATGTAGCACTTATTAAAGAGTGAGTCCCCTGATTTCATTTCTCCATCCTATAATTTTGTTTGACTTTTGTAGATTGTTGTATCTTCACCATTCATAGAGCCAACATACAAAACCCTTCGGTGATCATTTTGTAATGCATTTTTTAGTACATTCTATGGCTTCTCCCCTTATATATCTCTCAAAAGAAAAAGAAGCATACTTAAAACAGGGTATTGCTCAAGCCTTTAAGATGAAGTATGGTCTACTGGTGCAATTGTGATTGATCACTTATTTGCTTTTTAAAACAGGATTTTTAAGGAAATTGACAAGAATAATGATAAAACCATATCAAGAACTGAGCTGAGAGTGTTGGTCCTAGGAATACAATTAGAAGGAGGCGGTGATATAAGGGATGACTATGCCAAAAGGGTCATGGATGAAATGGATATCTCGGGTGATGCTCGTATCGACGAGGCTGAGTTCGTTCGAGTAATTTTGAAATGGCTTACAGAGGCTAGAGAATCTGTCAGTGATGATGATCGCAAGTTTCTCAGCAGAAATGAGGTACGTTTATAATTTAGTCATGCATGTGTAGTAATTCTATAGGAACTAAAAAATTAACCTTTTTATAGGATGTGCTGAATTGTCAATAATGCATTGATTGCAGTTTTTAGTGAACTTTGGGTAGAATTCACAAACTAATCAATGTATTGCTCACAACTAAGTAGAACAAATGAGAACATAAATTTATGCGTCCTTGTAGAACTACTCTAAATTGTGACTCTTTATAGCACAACTATAGTGTTTGAGACTATCAAACTGCTTCTGCAGAGCACTAAGGAAGAACGCCAAAGTCTTTTGGCGCGTAAGGGAAAGCGTATAAGTGCGGATAGATCATGGTTGAATTATGCAAAGGCTGCATTTCAACTTCTTTTAGGAACTGCCATGCTAGCACTTCTTGCACGGCCCCTCATAAATTCAGTTGTGAATTTCTCTACTGCTGCGAACATCCCTTCATTCTTGATCCCCTATGTCGTGATACCATTGGCAATAACCTATGGAAGGGCAAAGTCGGCTATCTCTTCAGCAAGAAGAAGGACAGCAAAATCTGCTTCTCTAACGTTGTCTCAGGTTTGTTTCCTACTTGCTCTAATTTCAAATTAAACAAGAATGAAACTTGCATGCTTGGTGTATAAAACTCAGAGAAGGTTGTTGGGTATTTCAGATTATGTCGCATGATTTCCAGTGTTCTCGAAAAAAATTCTTCATGTTCATTCAAATTTCCCTTATAATTTTTCATTTATATTATGGTATGTTCTAGTTGCTATTTAAAACAAAAACGCTTCTCTCTCATATCTCAAATAAAAAACTACACATTCCTTTTATTAGGACATCTAATATTAATAGTCACTCACAATTAAAGTCAGGGGGAATATGTATTAAGCTCCATACACTGAACGGTATAGTGAGCTGTCAAACAACTTGTGGGCTTTATGTTATGATTCTAAATTCTAAAGTGATTTAGTTTGTGGTAATGTGTCACATTAGGAAATTGTTATAATAGTTAATGACAAATAAAATAAAATTATATTATCACACAATTTGTCAAATATAACAATATTGAAGTGTTATATCACAATGTGAGAGTTGAGTGTTAAAGGCAATTATATTATCACACAGTTATCGTTATATCAGGCACAACGTCCGCACACTCACATAGAAAATACCCTCTAAACCGGAGTCTTCAACAAGTTCTCCATATAAAAATCAGTGTACACATGTTAGGGTACAAGTTTGGATTTTAACTATTGATTAGATTGGATATATTATTTTTTTTTTAAAGAAATTCATTTTCATATAGTGTTGATACATTTGAGACTGAAAGAGTATTTTCCATTGATAAGCATGTTTGTTCCAATACAAAAGTATTAATAGGATATTAGATTGCTGTCTACTATAGCAGCATTTACAAGGTTAACAGCAGTGCGGTCTCAAGGATATTGGGGGCCGTAGGCAATTATTCAAAATGGGGCCCTTTTGGTATCCACTTTGGTATTTTCTTGTGGACATTTGAGTATTTATAATACCAAAACAATAAAATATTTTATGACTTTCACACAATTGTACAAAAAAATAAATACAATATTATAGACAATAGAACCTAATAAGAATGAATATATATATAAATTGAAGATGAACTTCTCTTCAATTACAATTTAGTTCCAAATATAACCGCTCAATGTACAATTGAGTAAAGAAATTAATTAGTAAATATATGAATATACAACTTTTAATTATAGGTAATTAAGAAATCAGAAAATGAAATTAATGAAAAATAATATATAGCATATTAATTATAAATATACCTTATGAAGAAATCTTGAAGATTGAATGAAAAATGATGGAATATAGAAGATAATAGATGTTGAATTGTTCCCAAGAGAGAGAGATAGAGAGAATAAAATGGTGTGAGAGAGAGAGAATGTGATGTGGATGAATGGGGGTAGTGGTATAAGATTTAATAATATATATAATATATTTGGGTAAGTGGGATGGAAAACTAAGTAAAAAAATTTACAATTATATATTATTTATATTTTCAAGAGTAAGAATAGCTCCAACCTATTTATGAGTGGTGGCTCTAGAAACTCCAAAATATATTAATTGGTTGCAATATCTTGAATTTTTGCTCAACTCAATAAACACATGCACCGCATGAAAAGAAGTGAATGTGTAGATAACTACACCCCTACTGTTTAACTACACACAATAGTAAATATAATATTATATATATATATATATATATATTTGTGGGCTCCTAAAATTTTGTGCCCCTAGGCTTGCGCCTAGGCTGCCTTATGCTAGAGCCGGCACTGGTTAACAGTATTTAGAAGTTCCACTAATCAAATTGATGAACTAGAGCTAATAAGCTAACTAATATTTGTTGTGTGTATATAATATTGAATGATGTTACGACGCAATAAATTTCAACTAAGACATTCCCTATATTAATAACGGTTCATAATTCTTCTTAAAATATATATTCTGAGCAAACCATAAGTGTTTATTGCAACTGTTTTTTAATTTTTTTTTTTCCCTCACAGATTTATGGATCGGTTTTCATGAGCAATATGGTCGGTTTAACTGTATTCTTATTACTTGTTTATATTCGGGATCTGTCATGCGATGTCTCGGCTGAGGTTCTCGTTGTTTTAATTATCATCACACTGATGGGTGTCTATACAAGTTTCATTAAAGAATTTCCAGTTTGGACAAGTTACTTTGCCTATCTACTATACCCCATATCTCTATTGCTGCTATATGTTCTCACTGTGGTTGTTGGATGGACTTAAACCAACTGTTTTAAAGTCTTCAAAGCTAGCAATGAGCATACTGCCCCTTGTACAACGTGTTATTTAAATTCATATTCTTTTTAATGTGTATATATATAGTGTTTCAAACTACCAGAAACCATTTTCGCGGAATGTGAGGTGGCACATCTAGATTTGTTTGTTTTTGAAATGTAGTATTTGTATGTGAAATGGAAGGTTTTGTACTCGAATTCAAAGTTGTAGAAGTCAAGGAACATTTGAAGAAATAATTAGTCTCTTGTCGACTTGCACGAGCATAATCTCACGGGATGGGTCCTTTTATAAATATATGTTGTTAGCTTGTTTTTATTATTATTTCTAGCCCCGTTTATTCCCCCCACTCATCCACCAAATGAGTTTATAAAATTTATTGCAATGGCACATCATTTGGGAAGAATTTGGAAGATATTTTTGAGACTCATATCATTATTCAAAAAATGATGTCTCATCTTGTACCAGAGATTATTACACTTTAAGAGAATGAAATGAGGATTGCTTAGCGTTTGTTGTCGTTTTCTTTCTGCTTCCGCTAATTCACATGAATTTATTTCGGAGGTACATTTGTTTATTGAGGTGGAGATGCTACGGTGTATTCTTGGTGGCTTGTTGTTTCATATGTGGGTGATTCATGATGGTTGAGTGGTTTTAGAGGTGGAAGGGGGACCCCAATAGGATATGATTTACAACTAGAGTTCATAGAGAGAAAATCTTGATTCATGTCATTCAACTTGCTTACAAACGATTCTAATTAAAAAAAAGAAAAAAACCCAAAATATGCTCCTCCTTCTCTCTAGAATCCCCTTTCCAAAACTGTCTTCTACCATTAACGTTGCACCCTGTCCAAACCTTGTTACACCTGCTGATCATTCATGGCTTCTAAGGCCTGTTCGTAAACCCCACCTGCCCCTTTGAGGCTTCTGCTAAACCCTAAAACTTCGCTGCCTGAGTTCGTTGTTTATGAGCCCTGTTTGGGTGCCGCAAAGAAGGTGATCGTGTGCCAATCATCCCTGACTGTGCCTCGCCTTGCTGTTCGTGGCAAGCCAATAGATGCTGCTTTGGACGCTGTTCCCACCCTCCTCGGAGGTCCGACCTTGGAGTTAGTTCCTTACGATGATGATGGAATCCTTTCTGATTTTGTGTTGGACCTTTCTTCAAGCGTTTTGGAGCTTGAAGAAGGACAGGTGGTGGACCCATGTAATAACATTTCCATGGAGAATAAAAACGTGAGTCGATTGAAAGTATTGGCCGATGAGAATAATTATTGTTGGGAGTTTCTCAGAAGCAAGAGGTTTACCCAAGAAGATGTCAAGAATTTTAGATGTCCTGATGACCGGAGAGGTAATGACACCAACTCGCCTGTGGCGGTGGGTTGGGTTGATGGAGAACAACGTGACGGTGTGCCTGTTAGAGGAACTGGGCTCAAAAATTCTGACAATAGTAAGGAAGTTGGTGTTACCAACCTCAAAACGTCCCATGATAGGTCTGATGTCTGTACAGTAAATAACATGGCTGATGGGAAGTCAAAGCCTTGCGTGGCAGGCACCACCCAAGTGGGTAAAACATGGAGCTCCGTTACCGCAACCAGGAAGCAACCTAAGCTCCGACTTTCATAACACCAACCTGTACTGATTGACTCCATTATCACAGTTACACCACCTGCCGAGGTGGCATCCGAAGGTCATGGACGGTGGGTGAACAATATGGTGGGTTATTTTTTGGGGACTAAACTTCCATATTCCATGGTGAACAAGGTGACATTTAAATTATGGGGGAAATGTGGCCTAACCAAGGTCATTGCGCATGATAAGGGTTATACTTCTTTCTCTTTGATAACCCTACTCAAAGAGACGAGGTGATTGGCAATGGGCCGTGGCATTTTGTGGGAATTACCATCATTCTGAAAAAATGGCAACCAAACTTTAGCTTTGATAAAGACACATTGAAGAAGATACCTATGCGGGTTAAATTTTATGATATCCCAGTGCAACTTTGTACTGAGTAGGGACTCAATTACGTAGCCAGCTCCTTGGGTCTTCCATTGTATGCTGATGCGACGATGGAAGATATGAACAGGATTACCTTTTCCAGTATATGTATTGATGTGGAGGCTAACGAGACTTACCCCTCAAGCGTTAATGTGGTGATGGAAGATGGCACTGCTGCTGTGGTTAAGGTGGAATTCCAAGCCAAACCTCCCTCTTGCCCACACCGCCTCGTGTTTGGTCACAGTCTTAATGGATGCCCCAAAGATAAAGGTGATGGTGTTAATAAGGTCACTATCCCACATGCTAGAAAATCTCCCCCCGGTAATGTTGGTGGTTGGACTAAGGTCGTCAAGAAGACGAAAGTTGGCGCCAGTTCCGTGAAAGAAGTGGGTGAGACATCGTGCACTGCCAATGCTGAGAAGAACTTGTAAAATCTGTGAATGCGATGTGTGATATCGATTTAAAATTATTCGCAAGTTTCCAAGTAAACCTTATTTAATTAGAGTCTATTTTTAAACCAACTCAATTCAACCCATAAACTTGCAACAACGTGTGTGCGTGTGTCAACCCATAAATAAATAAAGCATGTGACTCAAATATTCAAGAAAAATCCCCGCAGGATAAAACCTTTTATTTCTAGAACTGTGAAGAATTTACAAGACCATTGACTTATATACAACCTGATAATCGCCCATAAGTGTAACGCACGGTGTCTTCGTCAAACTCTCAAAGAAAGGGCTAGAAATCTGCAGTGATTCACGTGCAGCTATACCACAAGGACCGTAACCCAAAACACTCTATAGAGACTCCCTCCATAATAGCACGCAACTCTCCATTTGTAGAGTTCTCCCCACAAAGTTAAACAACAGCAAAAGTTGTGTTCTTAAACACCAAAACAATTCACTAAAGCATATGGGAGTTTTGTGAATTGTAAACAAAAAGAGTGATTAAACCCTAAAAGGAAGAAGCCTCGAAAAATGTGCTCGTTCGAATGAGATAGAAGTCTCGCACGAACGACTTACAGATGTCGTTCAAACGACATCTCGCGACATCCAATGTCGCTCGAACGAGATGGCTATCTTGCTTGAATGACCTAGGCGTCAAAATCAAGGTACGCTCCAACACTTAGAAAAAAATACTCATTCTCAAATTTAACGAAAAAGTCCGCTCCAACACTTTGAAAATATTTTGTAAAAATATCCCAAAAGCTCTAAGTGAAAAGTTAAGGTATTTAAAATAAAACCTTACCAAAGTAAACTTCGCGGAGTCTTTTTTATGAATAACTTGATTAATTCGGATCCGTCTTGATGTAAGTTTCTCTTGAATGCTCTTCAACGGTGTAGCGATATATGACACATTGATAAGGGACTTATAAAAATATGTCCTTACAAATCTCTCCCTATGTCTATGCCGGTACATACATAAAAATATCCAAATTATCAAAAACCAAAATGCCTATACAAATCTACCCTCCCATGAATAAATTTGCAAGACCTCAAAACTGTTCTTCAAACATCTTCATCAAATCTCAAAGCTTCTCTCGTCAAGGTGTGCAAAATAATGATCTTCAATCTTTGTACCTACACACATGAGATAAAGTAAAAACCTTCGTGACACATCGAGTTTGAAATGATATAAGAATAAATCATTAATAAATGAAATCTCCCCCATAATGCAAAAACTCCCCCATAACATGATAATTCTTTCTCCCCCTTTTTATGATGTCCCCAAATAGACAGATAAGAAGAAAAAATCAAAACACGGAGTGTCACGATAAAATGCATAGCAAACATGGATCAAACTACGTGCATGCAAAGGTATGACTAAAAAATTTCACAAACTATTTTTGGATTTTTCAAATTTTCATATAAAAATAAGATACTAAAAATCACACCATGGATTTAACCTAAAACAACCAAGTCATGGAAATGGAATGCATGGGTGTGAACACATTCGATAGGTAAATCAACTCAATCAATCATACGTGCACGAATGAATACGTGTAACCCTAACGAATGCACATAAAAAATATCCTTAGGTGTAAAATTGTTGAATTTAGATGACATCGTCTTAATCAAATCAACAAATCAAAGTCTAAATGATTTTCACACCAATAACATCCCAAATAATGTAGCGTTTTTTCATGACTTTCAAGGATGTGCAAACCCGTTTTAATTCTCCATCCAAACTCCCTCATGCATATTTTATTTTAGAGGTAATCTAAATTCTCAAACATTGAAGAATTTGTGCAAAAACCTAATGGCCCCTTTTTGGCATGAATTTATTTTTATTGCCTTTAAATTTTTGGGCTCTTTTAAACCTCTTTGGACCCCGGATAATAAAATTCCACAATTTTTTACGTCCAATTTAAACGGAGACTTAATCGCAAAGGATAAAAGATAATATTTCGTAGCCCTTCATCGTTTTTAAACAAAGCACACAAAATCACAAATGACTCTTACATGGACAACTTTCTTATCAAGTTGTATCGCGCTTGGTTTATTTTAAGGATATGATTGAAGTAAAAACACCCAACCAATATGTGATAAGATAAGCACAATAATCAAATAAATTCGTGCAAATGTGCAATAAAGGAAATTATGAGTCAAACATGTAGGAAGTAACACTTAATTACGACTCAATGACTCCAAACATTATAAAGCACATGGATGAATTGACCTATTATCTCAAAACACTATCAAATAGTCACATGAAAAAATGGAGTGATGTTGTGACTCGGTCATCCTAAGTGTTCATCCATAATAGGTGTAAACAAAAAATAAAAATCTTTTTGGATTTTTCAAAAATTTTACCAAAATAAAATCTTTTGTATTTTTCAAAGGCAAAAATTTATAAAAAAAGTACATGTCACAACGTTAAAAAACATAAATATCATGAAACAATGACAAACATGCAAACACAATCATCTATATGATATGTCAATAGAAGAATCATGTGCAAGCAACTGGGAATCAACTTGTTTAAAATCTATTGCCTCTAAAAGTGATTTCCTAACCCAAATAGATGTGAAACGTCGTGTGGGGGATTTAGGAAACTTCATAGGATATTTTTCAAGATCAATACAAAAACGCCTAATGTGACCTTTCCTATCACAATATGAACATGTGTAAACGGGTGGAACGACACCTATGGTTTGACCTTTTCTAATGTCCTTGAGAACGGTTGACCCTCTAAAACAAATAATGGTTTTTTCTTTAGCACTATAAGCATGAGAACAAGATGAGCCATTACCATCACTATCAAACCTACTGGAGTCTGTCAAATCATTTTTTAACTTCAAAATTTTTGACTCAAGCAAAGAATTAGACTCTTTCAATCCGAGGGACTCCCTTTTCAAATTATCAATCAAACCTAAAAGGTTATCTCGATCCCCCTCAATTAAAGAAAACTTTTTCCTAAGAGTCTTTTCACGTGCCACAAATTCATTGATTAAAATATTTTTGTCCCCTTTGGCACAAACACAAACCATCAAATTTTTAAGGTCCTCTAATTCTTTTTCTAAAAATAAGACCCTATCATCACTCTCCTTCTTGGAAATTTTTAAAGCAACAAAGTTATGGTCTAAGGAATAAAATTTTCACCATAAAAATCTCTTTGATTTTGAACCATTTGCAAAAGATCCATCACGGATTTAAAATGAGAATTTTCTTTTTCCAAAAAATTAATTCTTTTAGCAAACGTCAAATTCAAATGATTTATATCATCAAAACTCTGACTCGTGTCATCAAAGGGGGGCATCCGATTACATAAGTGCTCCATTGAAAAAATTATGATTTTTCACAAAATTGATTTAAAAAAATCAATATCACACAAATTTTGCGGAAAATAGGAACACACAATAAATTAGCGCAACCTACTCTGATACCAATTTGTAAAACCTGTGAATGCGGTGTGTGATATCGATTTAAAATTATTCTCAAGTTTCCAAGTAAACCTTATTTAATTAGAGTCTATTTTTAAACCAACTCAATTCAGCCCCTAAACTTGCAACAATGTGTGTGCGTGTGTCAACCCATAAATAAATACAGCATGTGACTCAAATATTCAGGAAAAATCCTCGCAGGGCAAAACCTTTTATTTTTAGAACTTTGAGGAATTTACAAGACCATTAACTTACATACAAACTAATAATCGCCCACAAGTGTAACGCACGGTGTCTTCGTTAAACTTTCAAAGCAATGGATAGAAATCTGCAGTGGTTCACGCGCAACTATACCATAAGGACCGCAACCCAAAACACTCCGTACAGACTCCATCCATAATAGCACGCAGCTCTCCGGTTGTAGAGTTATCCCCACAAAGGTAAACAATAACAAAAGTTGTGTTCTTGAACACCAAACTAATTCACTAAAGCATATGGGATTTTTGTGAATTGTAAACAAAAAGAGGGATTAAACCCTAAAAGGAAGAAGCCAAAAGAATTCTGCTTTTGCTGTTTTTCTATTCTATAAAACGCCGAGACTTCTTAATGAAAACGAAACCATTTAATGAGTATTTATACAAAATTATGCCACCTCGAAAAACGTGCTCGTTCGAACGAGATAGCAGTCTCGTGCGAACGACTTACATATGTCGTTCAAACGACATCTCGCGACATCCCATGTTCAAACCACCTTGATTTGATGTGTACGCTTGAAACTAAGGTTAGGAAAAATAACTTAGGTTGTGTTTTGAATAATTGTTATTTTCAACGGGATTTTTTGGAGAATTGTCCACTTCGGGGGGGGGGGGGGGGGTGCCAGAATTACTGTGGCTTGGAATCGCAAGCATGTTGCTATGAGTTTTGTTCAGACCCACCCCCAGGCCTTGCTCTGCAAGGTGGATATCTGTGGGTCTGGGTTGAGTTTTTTTTTGCTTCTTTCATTTATGGGGATAACCTTCCTGGTGGTAGAAGACACCTTTGAGATTTTTTGAGGATGAATTCTGGGAGTGTGGACGAGTATCCGTGGATATTGATGGGTGAATTTAATGTGGTCAGATCTCATAACGAAAAGAGAGGCATCCGGGGCATTGATAGGGCTGCCACGGATGAGTTCAACCATTGCATTTATGACTTGCACACTGATGATATGGTAACGAATGGGTTATGGTTTACGTAGAATAAGAGGGAGTTGGGAGCTGATAATGTCCAAAATCTAGGCTGGATAGAGTCTTGCAAAAAGATGCGTGGGAATCTTCGTTCCCCGAGAGTCAAGCTTCTATCCTTCCTCACGGGGTTTCAGACCATTGCCCTATCATTATTTTACTGTCCCCCTTGGAGCAGAGTAGACCTAAACCGTTTAAATTTTTCAATTTCTGGATGGATTATATCGACTTAATCAGATTATTAGCGAGTCCTGGTTGGATGATGGAGGGGGAATCCTATGGTTAGACTGAGCAAGAAATTGAGTAGAGTTAAAACTAGGCTGAAATATTTCAACAAGAATTTATATAGCAACATCTTTGCTAGGGTGGAGGAGGCTAAGACTTTACTGGATGAGGTTCAGATTAGGGTTGATACAGATGGGTGCAACACTGAGGTGATTCTTAAAGAAAGGGTCAAACTTCACACGTATTTGGAGCTGAGGAATGCGGAGGAGTCCTTTTTCAAGCAGAAGTCTCGAGTTAAGTGGATCTAGCTGGGGGATGGAAATAATTTTTTTCATAAGAAGGCTATCCAAGCTACTGCCGGAAGGAAAATCCTTAGTATCTTGGATGACCATGGAGTGAGAATTAAGGGGAGACAGAATGTGTCTAAGGTGATTGTTGATTATTTTATTAACCTCATTGTCTTTACCAGTTCTTGTGGAGACCCTTTTCCTATTCTTAACGATGTGGTGTGCAAGAGAATCAGGGTTGATCAGGCTACTGCGTTGGAGGTTCCCATTACTGATGAGGAGATCAAGAATGCCATGTTCTCTATTGGGTACGATAAAGCTCCTGGGCCACGCGTATTTAATGTTTGTTTCTTCAAGAAGAACTAGGACGTGGTGGGGAGAGATGTGATTGATGCCATTACCTTCTTCTTCCATTGTAGCTACTTGCATAGGCAATGGAACTGCACTGCTTTGGCACTTATTCCAAAGGTAACTACTCCCTCTAGTATGTAGGACTTCAGGCCCATCTCTTGCTGTAATACCATCTACAAGTGTATCTCCAAAATTATGGGCGCTTACATGGATTATTTGAGGGGAAGACGGGGTTGAGACAAGGTGGCCCTATCTCTACTTTCTTATTCTTACTAGTTATGGATACTTTCTCTTGTATTATGGATAAGGCTAGCCTTAAGACGGAGTTTAGTTTTCATCCTAAGTGCAAGGAAGTGGGCCTTAATCATCTTTGCTTTGTGAATAATTTGATCATTTTGTGTGGTGGAGACCCTTCTTCGTGTAGCATTGCAAAGAGAGCTATTGAGGTTTTCTCTTTGATCTCTGGTCTTTACCCTAATACTAACAAGTCTAGTTTCTACTGCTCTGGGGTTGATGTTGATGGGGCGAGAAGGTTGAGGGAGGTTATTGGTTTATACCACAGTTTCCCTTCTTGTATCTTAGGGTGCCTATTATTACTACTAGGCTTAAGTCCGAGGATTGTGAGAAGTTGATTAATAAAATTATGAGGAGGATTAAGTGTTGAACTAATAGATTCCTTAGTTTTGCTTGGAGACTTCAGCTCATCAATTCCGTCTTTTTTGGTATTCAGGTTTACTGGTCTTGCCTGTTCATTCTGCCTAAAGAGGTTATTAGAACAATTTACCAACTTATGAAAGACTTCTTGTGGACGGGTACTGATTCCAAACATACTGGGGAGAAGGTATCTTGGAAGGATCTGACGTGAAGGCATAAGGAAGGGGGTTAGGCATTAAGAATGTGAAATTATGGAACAAAGATGCTATTCTCAAGATCCTTTGGAACCTCTGTAGTAATAAGGATTGACTATGGGTCAAATGGTGTAATGTATACAAGATCAAGAATAGAACTATTTAGGTTATTAATATTCCAAACGATTCGTCTTGGTGTTGGAGAAAGATGCTGTAGTTGAGGGATGTGGCCAAACCTCTTATCATGTCCAGCATTGGCAATGGAGAAGATACCTTTGTGTGGTACGATAATTGGCATCCGTTAGGTCCTCTGATTGATCGCTATGGGGGAAGACTTATTTATGATGCGGCTAGCAATTATAAAGCTAGAGTGACCGATTTTATTGTGGGGAGAGGTGGAGGTGGCCTTCTTCTGTTACTTGGGAGAGGCTAGAGATTAGGAATGCTGAGTTGCCTGCTATTCATCAAGGGGTTAGTGATGAGGTGGTGTGGAATTCCAACCGGGGTAGCTTCTCCATTGGGTAGGCTTTTGCGGCTCTTACTACTGCTCATCCTCTTTTCAAGAGGCACAAGTTGATTTGGAACGTTAATAATATACCGAAATGCGCTTTTAGTTTATGAATCATATGTAGGGATGCTCTTTATACGAGGGATAAACTGTTTAGCTGGGGTATTTTCAATAACAATTTGTGTTGTACTTGTGGCGAGGAGGTGGAGAATCGGGAGCACTTATTTATTGAATGTAATATTGCTAAAGAGGTTTGGCGCGAGGTCAGATTCAAGAATCATGAGGACAAAGAGGCTCTTAACAAGGAGGGAGAATTGGATTTTGCTAATTCTAAACATATGGGTAAGAGCTTCTATAATAGACTTAGGTGTCTATCCTTTTCCACCACTATCTACTGTCTATGGATTGAGCGGAATGCGAGATTTTTTAAAGGCAAGGCCAAGAATATTGATATGATTGTCAGAGATATTGTTGCTGTGGTTTGCGCCAGGGCTTCGAAGTGGATGAACAAGAAGAGGAGCTACACCAACTGGATGGCATGCATGAACTGGGACATCCCAGATTCGGTGTTATCTTAGTTCTTTTATTTTGTGTTTGGTTGTTTGTGTCCTTTGGGGTATGACCCTAGGACTGTGGTTCTCCTTTGGAGGTTAGTTGTAAGTAGTTTTTCTTGGTTCTAATATACATAATTTTCCCCAAAAAAAATTTGCTTACAAATGAGATTACATCATAATATAAATAGAAACCTATCTAACTAATTTCATACTAACTATTAGTTATAACATAAAAGAGTCCAGCTCATCTAATCTAACTAACGAGTTACATGAAGAATCAAATACTCCCCTACAAGATGGATTGTGAATGTCTTTTACAACCATATTGGATAGTAAAGTAATTAGTAGAGAAGATGGAAGAGGCTTAGTAAATATATTTCCAAGTTTAAATTGAGATCCGACTGGGAAAAGTTTAATGATTTTTGGAGTGATTTTGTGTCGAACAAAATGACAATCGATATCTATGTGTTTGGTCCTTTCATGAAAGACAGGATTTGAGGCAATGTGAATAGCAACCAAGTTATCACAAAATAACAGGGCAGGTGAAGATGCTTGAATCTAAAAATCATGAAGGAGTTATTGAAGTGATCTCACTTGTAGTAGAAGCAAGAGATCGGTATTCAGCTTCTACAGAGCTCTTAGAGATGGTAGTTTATTTCCTAGCCTTCCAAGAAATAAGAGAATCACCAAGGAAAATACGAAAACCAGTTACTGGTTGGTGAGTGTTTGAATAAGAGACCCAATCAACACTTGATAAGGCTTTAATTTGGAGAGAAGAAGATGATGAGAAAATATGCCTTGAACAAGATGAGTTTTGAGATATCTTAAAAGATGATGAGCAACTTTTAAGTGAGTAAGTCTACCTTGAAAGATGAAATGACTAGGTTTATGTACTTCAAAGATAATGTCAGGTATGGTGAGAATGAGGTAGATTAATCTGCCTATAAGTTGTCTGTATTAAGAAGAATCGAGAAGAAGATTTCCTTCTAATGCATCGAGTTGGAGCTTAGGATCCATGGGATTTGAGATAGGTTTGTGAGCAAAATAATTATATAATCTTCAAGAAGCTGCAAGATGTAGTGTCTTTGGGAATAAATAATACCTTTGTTTGAGCAAGCAATTTCAAGACTAAGGAAATGTTCAAATCCCCCAAGTCTTTGAGTTTGCATTGAGTATGTAAGAAGGTTTTAAGAGATTGGATGGCTTGTAAGTTGGGTCTAATGATGATAATATCATCAACATAGAATAATAGTGCAACAAAAGTGGAACCAAATCCTTTAGTGAATAAGGAACAATCAATTTTTGATTGAATGAAGCTAAAGAGTAAGAGATTTATAAAACTTTGAGGACCACTGCCTTGATGCTTGTTTTAGCCCATAAATGGACTTATGTAGTTTGCATACTAGTTTTGGAGAATAGCACCCCCCCTTTTTTCCATATTCAAGTGGAAATCCATATAAACTTCCTAAAAAAGATCACCATTTAAGAAAGCATTATTCACATCAATGTGGGTAGTATACCATTTTTTACTAGAAACAAGGGCCAACAAAACTTTAATTGTGACTAGCTTAGCAACTGGGGAGAAGGTTTCAGTGAAATCAAGGCCTTGTTGTTAAGTATAGCCTTTGTCAACTAGTCTTGATTTATGTCTTTCAATAGAATCGTCGGATTTATATATGATTTTATAAATAAATCTACAACCAATGGAGTGTTTGACTTCTGGTAATTGTACTATAGTCTGTGTATGATTATGCTTTATAGCATCAAGTTCTTCTTTCATGGCATTCCTCCAATTTGGATCTGAAACGTCTTGGTTATAAAATTGTGGTTTATAATGAGAAGAGACACTAAGAATGAAATTTTATGGGAGTGGGAAAGTGAGTCATAGGATATGTAATCTAACAACGGATATGTAGTGTCGCATTTTGGCACATGTTGATGAGTTAGAAGATTATAATGGAAATCTATGAGATATAATGGGGCATTGATATTTTTGGTTGATCTTCTTAGATTAAGATCAATGGAAACAGTAATTTATGTGTGACCAATTGAATCTAAACTAGAAGCAGGTTAATTAAGGTCTGGAGTTTGGAGAGAATTAGGAGTGTATGTGGGTTTGTTGGTGTTGGGGTTAATAAAGTGAGCATGATGAGTTTCAGTAGCAGGAATGGGAAGCACCATGTTAGGAAAAGGATTAATCAAATTGTGGTATGGAGTGATGGTATGAAATGAGAAGATATCTTCATGAAAATAAACATCTCTAGAAATGCATATTTTTTTGGAAATTGTCTCATGCAACTATAGCCTTTGATTCAAGGAGGATAACCAAGAAAAAAATAGATTTTACATCTTGGTTGAAATTTAGTCTTGTGAGTAGATAGAGTGAAGGCAAAAGAAAGGCAACCAAAAACTTTGAAATAGGAATAATCAACATGTGTGTGATGAAGAACTTCATAACGAGTTTGACACTGAAGAATTGGTGTAGGTTTTCTATTTATGAGACATATAGCAGTGGAAATGATTTTATTCCAGAATTGAAAGGGAATTCTTGATTGGGCATACAAGGCTTTAGTAATGTTTTCTTTCTACCACAGAGTTTCATTGAGGTATTTCAACACAATAGTATTGATGTCACTACACCAAATCTATCGAATTGTCATGGTCATTGACCTTGACAAGTTGAAGTTGTCAAGGTCAATGACTGTGACAATTCTGGACGAGACAACTTTTTTTCACGATCATGTCACAGTCAATGATCATGACAAGCTCGTTAAAATTGTCACGATCATGTCAAGGCCCCTGACCGTGACAAGCCCGTGATAATGTATAAAAAAAATTCACGATCAATGACCGTGACAATTCTAGACAAAATTGAAAAAAATCTGCTGGGCAGTATGGCCAGTGCCACTGCCCAACAGTATATTTGTACCTATTATAGCAACGTTGTACCTGTTCAAACATCATATATCCAAATAAATTAGAGATAATTCAAATATACATTCAAAATAGAAATAATATGCATCACGATATAATCCAAATATAATTCAAATGTACCAACTTAAAAACAATTTAAATGTACCAACTTAAAAACAATATGATTCAATTCAAATAATGTCACTACATGTCTTGGGTAAGGTTAAATCCGAGGAGGTGAGTAGGCCACACTATATACGAATTAATACACCCACTGATATACATCGTGCCACGTTGTTCGCTCACCCACAATGGGGAGTTCTCCTTCCCGGGTATCACATGCGTGACGATCACCTTGGACTCGATGTCTTGAAGCTCATATCCATGAACTAGTCCACCCTGGACAATATTGGGGTCCCTCAACTCCCTCCCTATCCGCTGGCCATCAAATATGTCCAATATAAATACGCTCGGCCAACCAAGTGTCGACATTGGTCGGTCGAAGGGAGCCAAATAGGGAAGTGGATCATCAAAGTTCGCACGTGTCGGCGATGAAGTAGCGAGGTCCACATCCTCGTCATCTTTCACCTCGTCCTCCCGCACCTTCCCCTTCCCTTTCCCTTGCGTTTTTCTCCGCCCAACTAACGCTTCATGAATGAGAACATATCTTGGAATGTTGCCTCCAAACGGGACAGCTTCGCGTCATGCGAGTCCCCTGTTCGATCCAACCCGGTGTCGCTTGTCCCCAATCCGATGATCCTAGATTTGGCCACCCGAGAGCTCACCCCCTTGCCCCCCCCCCCCTTACGATCAGAGCCAAGAACTTGGTTAAGTGCGTCTGTGGACAAAGATGCCTTGTCGGCATCAGACTGTGACTCATGCACTTCCTTAAGCTTTGCCTAAAATGACAAAAAGCACATGATTAGTAAAATAAGTAAATTAAAAAATTATAACGTAATTAACAAAAAGTAAACTGTCAGATTACTTACAATCGTGGTTGTGATGCTCGGGGACACCTCCTTATCCTTCCCCTTCTTCGTTCGAAGAGCCACATAAGTATCGAGCCTATGTGGTCTACCCCCAGGGCCACTCCCTGTCCCCTGAAATAAAATAAAGTAAAAATTGTATCGGCCCCGCAAAGTAAACTGATGTAGAATAATATATTTCTGTAGTTATAGAAAAATTAAATCTTACCATCATCCTATGCCCCACCTCGGCGTAAGACATCCGACCGGAATAGTGCACGTCCGTCCTTTTTGCCCGATTTTCCCTCCCTAATTAGCGAGATGCCAATTGTCGCTCCCCGATCTCATTGTCAGCGAGCTTTTGCCATTGTACCAATGAGATCGGCTCCTTCAGCGGAACGGATTCACGCCTTTGGATAATAGAATCTCATGTCTTGCCAAAGTACCGGGTCCACATATTTTTCTTCCACGTCTTGTGTTGCTTCCTCAACTGCTCCAAGACAGAATCACGCAGCTTTGGATCCAGGCTGAATTGTTCCTATCCAACAAATACAATGTTAGTTGCAAATAAATATAAATATAAATATAAAATGAAATTGAAATTGAAATATTCATATGAATATAAATATAAATATAAATATAAATATAAATACATTACCTGTAGTGCAACCCAAACAGCTAACTTGAGCTCATATGGAACCTCCTTCCAACTAATGTACCCCGGGCCGATGATCGTCTTTACCAACTCGAGGGATCTCGCTAATAGCCCTAACTTGTTCTCGATTGCCACCCCCAATTTTCCATATTTGGGGAGCCTAGGGGCCGAGGAGCCCTCGTCGCCTCCGCTACCACCGAGCCCAGACGACATCATCATAACAAGCATCATCATCCTCGCCTTAATACCTGAAGGAGACATTTCCTGTAAAAAACTATTATTAGTACATATCAAAATGAATTAAAAGAAGACATGCAAATATGTACAATTACTACAAATGAAAATGAATTGTTACTGTCAAACACCACACACACACACACACGCGCACATTTACACACACACACGCAACCCCCCACCCCTACCCCACCACCCACCACCCACCCATCCCCCTCCCCCTCCCCCCACCCTGCCCCACCCCCACCCCCACCCACCACACACGCACACACACACACACACACATATGTAATTTCAAGTGTGTTTTATTTAATTATCATACTATATATATATTGTTTGATATACAAAGTAATTTTCAAAAAAAGTTGAAAAATCCCACCCCCATATGGACAATAATCCAGTGGTCATGCCACTTTTAAAACTAAATAACCCAACATCGATCCATTATAATCTAACAGTAATGTCAACAACAAATGTGTATCCCGTACTCCTTCTAATTCATCTACTCAATTAATTATTTTCATCAATTAAACTAACAATTAAAGTATACAATTAATAATTTACTAATTTACAATGAGGGGCAATCCTACTTTCATAATTAATCATATATTAATTTACTAATTTACAATGAGGGGTAATCATATATTAATTTACTAAAAAAATTAATAACCAATCAATTCATTTACAAGGGGCATTACGCACAAACACGCACACTACACACACACCCGCGCACATTCACACACACACACACACACACTCACCCTCCACCCCTACTCCCACCCCCACCCCCCACCCATCCCTTCCCCCTCCCCCTCCCCCTCCCCCTCCCCCCAACCCTGCCCCACCCCCTTCCCCCCCCCCACATGCCCACACAACACTACACACACACACACACACACACACACACAACAACCCCTCCACCTTGCCCCACCCCCTTCCCCCACCACCCACCACACACACGCACGCACACACACACACACACACACACATACACATGCACATATATATACGCACACATATATATATATACACACACACACACACACATATATATAAATGGAAGAGAGATAGAGAGAGAGAAAGTAACCTGAAAGTAGAGAGAGGGAGGGAGAGCAGCGTAGAGAGAGAGAGAGAAAATGAGGGAAGAATTGGCGGGAGAAAAAAAAGGGGAAATTGTTTTTTACTGAGACATTGGTCACGAACGTGTCACGGTCGTTGACCGGGACAATATTATAAGGATTGTCACGGTCATTGACTGTGACAAGTACAGTTATCACGCCCTTGTCACGGTCAATGACCATGACAAGTCTTTATCATGGGCTTGTCATGGTCAATGATCGTGACAATGCTAGCCACTGGAAGGGTGCCAATTTACCCATTTTGGTGTGGTGTGTAGAACTCCTTTTTCATTGAAGAAATCACTGAATGCTAGTTCATGAGCATTATCAGATTTGAATGTCTTAATTTAATTTTATATTAAGTTGAAATCATGTTAAAAAACTCTGGAATGATTGTTGGAACATTATATTTTCATTTGAGGAGAAACACCCAAGTGAATATTGATTAATCATCCACTAAAGTGAGAAAAAATCTATGTCCAATATGAGAAGTGACATGATATGGACCCCAAAAATTACAGTGTATTAGAACAAAAGGTGATTGAGACAAATGATTATGAGAATCAAAAGAAAGACTTTGTTATTTGGCTAAGGGACATATGTAGCAAGGTGTTTGCTCATTAACTTTGGAAGTATCACAATGTAAATGATTTTATAAACATTCTAATTTCTTAAAAGAAAGATGTCCAAGTCTATTATGCCAAGTATTAACATAAACATTGTTAACAACAAAAGAGGAATTAGAGTATAAGGAGTTATTAGATTGTAGGGAGCTTGAGTCAAATACATAGAGATCTCTAATCTTGCCACCCTAGCCACCTTTGCCAATCATCTTCTTAGTGTTTATTTCCTGGATAAGGAAAAAATCATGAATAAATATGACAGTGAGGTTGGAATTAGTTGTAATAGCACTAACATATATAAGATTGAATTTGAATTTAGGAATGAACAAAACATTTTTTAGAGTAATAATAGGACATAATTTAATGTCTTTATAGAAAGTAACATGAATTTGAGTGTGGTTAGGTAAAGTAACAGTAGAATTCTGTATAGGTTTCAAAGAGACAAAGACATGATCATTGGAACATATGTGACTTGTTGCACATGAATTCACTATCCAATATTGAGAATATGAAAAAAATGGATTCATAGAAAAAGGTGAACAAAGACCTGTTGTGTATGAAGTGGTTGGAATGTCTTGCTGATCAGTGCCAATTTTGATAAAGGAAAGATGATTTGATAGCATAAACATGAGTTGATTGTATTGGTTGGCATTCAATTGTTGAACAAAATCTCCAAATAAATGTGATTGATCTTTCTTAAGGTTAGAAGTTTGAGTGGAGATTTAATTAATAACAGTGTGGTTGGTTGAGTTGCTAGAGATCTCTTTAGATTTTAGTTTGAAGCCAGGAGGATACCCATGTAATTTTTAACATTTCTTAATGGTATGTCCATAGAAATTATAGTGAGTACATAATAGTCTTTCCTTATTTTGGTTTTTGTATCGTCCTAAATTGTTTTAACTAGATCAATGGATGGTGAAATTTCCAGTGTTAGGATAAGTAATGGTTTTATCATTCATTTTCTTGGGAGGGTCATTATGGATAGTAAAGGCCATATTATTGCCAGGTTCAAAATTGATATGCATACTAATCTTTCTTTGGTGTTCTTTTTGGGAGACTAAAGAAAACACTTTATTTATTGATGGGAGAGGATCCATCAGAAACAATTATCCTATGTGCAGTGTAAATAGCTTGGATTTGTCTCATATTTATGCTACTAACACTTTTTGACAAGTATTTCGTGTTTTGTGTATCTCTTATGTGTTTTACAGGTATTTCATGTAAGAAAGATGGAAAAGAGAACTCAAAATAGTGAAAGAAACCAAGAAATGGGGAGTTAAAGGCCATTTTTGTAATTTTTCAGCCTTAGTCCGGATGTGGTGCCAACTAGAAAGTTGAAGATCTTTCAGGTGGATTCGAATAATGAATCTAAGGGAGGAAGACTAATTGATTCGTCATCACTTGGAGATTGAATGTCAAGGGAGCAATACTCACTTTCAATGAGATGGTCTTCAAAAATTTGAGGAGACACACAAGTCTCAACCTCCTCTTTGTTTTCCAAATAAGAACGCATCTCATCGTAAAGTGAGATCATTTCCATAACAAGACCAATATCCATCGCGCTTTGGGTGGAAAGAAAATCGAGTAATTGTTTGATTAGAAAAATCATTCTTTCCTCCAAAGTAGGATTCCTTGGCTCTATAACCACGGAAGAAAAGTCCTCACTGGATTCGAATAATGCATCCAACTTTTGCTCCCAAAAATGATTTTTTCCCGATATTTATTTTCAAGCCTTTCATATTCATGAATTAAAAACCACTCACCCGTTTTAATAGGTCGAGGCGGAGATTCTTGAAAATAAAAAGATTGAAAACTATTCCCATATGAACCACTATAATTACCGAACTCACCATAAAAAGACATGATAACCGAATATTTTGTACATGAAAAATACACATAAAGAAGTGTGTGGTTGAGGATTCAACGTTTCTTGGCGCTCAATTGTGCAAGCCTGCAAAAAAAATTAAAAGAAAAAATATTTTATGAAATAGTAAATCAATTATAATCTATAACAAAACACTCCCCGACAACAACGCCATTTTGTTCTTGCCTTTGATTTCATATGGTGCGGGCTACGATCCCTCATATATGGAATGCTTAGGATTAATAAAGACTGGATTTAATCAATTATCTAATTCATAACTAGTCTTATACCAGGTAAACATACTAGAATTTGCAGGATTGTGTCCCTACCTTAATTTTTCAATTAGTTTTAGTTAACTTCCTTATTTGCCCCCTTTTTCCTTTCTCACCCCATCATCATATTTTACACTTTACTTTTGAAGTAATAAATCAATTAGAATCTATCAAACATTCCCTGTAGATTCGATACCTAGACTCGCCGCTGCACTCCTTAAGAGTGTAGTTAAAGTTTTTTTTTTTTTTTTTTATTGTGGTCGGAAGCCGATAACAACGATTAGCGTATTACACGGACGCTCGATTTTCCACTCGATCAAGGTCTGTCTGAATGATGAAGGTAGAAGGGACTAGAAGGTTCGACAATGGCGGATTGTGACACCGTGACTATTAAAATAATGAGTGTCCAGCCCGCTACAAAAATAAAACGGTAGTCTCATATGGCTCATTCTAAGCATTACTGTTGAAATTTAATTAATTACTAACCACATATTAGTTTAACAAGCAGTGTCAAATTTTAACCTAACATGCCAAAATAAAACCATTCAATCATAATCCAACGAAAATAAAACTAAATAAATAATTCACACCACACGAGGAAGTCTAGGTGCATAAAATAAAACAGGACACCGAATAAGCCATCGGTTATCAAAATCCAATCTAAATATCTGAATGAAATAGATAACTAAAAACAACTGAGTATGGAATATAGGGGCAACATGCCCAATTGATAACAGAAATAGAGTCAAATTTAGAATGAAATAAAGAAAACGGCTACTTAGAACTCTACAAGCCTCCACATCCGCTACAACTATGTATCTCTGGAAAGAGTAATCATCCTTGGCGTCCTTGTAGCTGCACAACTAAAGTTTTTGATTTTTTTTACGCGAGTCCGAGTCCAAAATCTTTTGAAAACGTTTGCAATCAATAAAGATGCAATAAATAAATATGCATTAAAACTTTTCATATTTAAGACGGTGTCGCACTCCAACGAAATAATCGTCACCTCTCACTTATAGTGCGCATGACGCAACCACAAATGTGTTCTAAAGTTCATGCTAATTACGGTTCAAGTGAAAACCGATCACGAAAGTCATAAACTCGGTAAGATGGGGTATCGTCAGGGACTAGGATATGGAGACGTGACGACGAAAGACTAGAACGGATGACCTAAAATATTGACTCAGAAAAGAAATAATTAAAGATGATTTGTTTGTGGAATGTTCTATTTTACTTCTACGAAAGCAATTGAAAAACCAATCTAAATTTTCTACTCATGCAAAACTTATCAGAAGGTGATTTGATTAATATGAGAGAAAAACAAGGTCAGAATACAATCTCCCATCCCTAGTATGTTTTCCAGATACAAACCCTAACTGTGAATTAGATAATTAATTAAACCCAAACTTTATAGATCTCAAGCATTAGATATATAAGGGTACAAACCCGCATCATACATAATCAAAAGTAATAATAAAGCGGTGTCGCAAAAGCTAATACGCTTGTCGCACTCTTAAACACTAAGGTTACCTAGGGTCAACCGAGGTTAAAAGTCCTACGACAACTGTCTTAATCAATGAACAAAATTCTATTATTTATTTAACTCATGGAATTAAATTTATATCCTCGCAAACCACAACGGGTTGGGTTCATGCATTCCAACCTTTAAAAACCTAGCCGAAAATGGTGTAACTATGATTAATCAAGAAATATACGTAGCATGGAATCATTCTTACTCTAAAAATGTGATAAAACATAAGAAATAATAATAAAAGTGATGGAAATAAAGGTTACCAAGATTGAAGAACAAGAACATACAAGAAGAAATCGAAGCTTGAAGAAAAACTCGAATTGCAGGTGTAAAATATATAAATTCTTCTCCTAGATGTTCCCCCTTGATTAGGAGATTTTACATGAATGAAATTTGAATAAAAAGGACCCTAATGACTAAATATATAGGCTAAAGCTCATTTATAAGATTCCTCAAAACATAAAACTCTTTTGGCTAAAAGATAAGGACAAAATAAAAATTCCGTATCTGGCAATTTTGTCACACTTAAAAAGCGGGACTAATTTTGTAATGGTTCTGGAGCGCGACTAATGGACGGATCGATTCCTTTTTCAGCTTCAGTTCGGTTTTCCTTTTGCAGAAAGTTTTGGCCAGAATCGGATCGGTTCTTTTTCTTTGCCTTCGATTCGGTTATTTTTCTTGTAATTTTCTCTCAACTTCGAATGACCATAACTTCTTCATCGTAGCTCGGATTGAGGTGACATGTTTTTCAGTGTTCTTGTAATTGAAACATCTTCAACTTTCCAGTTGGTCCCACATCCGGAATAAGGCTGAAAAATTATGAAAATGCCCTTCAACTTTTTGTTTCCTAGTTTCTTTCATTGTTTTGAGTTCTCTCTCGCATTAACTTGCATGAAATACCTGTAAAATACATGAGAAACACACAAAATACAAAATACTTGCCCAAAGTGGTTAGTATCATGAATATGAGATAAATCCAATCTCTTTACAATGCATGGGATCATAAAAAGATCGAAATTAAGGGGATAAATATACAATATTTATGCCTAATCAACCCCCCTAACTTAGAACATTGGGTGTCCTGAGCAATGTAAAAGAATGAGAGTATGAGTTAAGTACCCTTAAAAAACTTTATTTGAATAGAATAGCTCTTTCGCGGGCAAGCGATTGCATTTAGTATATGCAACAAGCCTTTAAACCCCTAGGTTACCCTAGTAGGACGAGTCGTGTCTCATGAGGGTTTGCATTGAATATACCCACAAAATTCATTTTTGACTCAAGGAAAAATCAAAAAAATTAAAAACTATACAATTTAAACTCCCACAAAATAGTCACTTGTAAATTCATATTGAACAGTCTCAAATCATAGTGTGTGTGTACGAAGCCGAAAATAAAATCGTAAATTTCCACCGATTGATCATTAAGTTACTTTTCGAAAATTTTCTTTGATTTCAAAGTATCACTGGATACCCTCACAAACAAATCACTCGGGTTGTGGATATTTATCTCGGGATGCATGATTTATAAGAGTAAATATAATGGACACAATGTCATGCACACAATTTGAAAGATGAAATTTATTCGAGTGAAAAGATCTCTTCATTGGGTTACGGTCACTGGGAAACGGGAGACATCATCTCTTATTCTCAACAATTCAACTCAACTCAACTCAGCAAAGCCTTTTCCCAATTATTTGGGGTCGTCTACATGAATCCTATTTTTCCATTCCATTCTATCCAGTGTAATATCTTCGGTTAAACCACAGGATATCATGTCTTTTTTATAATATCCCACCAAGTTAATTTAGGCCTACCTCTACCCCTTGGGTTACCATCAATACTAACTAAATCACTCTTCCTTACAAGAGCATCCATTGGTCTACGCTTGACGTGTCCAAACCATCTAAGTCGATTTTCTCTCAATTTATCTTCTATAGGAGCTACTTTTACCGTTTCATGAATTTTTTCATTTTTAATTTTATCCTTTTGAGTTTTACCACAAATCCATCTTAGCATTCGCATCTCCGCCACACTCATTTTCTGCACATTTTGTTTCTTGGTTGCCCAACACTCTGTCCCATATAACATGGCGGGTCTAATGGCCGTCCTATAAAATTTTCCTTTTAACTTCAAAGGTATACGCCTATCACACAGAATGCCGATCGCACTTCTCCACTTAACCCAGCCTGCTCTAATCCTATGTTTAACATCATCACTAATATCTCCATCTTTTTGTATAATCGATACTAAATAACGAAAATGATCATTTCTAGGTATTTCTTGACCCTCCAATTTCACCACATCTCCATTTGTCCTCCTATTACTACTAAAATTACACTCCACATATTCTGTTTTAGTTCTGCTTATTTTAAATCCTCTTGTTTCTAAAGTTTCTCTCCACAATTCCAACCTAGCATTTATCCCCATCTTAGTCTCATCGACTAAAACAATCATCTGAAAATAGCATACACCATGGAACCTCATCTTGTATTTGTCCAAGCAACTCATCCATAACATGAGCAAAGAGATAAGGACTTAATGCCGAACCTTGGTGTAGCCCTATCGTAATTGAAAATTCACTACTTTCTCCAGCTGATGTTCTTACTGTAGTCATCGCACCATCATACATATCCTTGATCACATCAATATATCTACGAGTCACTCCTCTTTTATGTAGAACCCACCATATTATATCTCTGGGTATCCTATCATACGCCTCTCCAAATCTATAAAAATCATATGAAGATCCTTCTTTTTCTCTCTACACCTCTCCATTAATATCCTCAATAAATAGATTGCTTCCATTGTTGACCTCCCAGGCATAAACCCAAATGGATTCTCAGATACTATTGTCTTCAATCTCAATCTATATTCAATCACTCTCTCCCAAAGTTTCATTGTATGACTCATTAACTTAATACCACGATAATTTGAACAACTTTGTATGTCCCCTTTATTTTTATAAATAGGTACTAAAATACTTTTTCTCCATTCATCGGGCATCCTACTAGTCATTAAAATTCTATTAAATAATTTTTTAATCCATGATACTCCATCCTCCTCTAAGCACTTCCAATCCTCAATAGGAATACCATCTGGTCCTAAAGCCTTCCCTGTTTTCATCTTTTTTAGAGCAATCCTGACCTCTGTTGTCCTAATTCTACGAAAAAATATATCTTCTTAAGTCTCCCTAAGTTCCTCTATATCTAATCTACTCTCATTATCTCCATTTAATAACCTCTCAAAGTAGTTTTTCCATCTTTTCATAATTTCATCATCTTTGACTAGGACTCTCGAATCATCACTTTTGACGCACATAACGTTATTAAAATCTTTTGTTTTCCTATCCCTAAGTTTAGCAAGATTATAAATACTTTTTTCCCCTTCTTGTGTTCATAATTTTGTATAAAGATCATCATACGCTTTTAACTTAGCATCTCTTACCACTTTCTTAACTTCCTTTTTAGCCCATTTATATTTCTCAAAATTCTCTTCATTTCTATTTGTTTGCATTTATAAAGCACTCCCTTTTAATTTTTACTATATTCTGTACTTCTTCATTCCACCACCAAGTTTCTTTAGACTGTGGCCCTTTGCCTTTTGATTCTCCAAGAATTTCTTTTGATATTCTCCTAATGCATGTGGCCATCTTATTCCACATTATGTTTGTTTCTTCTTCACTATTCCATGTTGCTTCATTTAATACTTTATCTTTAAGTAGTTCTAATTTCTCTCCTTTTAAGTTCCACCACCTAGTTCGTGGATTAATCTTCACTTTTCGCACTCGTGATTGATTTTTAATATTTATATCCAACACCATTATCCTATGTTGTGAGGTTAAGCTCTCTCCCGGGATAACCTTACAATCTTTACACATTAATCAGTCTCCTTTCCTAGTAATGAAAAAATCTATTTGGCTCTTATGTGTTCCAATTTTATAAGTTATTATGTGTTCAAGCCTCTTTTTAAAACATGAATTTACTAGTACAAAATCATAAGCCATCGCAAAATCTAAGATAGACTCTCCCCCGTCATTCCTATCTCCAAAACCATGTCCTCCATGCACTATCTCATATCCTACACGATATTCTCCTACATGGCCATTAAAATCTCCACCTATATAGATTTTCTCACCTAGGGGTATTTCTTGAATTAGTTCATCCATTTGTTCCCAAAATTGTATTTTAGTGTGCTCATCTAATCCTACTTGAGGTGCATAAGCACTAACAATATTAATTATGTTTTCACCTAATACCAATTTTACAAGTACAAGTCTATCACCTTTCCTAATAACGGTTACGATATCGTCCTTAAAGTTTTTTATCTACTATTATTCCAACTCCATTCTTATTTCTATGTTTTCCTGTATAATATAATTTAAATTCTGTATTTTCTATTTCTCTAGCTTTCTCACCGACCCATTTAGTTTCTTGTAAACAAGCTATGTTAACTTTTCTTCTTATAATGGTATCTACTAACTCCATCCCTTTTCCTGTCATAATCCTTATGTTCCAAGTCGATAACCTAAGTCTAGTATCCTGGACTATCTTCTTTACCCGCACAAGTCCAACTTGTTGCAGGAAACCTTGCGTATTTATCGTTGCATCCGGGCGCCAATGCGACGCCTCTTGCCTATTTTTCGAGACACTCGGTGGCAGGTGCAACGCCCCTTGCCTATTTTTCGAGACACCCGGTGGCAGGCACAACGCATCTCTTAAGGGGAATGCCCTAGCATTAGCATGTATATTCATAGGATTCATGTTCATAAGGATATGACAAAGTTTTACGCTGGCTGTCAGCTACCTAAAGCAACCCTCCTCCTTTTTTCGGGCTTGGGACCGGAAGTGAAAAAAAAATAAGAAGTTAAGCACGACATAGGTAGTTAGTTATTATCTTTTAATTTTTTAAGCTCTCCACGCGGTAGTTAATTTCCCAATTCGGACTCAACTAGGACTTTTTTCGGGTTTTTAAGGTGTAATGGGTAATATGGGAGTGCTTGGGAAATTCGAAATTGGAGAATTTTCTTATGATGTCCGTTAGTGCTTTTTCCGGGCTGTTGCTCATTTTCTCTTCTTTTTCCATTTTTTTCTTCCTTTTCTTTTTCTTGCTATTTTTGTTGAGCATTCTTCTATTTTTTCCTGAATTTTCAATTTTCACAATTCTAGGCTAACTGGGTTTTTCGGGTTACCAAACGAAAGGGAAAAATTATTCAGCTCAAATTGGGTTGCAAAAGGGATATTTTTTCACAACTTTTTATAGCCAATACTTTTGGGTGACAAACGAGGGCCTACTTCATTGTCCAAATTACGAATTTCTCCACCATACGCGTCTTGAGCAACAATTTAATTTAGAGATATTTTAGCGCGCTTTTCAAGACAACATCTCATTTTTCGTAACCGATCAAAACAAAGAAATAGATATCATCAACGACTTATGTAATCGCTAAATAGAGATTTGAGTTAACCATTAACTCGGATTGATTTAAAAACTCGCAAAAAGTGATAGGCTCGAAATTTGGCTGGATTAGTTGATCTCCACACTTATTCGTTAAGTCGTTAATTTTCGCTCAATTTCCATCTTTAGTCAATTTCGGCTTAGTGTATTTGATTTTTACAACTTGAGACTGAAAAGAATTTGTGTCATTTTTGAAGCCTTTGAATCCCAATTTTTATTTATTTTGAAGAAATATATATTTTTTCCTGAACCTTTTCAATTTTTAGGTATTTTGAAAATTTGTGAAGTTTTAGAAATATGCACTTGTCACCCCCCAACGTAGACTTTTACATTGTCCTTAATCGAAAGGACTAAAATCTAAATAGGAAGAAATAATAAGTGAAAAAATAAAATGAACAAATATTAGAATGCAATAAGACACTATATGACACCAACATATGACTCAACAATACAAAAATCACCCCATACGCGTCGGGGGTGTGACGACCTGTCATCTCTCCAAAAACTCACCCGACTCCATGAATGGGGTCCAATGCTCTCCTCATCTATCCCGTCTTCATATCGTAAACCAATAATCGGAACAAGTTGGAATCTCACCCATAGATAAGGGAAAGACCAGGAGACTCGCCGTGACTAATCAGAAAGGGATCCTCGTGATGCTTACTCAAAGTTTGGTCCGCGTGCGCCGACTCAGAGGGAACACCTAGGTTTCTTTCAATTTTTTGAACGCATGGGTCGAGCTCTAAGTCAGACGAAACACAACTTTTCTCCTCAATCGCCTCGGGGACCTCAAGTGGTATGGGTGGATGGTCACAAAGAAGGAATTCATATATTTTATCTTTCCATTCTCTTTCTTCTAAATGAATACAAGAGTCTAATATGGATTGGACTTCAACAGTAAGGCTCTCTTCCACCAGCCCGAATTCTTTTTCAAAGTCTTCAAGACTTATATCTCCTAATTCTCTCTATGAGTGTGTTTCGAACATTCTCTTTCACTATATTTTAAAGACTTATGTGATGTGGAGGGACGGTCATTATGAAGGAATTCATCTATTATATCTAGCCATTCACTCTCATCCAAGTAATTAAACAAGTCCAATAAAGGTTGGACTTCTATATTGAGGCTCTCATCCACATGCCCATTTTTTTTTTTCAAAATCTTCCATGCTCACATCCCCTAACTCTCTCTTGTGAGTAATTCCTACTTCCTCGCTTACTTGCTCGATCTCTAACTCCACTATTTTTCTCTCCTTTAACCACTCTCTTTTGCTCTCAATCGCGGTCACTACACACACCACCCGCACTTTTCTCTCATCGTCAAAACTACCGCTCTCACTTGATGAAATACGACACACCCCTAATGATCCTCGCTGGTGGGACCTCTCATGCTCGTGTACCGTCTCATCCATAAGATCCATTTCTCACGATTCTCCCTCCTCACCCTCGGGATTGGTGATGTTGAAGATATTTGTTTCGAGGGTCATATTACGGAATGTAAGTGTTGATGAAGGCATTAACCGTAGCAAAGAATGGGTGGCCTAAAACGACGGGGACATGATTACTCGGTACAACGGAAGGCTCCTCATCCCAAATGATAAAATCCAGCGGGAAGTAAAATGTTTCAATTTGGACGATCATGTGCTCAATGATTCCCAGAGGTATCTTTACGAAACTATCTGCGAGTCGGAGAGTCATTTTTGTGGGCTTAAGGTCTCCTAAACCTAATTGCTTATAGATAGAATAGGGGAGAATGTTGACACTCGCCCCTAAATCTATTAGCTCTCTCTCAATTCGATTTCCCCCCATGATGCACGAAATAGTGGGTGCACCCGGATCACTGAATTTGGTTGGAAGGTCACTTGATAGTATTGAGCTGACGTTCTGTGCTAGGAACACATTTTTCTTTACCTTTATCTTTCATTTAACCATGAGAAAGTCCTTAAGAAGCTTAACGTACGCAGAAGTTTGCTTTATGGTATCGAGAAAAGGTAAATTAATCTTTACTTGCTTAAGAACATCTAACACATATTCATGAGATGACTCTTTGGCATGAGATACTAACCGTTGTGGAAACGACGCGACTATGGGGGGTTTCACTTCGATTTCAGGCTCACTAGTGTTCTCGTTATCACTCTCATTCAAGAGGGCATCTTCGACCTCTTTGGTTCCGGGAAAAACCTCCTTGCCTTTAGGTGTGTCGTGTGGGAAAGGTGATAAATCAACAACTTTACCACTACGTAGAGTGGTTATCGTGCAATATTTCTCTTGATTTTAATTAGAAATAGAGCCTGCACTAGTTTGACCTTGGGGATGTCTTTGGCCCTGGACAGGAAATTTACCCTTCTCTTGGACACTCCACGACAATTTCAACTTTGAGATGTTCGCATTTATGTCGGTGAACATGCGCTCATATCTAGCATTAGTTACATTTTGGGAGTTTATGAATTGGATTATTGTGTCCTCGAGATTTCTCCGTGGTGGAGTGATATACGGTGCTAGAGGAGGTTGGGATGATACATGTCCTTTCATAGGCGGTGCTTGTTGAAAGTATGGAGGTGGAGGAGGGTCAACATGTGAATTAGGATTTAATGCAGCCTGCGGTTGCCTATAGACAAAACCTGGGTGGCTTTTCCATGAAGGGTTATAAGAAGTTTTGTACGGGGCATCGAAATTACCCTTGAATCCTCTTATAGTACTTACCTTCTCATTAAGCATAATTTTGTAAGCGGTAATCATAGAACATTCCTATGTTTAATGTCTCGCTTCACAAATAGCACATACCATCTCAACGGGGATGTGGATTAGGCCAGTCGATTCTCTTACGCGCATAGCGAGTAACTCTCTCATACCTTTCTCAATTTGATCGAGTCGATAGTTCATCACGGTATCTTTGTCAATGTTTAACAAAACGGACGGTGATGAAGTGTTGGTCGCTTGGCGAGTTTTATTTTGAGCGCTAGGCTCATATGTATCCCATGTTTGAGTGGTGTCGACGACATACATCACGTGGAGCTCAACATCATTAGCGTCTAATTCGACAAAGGAACCATCACACATTGTTTCAACAAGTTGTTTGGAGTTGATGTTCAGCCCATTATGGAGGAATGAAATGATTTGCTATTTATCAAGTCCATGATGAGGGCATGAAGTAACTAACTCGTTGAAACGCTCAAAACATCGATCAAACGTCTTATTTTCTAATTGTCGGACGGTTTGAATTTGAGCCTTAATGGAGTTCGTTCGATGTGGAGGGATGAACTTCTTGAGAAACTTAGATTGTAACTCGTTCCACGACGTAATCGAATTAGGAGGTAAAGACCATAACCAGGTCTTAGCTTTATCCTTGAGAGAAAATGGGAAAAGCTTGAGGCAGATCACATCTTTCGTTCATACTTGATCGCTGAACGTCTCACACGCTTCTTTAAACTCCCGAATGTGGAGATAGGGATTTTTCAATTCCATTCCATGATATGTGGGAAGTATTTGGATCATTCCATTTCTGAAATGGAATTTCCCTGCATTATATGGAAGAAAAATATAACCGAGAGTGACTGACCGCTCAGGGTATAAGAATTCTCTCAAGGGTGGATAAGGTGCCTCTCCCTCACCCGTGCATGCGCTTTCATGGTGTGACATGGCTCTCTCACTTAACGACTCGGTATCCTCACTCGGTGCACTAGGCGTGTAACCTGAAGTGTAACCAGATGGGTAGATTGCTGTCGAGTTTGGCGATGTAGGAGCTGGAACCTAAATATGAGGATGATTAGGCGTGTGTGGGCTATCTGGGTTGTACTAGATAATCGGGTTTTTGTGAATGCGCGTAGGAGTGCTTTGAGGAGTTTGGTGTGGATATTTCATCATTAGGCTTATGAGAAATGTTGTGTCTCTTTTTTATTTTATTTATTTTTCTGATTTATTTTTTGAATTTTTATGAATTTTTGGTTAATGTTTTAGATTAACTCGATCTAACCTATAGTCTACCTAGATCTCCGGCAATGGTGCCAAAAATTTGACGCGACCACAAATGTGTTTTAAAGTGCATGCTAATTATGATTGAAGTGCAAACCGATCGCGAAAGTAATAAACTCGATAAGATGGGGTATCGATCTCAGGGTCTAGGACGTGGAGATATGACGACGATAGACTAGAACTAATGACCTAAAAGATTGACTCAGAAAAGAAATAAGAAAAGATGAAATTTTAGTGAAATGTTCTGTTTTACTTCTACGGAAGAAATTGAAAAATCTATCTAATTTTTCTACTCGTGCAAAACTTATCAGAAGGTGATTTGATTAATATGAGAGAAAAACAAGGTCGGAATACAATCCCCCTTCCCTAGTACGTTTTTCGGATACAAACCCTAACTGTGAATTATATAATCGATTAAACCCAGACTTTATAAATATCAAGAATTACATATATGAGGGTACAAGCCTGCATCATACATAATCAAAAGTAAGAATAAAGCAGTGTCATAAAAGCTAATACTCATGTCGCACTCTTAAACACCTCGGTTACCTAGGGTCAACCAAGGTTAAAAGTCCTACGACAACTGTCTTAACCAATAAACACGATTCAATCATATATTTAACTCAGGGAATTAAATTTATATTTGTGCAAACCACAACGGGTTGGGTTCATGCATTCCAACCTTTAAAAACCTAGCCGGACATAGTGGAACTATGATTAAGAAAGAAATCTACGTAACATGGAATCATTCTTACGCTAAAAATGTGATCAAACATGAGAAATAATAATAAAAGTGTTGGAAATAAAGGTTACCAAGATTGAAGAACAAGAACATGCAAGAAGAAATCATAGCTTAAAGAAAAACTCGAATTGAAGGTGCAAAATATATAAATTCTTCTCCTAGATATTCCCCATTGGTTAGGAGATTTTACATGAATGAAATCTGAATAAAAGGACCCTAATGACTAAATATATAGGCTAGAGTTCATTTAGAAGAGTCACCAAAATATGAAACTCTTTTGGCTAAAAGATAAGGACAAAATAAAAATCCCTGTATCTGGTAATTTTGTCACACTTAGAAAGCGTGACTAATTTTATAACAGTTATTGAGCGTGACTAATGGCCGGATCGGTTCCTTTTTCTTAGCCTCTGTTCGGTTTGCCTTTTACAGAAAGTTTTGCCAGAACCGGATCATTTCTTTTTCTTTGCCTTCGGTTCAGTTCTTTTTGTTGTGATTTTCTCTCAACTTCGAATGACCATAACTTCTTTAATGTAGCTCGGATTGAGGTGTCATTTTTTCCATTGTTCTTGTAATTGAAAGCTCTTCAACTTTCCAGTTGTCCACACCTCCAGAATAAGGCTTAAAAATTAGGAAAATTCCCTTCAACTTCCGGTTTCTTGGTTTCTTTTATTGTTTTGAGTTCTCTCTTGCAATAACTTGCATGAAATACCTGTAAAACACATGAGAAATACACAAAACATGAAATAATTTCCAAAAGTGGTTAGTATCATGAATATGATATAAATACAATCTCTTTATAATGCACGGGATTATAAAAAGATCAAAATTAAAGGGATAAATATACAATATTTAGGCCCAGTGAGTTTACCTAGCGTAATAATTTTAACCCGCCTAGTTACACTACCCATCTTAGCTAGTCTTATTGAAATTATCACTTTTACACTACCCTCACTCTAATACTATATAACTTTGATTTCTTAATTATCTTAGTCAATTGATTAATTAATTATCTCGTAACTTTACTCCATTTATATACTACACATTCACAGTTATTGTAATATGCTTGTATATAATGTACTTTGGTATTATGTACGTTCAATAGAAATGTCATGCATGTACACATACACAAATATACTTCACTCATTATATATGCAACCACACTCATGAATGTCCTCCACATTCTGAACGCGAGCTCACTAGCATGATATCATGATCAAGGAATGCCCTCCACACTCTGGGGAACTGGTTCGAGATTTCATCACCAAACCCAAAAATTTCAAATGAATATTAGAGGCAGTCATGGCCTTAAGTCCATGGTCATAACATTTCCATGTTATTCCATGGGACTCCAACCTTGCATCGAATGGGCATGCACAACACCCATGACCTAGGGGAACGATACTACCTCTGCTGAGATTCGCTAGAGTGACCTCCCACGGTGCACAACCTGCTTGATAGCATATCCACTAGGATGGGTATGTATCATATAAATATTATACACATAGATATTATCCTTATATATATATATATATATATAACACTCGGACTTACCCAACCAACATATACATCAATTATTTCTAAATTCTTCTCTCAAAATTCATCATTTAAGAATGTAAGGACATAATTTTATAAATGTATGGGGTAGAATATAAGAATTTTCTATTTGGCCTAGATCACAGTATGTATGTCTTATACCGTTACATTCGGCATGTCAACACGATCATCCACGATGACCTTGATCCGAATCCATGGATCCACCATCTTCACTCGTGCATCATGCTACATGTGTCGTGCTGCTCAACCGTTTCCACTAATCCACTTCACATTATTGGTAAAATGATTTATTGGAGTTGTTTATATTCTCATAAATATTTGAGAATTTTTTAGAAAATATTTTTCGAAGTCTGATTTGTTTTTATCAAAAAGAAAAAAAAATTCTAAGTGTAGAAGCGGACTTACCTCGATCGACAAGCTCGTTCAAACGACATCGCACTGTCGTTCGAGCGACATAGGCATGTTGCGCGATCTCGTTTGAGCGACATATCTATCTCGTTCGAGCGACGTCGCCGCCTCGATTTTCATATAAATATCTGATTTCATTCTACACGTTTTCCAAGTCTTTTTCACACACAATTTCTATGATTAACAGGCCAAGAAATACACTTCATGTTTTAAGGTTTCATACCTTATTTATTCATATAAAAACTCCTATATATGTATGTGAATCTTTAAACCTTCAAGAGGATCGTTTTTACTCATCTGGAGTAACTTATGGAGAAGCCGTCTCTACTTCATTGCGGACCATCTGGAGTTCTTGAGGGAGATTCCATCCGATGACATCGTAACCGACACCTAAGGGTATTTCATCTGTCACTCTTATTTTCATTGTAATCTGTGTAACCGTTTCTTACAAATTATAGTGAAAATAAAAACGTTTTGCCCCTTTGGGGGATTTTTCCTCATTTGTGTGTTTTGTTTGTGATTGAATGTTCTTGCATGATCATATTGGCTTCAATCACGCCTAGATACATGTTTTAGGATTTAATTGAAAAATTGAGTTTAATTAAATAATTTCTTTGTTTGAACAAAAGCGCACTCTTCAAATTGGTATTAAAGCCAATTACACAATTATACCGTGTAATTTTCCGCAAAATTTTCTAAAGATATTAATTTTTTGAAAAATTGATTTTTGAAAACGGGCACGTTCAATATGGAGAAATTATATAATAGAATGCCAATTTTTGACGGGACAAATTATTCTTACTGGAAAGCCTGCATGAAATCTACTTTAAAAGCCATTGATGAAAGAGTTTGGATTTTGGCTGAAAGAGGGTGGACACATCCCTCCATCCCTATTGATAACGTGACTAATTTAAAATCTGTGACTGCATGGACTGAAGAAGAATTTAAATGGTCATCTTTTAACTCTAAGGGTCTAAGTGCTATTTCTGGATTCGTCACACCTAATGAGTTCCCACTGATAATGAAGTGTACTACGTCAAAAGAGGCATGAGATGTTTTACAAATTACCTATGAAGGAACTAATGCTGTGAAAGAATCAAAACTGCAAAACTTAACAACTCAATTTGAAACTATCACCATGCTTGAGATTAAATGTTTTGATGAATTTTATGCTAGGTTATCTGATATTGTAAACGCTAGCTTTAATCTTGGTGAACACATTCCTAATGCTAGAGTTGTTAAAAAGATTCTAATATCACTGCCTAAGCGTTTTATTCCTAAAGTCACTATGCTATATTCTATGGGTAATTTAAACACGCTTAAATTAGAGGAACTTGTAGGAGACTTACAAACGTATGAAATTGATATGTTTCCTAAATCTGTAAAGCCTAAAGATAAGGGAATTGCACTTAATGCCCAGGATAGGAAGAGTGAGGGGTCGGTAAGAAAGAGAGTTGAGTCATCTAGAAAAAGGGAGATAGAAACATATGATTTCGGATGTGACTTTAATTTAGGTGATTTAGCACTGTTTGGTAAAAATTTCAAGAAAATTCTCAAATTCAAGAAAAATGGAAATCTCAAAGATAAAAAGAATTTTGAGAAAAATAAGAAAAATGAAAAAGATTTTAAAGACCCTCCTAAAAAAGACGGTGAGAGATGCTATGAGTGCGATGGTGAGAGATGCTATGAGTGCGACGGTAAGGGTCATAAATCTTTTGAGTGTGCTACTAGGCTGAACAGACTTACCAAAGAAAAGGGCAAAGCTATCCTTAATGCTACCCTTAGTGACGACAGTGAGGTCGAGTCGGTGGACTCTGGAGACGAGTCATCACATGAGTGTAACTTCATCGCATTCATGTCTAGTCATGTGAGTATCTCTAGTGATCCTCATGACAATGAGGATGCTTCTTCACAGGGACACGTCGATAGTGAGAACGAAGTGAGTGAGGGGGAGTATGATGCAAGTGAGAGCAAGAGTAATCTTCAACACGCCTACGCTGAGTTATATAATGAGTCATTTAAAAGAAAAAAGTGTAACAAAGCATTAGTTCTTAGGATCACCACTTTAGAGGAAGATTTAGAAGAAGTGAGAGAGAGAGAGTCCTCCACCTGCACTACCTTCAGAGAGAGAGATTCTGCCTGTGTTGAGAAAGAAAGTCTGTTTAGAGTAAGAGAGAGACTGTTTGGAGAGAGAGAGAGAGAGAGAGAGAGAGTTGTTTTGAGGAAGAGAAAGGGGACTTGACTAAACAAGCGGTAGTCTTATGAGTGAGATCCATTCCTCCCTAGAAACTGGAAAGAAACTTGAAGCCCTTGTATCCCATCTTACTCATGATCTTGAGAGAGCACGGGAATTCAAGGTTCAAATCGAGGATAAATCTCGAAAGATGGGAAAGATGCTCCTCGATCCCACTTTAGGTTTTGGTGATAGGCAGGGAATAAGTTTTGATGGTGCCTCCACGTCCCAAATTGCACCTAGACCAGTTCCTAAGTTTACTACTACTCCATATGGCCATCGTCAAAAACCACGAAGGAGAGTTCGACCAAGAAAAGCAAACCAAGGTTCGCCTAAGACTGTGTTCTTTTGTACGTACTGCAAAAGAAAAGCCCACCTCAAGGAGTTTTGCTATAGCTTGGGTCGGACACGATGTACTACTGCTCCACCACATCGTACTGATGGTTTTACCAGTCTGAGAGGGAGTGTTGAGTCTTTAGCTGCCACATCACAGAGTTTGATGGAGGAATTCCGACGGATGTCTTTGCTGTTAGTGAATGCTTCCCACATCCTGGCTAAAACCAACAACAACAAGGGTAAACAAAAGGTTACCACTTCTTGGGTACCTAAGAAAGATAAAAAGTCCCTTATTTATCATGTTGATCTCAAATCACATAATACCTCTGTAACACCCCACCCGCATAGGGGGAGAGCGACTGACGCGCCACTATCGATAAAAACTATACTAAATCCACAAATCACAAGGTATAGAGCATGTAAAACCCACAAACCAAAACCACTAATCTCAAATCTTTTCAAATAAATACCAAGTCTCTTGAATTACATACAACTAACTCGAAAATAAAATACAAATCTCCAATGCTCTATACATTAAATAATACAATCTTCTCAACTTGTATTAAAAATCTTCCAAAAATAATCCTCACGAAAATCAATCTCCATAGCGCCCCAAAATCCGCGCTAACCTGACACTAAAATAAAATATGGGGAAGTACACAATACGACAGGAAAGATGCTCAACAAATATTAGCGGTGAATAAAACGTAACAATACGAGTACGGATATTGAAATCAAAGTGAATCTCATAAGAAATTATATCAATATAACTTCTCAACAACACTTTAACCGGGTCACTAGGCCTCACCATCGTACCGCGCCTATGCATTTTTTTAGCATATCTGAAAAAAGGAATATTGGCGGGTGCCCAACCTCAATGCCATATTATAATCTCATGAAAACATGTTCAACACCAAATATAATACCACGTGAATCAAAATCAAATTCCAACAAATAATTTCAGATTTCCAAATGAATTTAGAAATTCAAAAATGAGTCAATAATCATAAGAAAACAATGAGAATAATACTCGTGAGATTAAGGAGCATATTGTGTAAAACCCCATGATTCAAACCACGATGAGAAACAAACGATAAATCTGCCCAGAAACACAGATAACACCATCGAAATCAGTCCTCAAACATCATGAAAACTTCTTCCAAGATAAACCTAAAAATAGCCCCAAGAACACCCCAAAACCTAAGGTTGAAAGCATAAATTAAAGGGTATTATTTGTGTATAAAAGAGAGGAAAAGAAAATATATTTTCTGGGTATTTTTGTGCCACAAGGCTGTTCCAAAACAATAGCCAACGATCCTTTTTTATAAGGTAAAAATATAAGAGTTTGAATCAAACCACAACTCCTCAAAAATACTTGCTATTAACGTCTTCTGGGACCATCGACCGATCTATGAAAATCATCGATCGATCGATCATGCCTAAAATCTGACAGTTTCCCTTAAAAATGCCATAAGGAAAAATATAAAAAAAATCATATAAAATCCATTTTAACTCCAATTTCCATTCCGCTTGAAGTTTTATTCTTCTAAAATCATAACCAACATATGTGATCAATAAAAATAATGTTATCTAAAAATTTATTTTTCCGCTTTATTTTGAAAAATACCCCAAAAATTACGCGGGTTGTTACACTTCTCCGCTAACAATGGAATTTCGCCCTCGAAATTCACCGAATGCCTAACTCTAAAAAATCAGGTCAACAATCTCCAAAAATAAACTCGTCACCAAACATTCCAACATCCTCACATCTAATCTAGATGCCTAACACGAAACGATCATCTAAAATGACTATCTCCAAAAATACGCACCACAAAAACGCATCAAACCCAAAACCCAAGACCCGAGGGTTGTCGTATACCTAAGCTCTGATACCATTCTATAACACCCTGCCCACCTGGGGGGAGAGCGAACGACGCGCCACTATCGATAAAAACTATACTAAATCCACAAATCACAATGTATAGCGCATGTAAATCCCACAAAAGAACCAAAACCACTAATCTCAAATCTCTTCAAATAAATACCAAGTCTCTCGAATTACATACAACTAACTCGAAAATAAAATACAAATCTCCAATGCTCTAATACCATTCTGTAATACCCCGCCAGCCTGGGGAGAACGAACGGAGCGCCACTCATGATAAAAACTATACTACATCCACAAATCACAAGGTATAGAGAATCTAAATCCCACAACAACAAAAAAGAAACTACAAATCTCAATATCTTCAAATAAATACCAAGCCTCTCAAAATAATTACAACAATATCTAAAATAAATCTCCAATGCTCTATACATAAAAAGTAAATACAAGTCTCCTCATCTTGTATTCTCGAATAGTCGATCGATCGACTCTGCCCAAATTTGAGGCGGTGGATCGATTTCTTTGTAGACTTTGAATGGGATTAGGACTCCTTAGTATATAAGCTTCATTAATCGTGGGGGAACTTCTTATAATCACTTTTTCTCAAGTTTTTCTCCAAATAACACTTCCAAATAATTTTCCTCTCAACCATAATCATCAATTTCCAATACAATCAAGTTTTTGTCATAAGTTTTGGGAGGCTTAATTGAGGCTTAATCGAGATTGATTCAAGAACACTTCTTTGCTAATTTTTCTAGAGGAATCCAGATTTTTTATCGGATTTTCAACACAATATTCATAGGAATGAATACTCTATTCTTTTCCTTTAGTATTATGAGTTTCGCCTAAACACTTAATTACATATTTTCTTAAAAGTAATTTGTAACTTAATTAGAAAAAGTGGACACTAACTATGGGGCTATTTATATAAAATCTTTTAATCTGAAGAATATTCATAAACCTTTGGGTACGTAGGATTCATGAGGGATTTGGGGGTTATTGGTGTAGGGAATATATAGAAAAACCCTAGTTTTGAAATAAATAAAGTTGGGGGGTGTATAACTCATGTAATACATGTAGAGATAATGAAATTCGGTTTTTGATGTATATGTGATAAAAATTGATATATTTAATTTAAAATAATTAAATGAGATTATTTGGGTATTTTTGACGTTGTGTTAATTAAATTAAAGATTTAATTGAATTGAACTATCAAGCGTAGTTTTATACGTCGATTAATTATTCTCGTTGGTGTGACTTGTTAGTATTATTATATTGCATTTGTGACGACGGGTTGTTGGGTAATTTCTCTCCCTATATTTTAGGATGCCTTCTAGGTATGGGACTAGTGAGTAGGCCTCTTAATGATTTACGCCTTCTAGGTATGGGACTAGTGAGGGTAGATTATCGCATTTTTATCATGTCGGGGGTGGGCTGATTTTTTTTTTTTACTTTATCATCATTACGCTAGTCTAGGTATGAGACTAGATTGATATTTATGTTAGAAAATCCTTCTATACATAGGGTAGGACGTATTGATAACTTGGGGACATTTAGGTATGGGACTAAGGGGTATTTTGAGGATCTCACATCGATAAAAGGTTGGGTAATTTGAAATTGTGAATTGAGAAAATTGAGAATTAATACCTAAGATAATAAGACGGGTATTAAAATATATTGGTGACATAATCAGAGAGGGCCGACAGTTTAAATGGGGTAGCTGACGTTTTATGTCGTATCGTGTATGGAACCTCATCAATCAGCGAGGGCCAACAGTTTAAACGGTCCAGCCGGTGTTTTGACGAGGGGATGTGTATTTTGGTGGAGAAATCACCCGAGGCGGGAGGACCGCCATAATAAACCGAGGATATAAGAAAAGTTGGTTAATTTAATTAAATTAACATCGTGGAACTTGGGAATTTAAAACCATATTGGTGTGTTATTCTACAATGGGGATCTCTCGGGTAGTTAGTGATTATATTTATTGCGTTTAATTATCCCGTTTAATTTAAAATACTCTATTATAATATTTATTACGAATAATGCTATTATCCGGGTTAGCGGACCCTATTTGAGGGGAGTAGTGTGTATTTATGCTCGGAGCTCTGACCTCGTGCGTTGATTAATATTTTTAGGTTTTAGTGCTGGAGTTATTGTAGAATTTTTGGAGATTATCTTAGAGGCGCAACCAGAGTATTTTAGTTGAGTTTAGTAATGTAGATTAGTTTTTCCATTCCTTCGCATTTGGATGGAGACTCAATTTATGGTTTTGGTGGGCCAATCGGTTTCACCATTGTACGGTTTTACTCAGATATTTATAGTGGGATTTTATTCAGTTTATATTATTAGAGATTGAATTTATTCGAGTTTAGTATGATAATGATCTTTATTCGCTTAGTTGGATGGTTTATCTTTTGGGATTGATTGTCATTTATCTTGTTGATTAATTTTATATGTCTTAGATTTGTCTCATGCTAAGAATGATATTTTATTTACTCACGATTGACTTAGTTTTGGTGGCGGCCGATGCCAGAATTGAGCAGGGTGTGACAACCTCACAGTTGTATTTTGATAGTGGGTGCTCCAGACATATGACAGGTGATGTCTCATTTTTTACCTACCTAGAGGATTATAAGGAAGGTAGAGTCACCTTTGGAGACGGGAGAAAGTCAAGCATCGTAGGATGAGGTACAGTAGAGTTACCAGGATTTCTTAAGCTAGAGAATGTTTTGTACGTCAACGGTTTGAAAGAAAACCTTCTCAGCATTAGCCAGCAGTGTGGCGCTGACTTTTCCGTAAAGTTTGACCGCGACGCGTGTAATGTCTATAATCAATCCGATAAACTTTTAGTTCAAGGGGTGAGGAAAGAGGATAATTTCTATGGGACTGTGCCCAAATCCTCACTTGTCTGCAATAGCGCCACGATCACTCATTTGGATCTGTGGAACCAACATCTAGGTCACGTGAACCTTAGAGACTTGACATGTTTAGCTAAAAAGGACCTAGTATGTGGCTTACCATCACTTAGGAAGCCTACTTCCACGCTTTGTGGACCCTGTCAGTTGGGAAAGCAAATTCGTAGCCCCCCATAGGAAGGTGTAGTCCATTACCACCTCCCGTGTTCTTGAGTTGATTCACATGGATCTTATGGGTCCTACTCGTACTGAGGGTCTGGGTGCTAAGAGGTATATACTCATGATGGTGGATGATTTCTTCAGATATTCGATTGTAGGTTTTCTGAGAGAGAAATTCGATGTTGTAGAGTTTTTAACGACCAAGTGCTGTGTCCTACAAAGTCAACATGGAGTCACTATTAACAGGATACATAGTGATAACGACACGTAATTTAAGAAGCAAGGTAGATCTTTACTTTGATAGCCTTGGGATTAAACATGAGTTAACTCCTCAGCAAAATGGGATTATTGAGAGAAAGAATCGGACAATTCAGGAAATGGATAGATCTATGCTTTTGGGTTTTAAGGTTGCTAGGAGATTTTAGGCAGAGGCGGTGTCTACCGCGTGCAACATAGTGAATAGGGTTTACCTGCGTCCACACACACTTAAGACGTCTTATGAATTATGGACTGGCAAGAAACCCAATCTTGCATATTTTTGTGTCTTTGGGAGTAAATGCTACATCCTACGAGATAGAGAGCAATTAGGAAAGTTTGACTCTAGGAGCGACGAGGGAGTATTGCTAGGATATTCATCAAATAGTAGAGCGTACCGAGTTTTTAACCTGAAGAACTCTAAGGTTATGGATTCAATAAACGTCACCGTGCAAGATGACGAATCTTCGACGTTTGTTGATCCTAGCCTTGAGTGTGAGGATGAGGACTTTTCTTACAGTGATTTACTTGTCCCTCACCCACACCCGGTGGATCCTACTCCTGTGTTAGGGGACTCACCTTCTTGGGTTTGCAAGAGTCATGACCCTACCTCCATTGTAGGTGATCCCACTTTAGAGGTCAAGACTCGTGCTCAGCTAGAGAATGTTGTTAGCCATGTCTTCCACACATCTAAAGTCGAGCCCAGGAATCACAAAGAAGCACTCAAGGATGAACACTGAATATCTACCATGAAGGATGGGTTGCTTCAGTTTAAAAAGAACAATGTCTTGGAACTTGTCCCCCGACCTAGTGAGACTAATATGATAGGTACTTGGCGGATTTTCAAGAATAAAATGGATGAAAATGGTACCATAATCAGAAAGAAGGCTAGGTTGGTTACTCAAGGCTACACACAGATAGAGGGCATAGACTTTGGAGAGATAATTGCTCCGATTGCGAGGCTTGAGTCCGTCTGCTTACTACTCGCCATCGCATGTCATCTGCACTTCAGGCTATATCAGATGGATGTCAAGAGAGCCTTCTAAATGGAATTCTACACGAGGAGGTTTACGTGGAACAACCAAAAGGGTTTGAAGACCTTAAGCACGCGGAACACATCTACTATCTGAGGAAAGCCTTGTATGGTTTGAAGCAATCACCCTGTGCTTGGTACGAGAGGCTTACTTCCTATCTCTTAGCCCATGGCTTCAAGAGAGGGGGAGTTGATATGATGTTGTTTGTCAGGATAGATGACGATGCTATTTTGGTTTCCCAGGTCTATATGGACGACATAGTCTTTGGATCCACGTGCTCCCAACATGCTCACCACTTTGATGAGGAGATGAGAAGTGAGTTTGATATGAGCATGGTAGGTGAGCTTACTTTCTTCCTTGGTCTCCAGGTTCGTCAGTTAGAGGATGGGATGTTCATCTCCCAATCCAAGTATGCTATAGACTTAGTGAAGAAATTTGGTTTGGACTCCGCTAAGCATGCACGTACACCTATGAGTACTTCTATCAAGCTTAGTAAGGACACTTCAGGCAAGGGCGTAGAGCAAACCTTGTATCAGAGTATGATAGGTAGTCTTCTCTACTTGACTTCCAATTGTTTCGACATAGCCTTTAGTGTTGGAGTTTGTGCGCGATATCAGGCATCCCCGAAAGAGTCACACTTACTCGCTATAAAACATATTATCAAATACGTGAGTGGGACTCTCTCATATGGTATCTGGTATTCCTTTGATATCGATGTCCATTTATCTGCTTATTTGGATGCCAATTGGGTCGTGGATATAGATGGTTGTAGGAGCACTTCTGGTAGGTGTTTTTACTTTGGTTCTTTTCTTGTCTCCTGGATGAGCAAGAAGCAAATCTCCATATCTTTGTCCAGTGCGGAGGCTGAGTACATCCCCGTCAAAAGTTGTTACACGCAACTCTTGTGGATGAAAAAATGTTGTAGAATTATGGAATTTCACAGGACACCATGACTATCTCCTGTGATAACACGAGCACGATACACATATCCCGCAATCCAGTCCGACATTCACGCACAAAGCACATCAGGATACACGAGCATTTTATACGTCAGTTAGTTGAGGATAAAGTCTTATCCCTGAGTTTTGTACCCACTGACCGTCAATTAGCCGATATTTTCACGAAACCTTTAGATTCCGTTAGATTCGAGAGTCTTAGGAAGTCTTTAGGTATTTCCACAGTTGACTGAGGGGTTGGTTCGTGTCTAGGATAGGATGCATTTTCATGATCATATCATATGATTCCTATTTCTAGTTTGTATCATTTGTATTCTTATTTTTGCTTTTTATATTTTTTTTGAAAAATCCAAAAAGATTTTCTTTTTATAATTTTTTTTAGAAAAGCACAAAAAGATTTTTGTATTTTTTTTACACCTTTTATGGATGAGCATTTAAGATAGCCGAGTCACAACTTTCATTCCATTTATTCATGTGACTGTTTGATAGTGATTTGAGATGTTACATCATTGCATCCATGTGCTTTACATTGTTTGGAGTCTTTGAGATGTGATTAATGATATCTTTCTACATGTTTGGCTCCTTATCTCCTTTATTGCACACATGCACGACTTTATTTGACCATTGTAGTTGTCTATCACATATTGGCTTGAGTGTTTCCATCTTAATTCTGTCTATACAACGAAACCATATGCGATAAAACTTAACAAGATTGGAATGCATGTAAAAAATTGTTTGGTGAGTTTGTGTGCTTTATTTGAAAATGGGGAAGGGTTGCGAAAGGTTAATTTGGCCGTGTGAATACTAAGCCACCATTATATCGGACCTAAAAAATTGAGGAATTTTATTATCCGAGGTCCAAAGAGGTTTACAAGAGCCCAAAAAAATTTAAAGGCAATAAAAAGGAATATATGAAAAATATGGGCCATTAGGTTTCACCATCAATTCTCCAATGTTTGAGAATATAGATCACCTCTATTCAAAATATATATTTGAGGGAGTTATCTTGGAGAATTTAAATGGGGTTTCTCTTCCTTGAAAGTCCTGAAAAAACATTAAATCGTTTTGGACGTTATTGGTGTGGAAATCACTTTGAGATTTGATTTGCTGATTTGATTGAGTCAATGTTTCATATTTCCATCTTTTTACACCTACGGAAGATGTTGAGTTCATTCGTTAGGAGTATTCGATATTCATTGTGCACATATGTCATGTTTGTATGCATTGATTTTCCTATCGAATTTCATCACATCTCTATATTTTCGTAATCATTTGTTTTTGTGTTTGTTCATGGTGTGATTCTTTGTTGTATATTTTGTATGAAAAATCTTGAAAAATTCAAAAATAGGAAGTTTATTACCTTGTGGCACTCTCCATTTGCATTTATTTATGCTTCTCATATCTGTCTATTCGGGGACATCATAAAAAGGGGGAGAATGAATTATGGGGGAGAATTTTTGTTGATTTGTCAATGATTTTCTTAAGCTTAATTAATCTTCGATTTTTGCATATCATTATATTTCAAACTGTTGCGTGTCACGGGTATCTTCTTTATCTCATGTGTGTAGGTACAAAATTGATAATTATTGGATTGCACACCCTGATGAGAAAAGCTTTGGCAGTTTTCTGATTAGCTGAAGATTTGAATATGTTGAAGTTTGATTGATGACATGTCATTTGGTATTCTCAGTTTGAGGGTTTAATGGGGATATTATCTTATATGTCATTTGTTTTATTGAGATAGCATAATACGGATTTTTTATGTATGTACCGGCATAGACATAAGGGGAGATTTGTAAGGACGTAATTTTATAAATGTTCGAGGTAGAATCTAGGAATTTTCTAGTTGGCCTATATCACAGTATGTATGTCTAATATCTCTACATTCAGCACGTCAACATGATCATCCATGACGGCCTTGATCCGAATCCATGCATCTACCATCTTCACACGTGCATTATGCTACATGCGTCGTGCTGCTCAATCGTTCCCACTACTTCACTTTGCAATATTGGTAAAATGATTTATTGGAGTTGTTTATATTAGCATAAATATTTGGGAATTTTTTAGAAAATATTTTTCGAAGTCTGATTTGTTTTTATAAAAAAACAGAAATTTTTCTAAGTGTAGAAGCGGACTTACCTCGGTCGACGAGCTCATTCAAACGACATCTCACTGTCGTTCGAGTGACATAGGGATGTCGCGCGATCTCGTTCGAGCGACACATGTCCTTCGTTCTGGTGACATGTCTATCTCGTTCGAGCGACGCCACCGCCTCGATTTTCGTATAAATATCTTGTTTCATTCTACACGTTTTCCAAGTCTTTTTCACACACAATTTCTGAGATTAACAACCCAGAAAATAGACTTCATGTTTTAAGGTTTCATACCTTCTTCATTCACATAAACACTCCCATATATGTATGTGAATCTTTAAATCTTCAAGAGGATTGTTTTTACTCATTTGGAGTAACTTGTGGATAAGTTGTCTCTTCTTTATTACTGCCCACCTGGAGTTCTTACCGGAGATTCCAGCCGATGACATCGGAACTGACACCTGAAGGTATTTCGTATGTCACTCAATTTTTCATTGTAATTCGTGTAACTATTTCTTACAAATTATAGTGAAAATAAAAAGGTTTTGCCCCTTTGGTGGATTTTTCCTCATTTTTTTTAATTGAATGTTATTGCATGATGATATTGTCTTCAATCACGCCTAGATGGAAGTTTTAGGATTTAATTGAAAAACTGAGTTTAATTAAATAATTTCTTTGTTTGAACAAAAGCGCACTCTTCAAAGAATATGTGTATACTGTTTCTCTCACAATTTCAAATCAAGGTTCGATTACCCTATCGTCCGAAGGTGATGCAAACTCCGTAGGTCACTCATTTTAATTATTCTCTCAATCTTACGGGAGTTTAAATTCCATTTAAACCCTTCTGCATTAATTCAATAACTTAAACAACCCAAACTGGCAACACTGAAATTCCGAACCGATTTGCCCATAATGCGAAGCTGTTCACTTTCTACCCACAAATTCGAGCCAGTTCAGTCTAAAATGCAAACCGATTTGGTGACCTAGTTTAGCAAACCTTAACCCAGATTTGTTCTCTAAATTTTGACCCAAACACCTTCTACAGGAAACTATACATCAATCAAAACGTGTATAACCTATGGGAATAGATCCTAGATGATTCAAACAATATTCAATCATCCAAATATCAAAGATTAACTAATATCATCAATTAAATTCATGGAAATGGGTTTATATGAAGAATATCCCAATATAAACCTAGATTGGTTTTAAAGTCCCAATTAAACATAGTCATCCTATGAATCTCTAGTAAGGCTCTAATTCCAGGAATTCTACTTCGTATTATATCGTCAATTAATCAATTAATACTACACATGGGATCAATTTCATCAAAAACTCTCTTTTCATGTAAAAACCCTTCCTAAAGTAGTTTTGTTCTACACCTACCATGATATGAACATGATTCACCACTATTCAAAGTAAAACAATTTAATTACTTACGTTGGGATGATTGTAGTGTCTCATGTACGTCGTGGGTGATGGTTTGATGGTAGAAATCCCTTGAATTTCCTCCCATATTAGCCTCCTCTAGCTTTCTCCTCTCTTCCTCCTTTCTTAGGGTTTAGAGATAATGATATGGATACCTCACCCACTTAACCATTATGATTTGAAACCTTAATTCCGAAATTGGGTTATTAGGATACATTAAAATGACTCAAATACCCCCACATGAGTTCAGGCTAGTCTAAAAAGCCCCTGAAACCCAATTACTACCTCCAGATACTTAATTCGGACTATTTTCACCCATTCGGGACCAACATTGAACTCAAAATTTCCATCTAAGTCACCTTTTATAAATTTTGTATCTCAACCTTAAAGTAATCTACTTATAAGCCCTGGTTGAGATACCGTTACAATCTCCTCATTCTTACTCACAATAAATTACTCATAATTTACCGTATTTTATTTACTATTCACACTTAGTAAATTTACCACATAAATCTTAATCTTATAGTCTCCCAATTAATATTTAATAAATATGCAATATTTCATTTTAATTAAATTACTGCACAAGTTTAATTTTAAAAATGCCAGAAATAATTGATTCTCGATTATTCAAAAATATGTGGTGTTACATAATCCCCCCCATTACAGCGAAATTTTGTTCCCGAAATTTGAATGTACCTTCATCGAAAAGCTCAAGAGATTGATCTCGAATATCATCCTCCTACTCCCACATCGGCTAATTTGCATTATGGTGTTCCCACTGAACTCGAACTAAGGGCAGCACCTTAGACTGCTGCTAACGCTCACTACGATCACTGCAAGTCTATCTCCTCCATCGGAATTTGGCAATAGGAGGCCATCTAACTCCTGTGATATCTCTTCAGTGATGACACGTGAGACCCATCATATATCTGCTGTAAATGCTCCAATAATCCCAACTTATAAGCGACTTCTCCCACTCTCTAAATGATCGGGAAGGGCCCAACATACCTCGATGCTAGCTTCCCATTCTTCTTGAATCTCATGACTACATTTGTAGGGGACACCCAAATCAAGACCTTGAAAAAGATATTACTCAAGTCGTTTAATTCAGGATTAAACAGTCTAAGTAACTACGAACCGTTTTTTGGAGAAACTCTTTTCTTTAAATCAAAACAGGTTAATCACAAGATGTGTTTAATAAAAAATGTACGAGATATGATCAATATTTTGTAACTAGTTTTGAAAACCAAAACTAAAATGATTTAAGTAAACTAAATCAGTACACCCACAAGAATGAGATGAGGAGATGTAGAAAGATTAAGTACAAGGCATTTTTAACGTGGTAAAACCTCACCCAACTGAAGAAACATCCACGGTGACTTCTAAGTCACAAACCAAAAATCCACTAAAATAAAATATTCAAGTTACAAACTATATAACATACATGCACACAAAACATACCTATACATGTTTAGAATATGTACCCACTAGTTTGATTTTAACTTTTTTGCAGTTCTGATGTTGATGTGGCTTTCTCAGTTTGCTAACTTCTCCACTTTATTCTAGCATTACATCGACTCTTAACGTTTAGAGATCTTACAACCAACACTTTTTGTGTTGTAGTGTTGTAGTGTGACAAGTGTTTGTGAGAGTGTTCTAACACATGCATGCACACACGCACACTTATTTATACAAACAAGTCCTAGAAAATTATAGATCAGATCTAAATGAAGATATTTTCAGTTTCTCTCTTCTTTAGAAATAAAAGACTTTATTTGATGTTTCAAATAATCCCAGAATCCAAGGCTACCTTGCTCGGAACACTGCCAAGGCCTTAAATAATTTCAGAAGTTTTGATAATGATTTTGAAATTGTGAACCATCAATTGCGATTCCAACTAGGTCATAAGTCTTATTTCATAAGAACTAGAAATAAAAAATAGATTTGTTGGTTCTTGAGTTGTTAAAAACATTTACAGAAAAACTTTAATCAACAAATATGATTTCTCAAGATAAGAGACTAAAATATGCAGATCTAAGTGTAATATGACATGCAATAGCCAGATATACATTTTCTATAAAAAAGAAATAGAGATCTAACATGAAATGTCTATGTTGAAAGTAAGATCTCGAACTCGGAGGATAAAAATCTCAAAAAACTTTCAAACCTCTACCAAAATCACTCTTAAACACTCAAGTATGGTGTTTGGTGTAAACAATTTAGGAAAAATGAGTTTAGGGTTTGAAACAGGTTAGGGTTTACTCTCTGGTTTCTCTTTTCTCTCTCTTCTCTCTCTCTCTCTCTCTCTCTCTCTCTCTCTCTCTCTCTCTCTCTCTCTCTCTATTTGGACTCACTGGCAAAAGTTCTCAAATGCAGAGACTTAGCTTCCTTTTATACTTAGAGGCCAACGTTTGAGAATGGCTCATCAAATCAATGGATGAGATTTAGTCTTGGCCAATTGACTTTGATCCAACGGTGTAATAAAAGCGGTGGAAAGAGTATACGCTGATTGGACAAGAGAGGTTTCACTTGGATTGGGCTTAAACGCATGCAAAGCGTTGATAACATAGATCCAATGGGTGAGATAACACTAGAGATATGAGTCTTACAACAAACACAAATCTAGTCGTTATAAGGTTGACAGGTGTATGGACAGGATGAACTCTCACACGCGTATTTTAAAAATATTTACACAGATCCCCTGAAGTCTCAAGGGCTTTCAGATCCTACCCAACCCAACTTTCAGTTATAATAAGGTAATAACAGTAATTATAGAATGACCCCAAACCAAATTTTAATTTCCAAAAAATCATTTAAAAATTATTTAAAATTCCCAAAAATTATTAAAAACGATTTGAATGGGATTTAACACACACAATCAATCAATGAAATATATGAACAATGTATGCAACCCTAGTGTGTGTGTGACTGATTTATACCTTCAATTGAATCAAGTGTGGCTTTATGAGAAGAATATGAGGCTCTTTGGTATCTAGGGAATAGTACTCCAATTTTTTCACAATTTCCAAACTAGATGAGCACTTATACAATGTAAACTCAAGTGAGTCAAGTGTATAAGCTACTTCAATCTACCCCTTTGGAAATATGATACAAAATCTCATTTGAGTCATCTAGGACTCGTAGGGCTACAAAAAATAAGGAAAAATCTATTCCTGTACAAAAATTCTATCTACCCATTTCCTAAAAAAATAAAATTACAAAACTCAACTAATTACAAACCAATAACCTAATAACATCTGTTGAATACAACTGTATAGATTCCTGCAAATAACACTATGATCAAGCTTATTAATCAAATGTGCAATAAAAAATGAACTCATAAGACTCAAACTTCTCCCCCATTTTATCTCAAACGGGCAAAGGGAAAAATACTTAAGTCATAGGAGTTTATTCAGCACAAACCATGATTTTCACAAAGCAAGAAATCTATTGTAATCCACAGGTTTGGTAAACATATCTGCAAGCTCAAAATCAGTAGGAAGATAATTGATTTCTAATTCCTTAGTCTCAACTAATTCGCGTTAGAAGTGATGTCTAATTTTTATATATTTAGTTCGCGAGTGTTGAACATGATTTTTAGAGAAATTAATCGCGCTTTAATTATCACAATAGAGATGCAGTTAATCTTTTTGAATACCGTAATCATTTAGCATTTTCTTAAGCCAAAGTAATTGAGCACAGCAACCACCAGTGGCTATGTGTTCAGATTTAGTTGTCGATAAAGAAGTGCAGTTTTGTTTCTTACTACTCCATCCTACCAAATTGTTACCGATATAGTAACACGCCCCAGATGTGCTCTTACTATCGTCAGTACCCCCGGCCCAATCGACATAAGTGTATCCTATTATAGTACTAGGAGTATCATTGGTGTACTAGAGTCCTAAATTAAGAGTGACTTTAATGTATTTAATGATTATTTTCACACATACTAAGTGGCTCTATTTAGGATTATTTTGATAACTGGCACACACACAAACTGCGTACATAATATCAGGACGCGAGGCAGTAAGGTATAGTAAGGTTCCTATAATAGTATGATATAGAGTAGGATCTTTGGATTTTCTACTCTCATCCTTAGATAATTTGACCGTAGTACTCATGGGAGTTCTTGCTTCTTTTGCACTTTCAAGCCTGAATTTTTTGATAATCTCTAAAGTATATTTTGATTGCGAAACAAACAAGCCTTATGAATTTTGTTTGACTTGAAGACCCAGGAAAAATTGTAACTCCCCCATATGAGACATTTGAAATTCTTTATGCATAATTTCAGGAAAAAGATTTAACTTCTAAAGGGGATGTTGATCCAAAAATGATATCGTCAACATAAACGTGAGCTATAATAATATATTTGTCAAAATGTTTGACAAATAGGGTTTGATCATTTCCACCTCTCTTAAAACCTTTATCTAAGATAAAATTAGAAAGACGCTCATACCAGGCTCTAGGCACTTATTTTAGACCATACAATTCCTTTTTAAGACGATAAACATGGTTTGGATACTGAGGGTCAATAAACCCTTTTGGTTGTTCAACATAGTTCTCTTCAGTCAAGATTCCATTAAGGAAGGCAGACTTCGCATCCATTTGATAAAGCGTAAAATTCAAGTAACAAGCTATGGCAAAGAGAAGACGAACAGATTCTAAGCGAGTCACAGGTGCAAATGTCTCGTTAAAATCTATTCCTTCAATTTGAGAATATCCTTGAGCCACTAATCTGGCTTTGTTTCTAATGATTATCCCACTTCCATCAGTTTTATTTTTAAATAACCAATGTGTGCCAATAACCTTTTTGTGATCAGGCCTAGGTACAAGATACCAAATGTCATGAATGACAAATTGAATAATTTCTTCCTGCATAGCAGAAATCCATTGACGGTCGTTCAATGCCTCATTTACATTCTCTGGTTCCACAAGGGAAACAAAACATGCATAATGAGCATAGTTCCTTAATTGAGATCTTGTACATATAGGCTCACAAGGTTTACCAATAATGTTATCTATGGGATGATCTTTAGAAACCCAATTAGGTACTTCAGGTTTCTCAATTGGTAAATAATCATCTATTTTTGGAGAGTCTTTTTCTAAAACATTTTCAGACTCTTCCACAATAGTTGGTTCTCCAGTCTTGCTCTCAATAGTAGTGTCACTTACAATAACGTTTATGGATTCCATTAAAGTCTTTATGCAAAGATTATAGACACGGTACGTTCTACTGTCAGGAGAGTATCCTAAGAAAATATTTGTATCTCCACGAGTATCAAATTTGGATAAGTGTTCTCTGTCTTTACAGACATAACATGTACTACTAAAAGTTCTAAGGTATTTAAGATTGGGCTTCTTCCCATACCATAGTTCATAAGGAGTTTGTTTTGAATTCTTCCTAAGATAAACCCTATTTATAATGTGACAAGTTATACGAATTGATTCTATCCAAAAATATTGAGGTAAACACTTGGCATGAATCATAACTCTATCCATATCTTGAAGGGTACAATTCTTTCGCTCAGTAATTCCATTTTGTTGAGGAGCCTTAGGAGCACTAAATTCATGTTTGTAACCATTATAGTCACAGTACTCTATAACACTTATATCTATGAATTATCCTCCTCTATCACTACGAATCCTATTTACTTGAGTGCCCTTCTCATTTTTAATACGAAGTGGGATTTTAAAAAAAAGTTTTTGTTTTAAGAAAGATACCCAAGTAAACTTGGTGAAGTCATCTACCATAACTAGAATGTAACTGTGTCCACATAGGCTCTCCGTACGAAAAGGACCCATTAGGTCCATATGGATGAGCTCCAAAGGTTTAGAGGAAATGATATCTTTAACTTTCTTATGAGGAGATTTAACAATTTTTCCTTCCTGATAAGAACCACAGACAATGTTAGAAATAGGTTTAATCTTAGGAATTCCTCTAACTATTTCTTGTGAAGACAATCTACTAAGGCTATCGTAATTTATGTGACCCATTCGATTATGCCATATCTCATTATCATTCATTCTGGCAATGTTACAGACCTCGGTACTATTCTGGACAATATAACAATTATCAGGAGTCCTGAGTCCTATAATTATGCACTCACCTTTTTCATTTAAATTTTGCAATTATTCTTTGAAAAGGTGACTGTATGATTTGAGTCAAAAAATTGCAAAATACTAAATAGATTAGCCTTAAGACCTTTTACTAGAAGAACATTTTCAAGATCAGGCATTCCTTCTTCTTGGAGAGTTCCTTTACCAATTATATAAGATGATACACCATCACTAAAAATAACTTTTCCTCCAGCAAAGCTGATTTTGTTTAAAAGTTTTGTATCATCCCTAGTCATGTGCTTTGAATTCCTAGAGTCTAAATACCAACCAGAGGTGATATGCCCCAAGTGTGACCTCGGCTCGAAGACACCAACCTCGGCCGAGATCGTGGCCGACTTTGGAGAAGCCTTGGGCATGCGGTATCAGCCCTCGGCCATAGCGAGGTCAGCCGTATCAAGGTCGGCCCAGGCCGACACTACCACCAGCCTCTTGAAGGGGCATCGCATGCTTCACAAGGACCAGCAGCATTCTCGTATACCTTGGAATTGCAACCTCGGCCAAACATAAGCCGAGCTCCCAAGAAGCTAGCATCAACCTCATCAAGACATTAGTCGATGATCCAAACACGCCAGCTCAACCTCGGCTCAGGCCGACCTTATCCATTATCTCGGCTGGGATTAGGTCGAGATCACTATGGTCAACTCGGACTGAACGGGCACCTGGACTTACCAACCTTGGCCTCTCACAGGCCGAGGTCATACTCCAGGCGTGATAGCCGAGCATCTACTGACATTTGGATAAGGGCACGTGGATACAAGTCAGTTATAATAAGATTATTCCCCACACGTGGGGAGAATATTGCATCATCATTCTCTACATGTGACAGTGACAGATGGCTTTACCATATTGGTGAGGCAATCACACACATGAACATTACATGCATGGGGGGTAAATTACACCCCCTATGCACTATATATAGAGATCATCCTCTACCTTACAAAGGATCCCAGAAAAACAACCCTAGTTGAAACTTTTTCTAGATACACAGTAGAGAGAGAGAGCTTGAGAGATTGTATCCATGGCCATCAGTGCCTTATTACAGTGAGGTTATTCACACACACAGTGGATGTAGGCCAATTTAGGCTGAACCACTTATATCCTGGTGCTCTCTCCTCTTCTCCTTATCTCATTCTCCTAGCCATTACGTAACTAAGCTGCCATTGTTGTTCATAAGTTAATCTTGGAAAAACCTTACCTGGTGGTGCTAATTCCAGCATCATCATTTTGGCGCCGTCTGTGGGAAGAGAAAAGAAGCTCTCTTCCTCTTCTTCAGCTTAACCTCCCCGAAGACTCTGGTGGTGAACCAGGCACTGCCCCTTGCGTGGATATGCTTCACCATTGAAAGAGGTCCTTTGAGGTACTAAGCTCATCTGCTACTCAAGCTTTATAGTGTTAACATATGGAACCAGAATTACCACTGCCTCTTCCGCCACCTGGGGTTAGAGGGCCGAGTTCCAGTCAGGCATCCCCCCAGTCCGAAATGGCGAAGGTAGCTGCAACCTTAAGATCTTTAGCTGTAACATAACAAGTTATGCAGGATAAATTTGCACAGCTCAGCCAAACTATGATGAGGCCACCTGTAGTCTCACCGGATATGATCACTCCGGCGGCTGTTCAGCCTCATCCTGACGCCAAGGGACCACCCCAGGCACCAATAAAGGACCAGCCTCCACCCCAGCGGAGAAGGGACGTTGCTGACCCTAGGCGCTTGCGCCTGGGGAAGCAAGGAAACCCTTGCCCAGAGGACAGGTATGATGATCTAGAGGCGAAAGAAGCCCCGAAAGACTGCTAGGAGCCATATGAGGTGTCAAATAACATTGTACGACCTCTTCGGCAAAGTCAAGGTTGTGTCGGTCGAAGAGGTGAAGAGGCCCAACAAAGAGGGTCAGCCTTTGATAGGTTAAGCAGAGGGTCGGCCTTTGAGAGATTGGGCCCGATGAATGACCTAAGACAGAGACTGTCGAGATCAAGGAGCGCAGTAGGCTCTCAAAGAGGGAACAGGCAGGGTTGATCAGATCAAGGCCGATACTGTGAAAGAAGAGGCAGGGAACAGGAAGAGGTCAACAACCGACGTGTTGCGGTAGGGGAATCCTCGGTCCATCCCATGGAGGTGGTAGGGGATAACCTCGGCCAAGTCGATGGCAGAAGACCATAGAATGACTCTATCCAGCGCCTTGAGGAGAAGATAGGAGACCTCATTAAAAGCAGGGACCCATTACAAAGTGGTTACTCAGAGGGCTCCCCATTTGTGGCTAGGATAGTGGGCTTCCCAACCCCAGCTAAGTTCAATCCTCCTGCAGTGTCTCCCAAGTATGATGGCAGCACTAACCCTGTACATCATATCGAGATGTACCAGTCGGCAGCAGACATTTACTCGATACCCGATGAGATGAAGTGTAGGGCCTTCTCTGGGACCTTAACAGGGGCAGCACACAGTTGGTTCACCTCCCTTTCGAAGAACTCAATTGAGAACTTCAAAGGCTTGGCTGAACGATTCATCCACAACTTCTACTTTGGGGTGAGGCCTTAAAAGAAGACTACCCACCTGCTGTATGTCAAGCAGGCCAAGGATGAGAGCCTAAGAGACTACATAGCAAGATTAAACAAAGAGAAGTTGGAGGTCGAAGATTATGAAGAGAACATAGCCATGACCGCCCTTATAGGAGGTCTTCAAAAGGGGAAGCTATTATGGAAACTTGCGGAAGACCCCCTAGGTCTATGGCGAAGCTTCTGGAAACCGCAGGGAAAGTAATGAATACGGAAGAGGTAATGGCCTCCAAGTATGAGGATGAGAACCGCGGTGGCAGTGGAAAGTCCTAAAGCAAGAAAGATGAGAAGAAGAGATCGGGTGATGACAAGTTCTCTCACTATAAACCTCTGATTGTAAGCTGCGAATACATCCTCAATGAGATTAAGGCTGACAGGACTCTGAGATGGACAGAGAAACTGAAAGCCCCACCACATAAGAGGAACAAAAACCTATGGTGCGAGTTCCACCAGGATCATGGCCATGTCACAGACAAATGCTTCGCCCTGAAGGATGAGATTGAAAAGATGCTAAAATCTGGAAAGTAGAGGAAGTATGTGGACGGTAAAGCTCCCAAGGGTGGAAGAGATGACCCTAAGAAAAGGAAAAATGATAGATGCCGTGAAAATATACCGGCTAGAAGAGATGATGATTCAGAAGGTGATGACGAAGACGATCCGGATCTTCCGCCGAAAGATGACAACACCCCGGTGAAGAGGGTCGGTACGATCTCCTTTGGTGTTGACACCATATGTGGAGGATTTACAAGAGGTGTCTCTGAAGTAGCTGATAGGAAGGCTCACGTAGCAGAGGCCAGGTCAGTGGACAAACTTGAAGTTGTGAATCTAACGTCTTCCGATACAGTGCAGAAGAGGAAGAAAGTAGACGTGGACACCCTCATAGTTGGGTTCTCTAGACTCGACTTCAAGGGTATCTTAGCCCCCCATGATGACCCACTGGTCATAACAACAAGGGTGCATGGGTGTGAGGTGCATAGGATCCTCATAGACGGGGGGATCTCGACGGACGTGATGTTCTGGCCTTGCTTCAAGATCCTAGGTCTTAGCAGAGCAAGGCTGGTACCCTATCATCACCCATTGATAGGCTTCAGTGGCGAAAAGGTCCACCCCTTGGGCATGTATGAGATGGACGTACGGATGGGTGATGAGTGGCCTAAGAGGTTAACCAAGAAGATAAATTTTTTCGTCATGGACGAGAACGTGTTTTCGGCCTATAACCTCATCATAGGAAGGGTGCCCCTTAAAGAGTTTGAAGATGTGCCGTCAACGATCCATCAGATGTTAAAATTCCCGACTCCTTATGGGATAGGGGAAGTGCAAGGTGATCGGACCACAGCACTAGAATGTTACTTTAACTCGATCGAAGAGAGAGCAGCCTATAAGAGGGTAACCACCAGTTATAACATCGATACGCTTGACCCAAGAGATAAAACAAAATTGAAGAAGGGAGAGGCCACAAAAGAGGTAGAATCCATCATCCTCAATGAGGACGAGCCGAAAAAAATCATCCAGGTCAGTAAAGCCCTAAATGCAGAAATTAAGGAAGAGCTGATAAACTTCCTCAGGAGGAAACAGAGTGTCTTCGCATGGAGTCACGCAGACATGCCCGACATCGACCCTGAAGTTATGAGTCACAGGCTCAATGTGACCAAAGATGCCAGGCCAATCAAACAAAGACGAAGAGTCTATTCCAGGGAGAAGTATGATGTCATTCGAGAAGAGGTCAAAAAGTTGGAAGAGGCTGAGTTTATACGAGAGGTTACATATTCAGAATGGTTGTCGAATGCAGTCATCGTGCCAAAGGCCAATGGGAAGTGGAGAATGTGTGTTGATTTCACTGACCTGAACAGATCTTGTCCAAAAGACAGCTATCCCTTACCTCAGATAGATCAGATGGTGGATGCAACGGCCGGACATGAGCTCATGAGCTTCATGGACGCGTATTCAAGCTATAACCAGATCTTCATGGATGCGGAAGACTCAGAAAAGACGACCTTCATTACCGACAAAGGGACGTACTACTACAAAGTGATGCCCTTCGGCCTGAAAAATGCAGGGGCAACATACCAACGTCTTGTTAATAAGATGTTCGAAGAGAAAATAGGTAAGACTATGTAGGTGTATGTAGACGATATGCTAACAAAGATCTTGAAGGTCATGTAACGGATCTCGAGAAGACCTTCGACATCATGGACTCATACAAAATGAAACTCAACCCCGCAAAGTGTGTCTTCGGAGTAGGAGCTGGGAAGTTCCTAGGATTTATCGTCAACCAGAGAGGGATTGAAGCCAACCCTGAAAAAATCAAGGCTTTACATGACATGAAGACACCGAGGAGTATCAAAGATGTTCAAAGACTTACGGGAAGAGTGGATGCCCTTAACAGGTTTGTTTATAGGGCAACAGACAAGTGCCTTCCATTCTTTAAGGTGCTGAGAAAGGCCTTCCAATGGGACGAAGAGTGCGAAAAAGTCTTCAACCAACTCAAGTCTTATTTAGGGTCTCCCTTATTGCTGTCTTGGCCTGTAGCAGAGGAGAAATTGTACGTATATATGGCAGTCTTCGAATCATCCATCAGCGCAGCCATAATACGGGAAGACGCTGGAATCCAAAGGCCTGTATATTTCAACAGCAAGGCCCTTCAAGGGGCCGAACAAAATTACCCTCGTATGGAAAAGATAGCTTACGCCTTGATACATGCCTCGAGAAAGATGAAGCCTTACTTCCAGGCCCACTACATGGTTGTCCTCACTGACTCCCCACTAAGACAGGTCCTACATAAACCTGAGAAGTCAGCGATTGATGGCGTGGGCCATTGAATTGGGGGAGTACGATCTTACCTACCAACCTAGGACGACCATCAAGGGGAAAGCCCTCGTAGACTTTATCGCTGAGTTTACATGGGAAGAGGCTGAGGTAGAGAATGACCTAGTGGGTGTGGAAAACCGCGGTGTCTTCTGAAATTCGAAAGAGACGACACCAAACATCTTCCAAGATCAGGAAGAGATTGCATCCAACGGAGCCAGGAAACAAGTTGCGAAAAATGAGGAAGACTGGTACCTCTTCAAAAAAGGAGTCATGACGGAAGGGGTCTTCTCATCAGGTACAGATATTTGGAGCCTCTTCGTTGATGGCTCTTCCTATGACAATGGAAGCGGTGCGGGGTTGATACTCTCAGCTACAGATGGTGCCAACATTGAATACTCTTTGAGATTCAACTTCCGAGCTTCTAACAATGAGTCCGAGTATGAGGCCATGATAACATGTCTCTCATTGGTAAAGACTCTTCGCGTAAAGCGACTCCTACTCCACAGCGACTCGCGATTAGTTATCAATCAAGTATTGGGAATCTATGAGGCTAGAGATGAAAGGATGGCCAAATACCTGAAAAGAGTGAAAACAATGTTAGAACATTTTGAAGAGGTAAGACTGAAGAGAGTGCCTCGATAAAGTAACAGCCACGTAGATGCATTGGCAAGGTTGGCCTCGGTAACGAAGACATATGTTAGAAGGACAATTCCGATCGAGGTCTTGGGGAAGGCAGCCATTGAGCAAGAAGAGGTATAAAACCCTTGTCACAATTTGAACTTAGGAGAATCATGGATAGACCCCCTCTTCATATATATCAGAGAGGGAGAGTTGCCTGAATCCAAGTTAGAAAGGCAGAAATTGAGATATAAGGCTGCCAAGTTCTCGGTAGTAGGAGATGTCCTGTACAAGAAAGGATTCTTGCTACCTCTCCTCAGATGTGTGCACCCCACAGAAGTTCCCCGGGTCTTACGGGAGGTCCATGAGGGTTCTTGCTCTAGCCACATAAGGGGAAGACCCTTGGCCAAAAGAATCATCACCCAGGGGTACTGGTGGCCAACCCTGTCTAAGGACGCTGCAGCCTACGTGAGGAAATGTGATAAATGCCAGAGGTTTGCCACCATCCCTCATCAGCCTCATCAACCTATGACGTCAATCACTTCTCCATGGCTATTTGTAGTATAGGGGATTGACTTAGTAGGGCCCCTACCAAGAGCTCCCTATAATTATAGATTCTTGATAGTTGCCATCGACTATTTTTCAAAGTGGGTGGAGGCAGAGCCGATGATAACGATCACGGAGCAGAAGACCTTCAAATTTATTTGGAGGAATATCATATACACAAACACTCTCATCTCGAGCAATGGGACCCAGTTCAAGAACTCCTCTTTAGAAAAATATTGCCTAAGAGTAAGAATAAAGCAATTATTCTCATCTCCTGGCCGACCTCAGGCAAATGGTCAGACCGAGGTCACAAATAGAATAATTCTGGATGGAATCAAGAAGAGGTTAGAAGATGCGAAGGGAAGATGGACTGAAGAGGTCTACGCTGCGTTATGGGCCTACAGAATCACGATAAGGACACCAACAGGAGAAACCCCGTTCATGTTGGCAGATGGCTTGGAGGTCGTCATACCAACGAAAGTAGGGCTCCCAACTCATAGGATTCAGACCTATGACCCGAAAATAATGGGGAAGAGAGGAGGCTAGACCTCGATCTTATCGAAGAAAGAAGAGAGGACGCAGAGGTCAGACAAGCAGCCTACCAACAGAGGGCAGTGAAATTCTACAACCAGAGGGTGATGTCAAGACCCATTGCAGTGGGAGACCTAGTGCTAAAGAAGACCTTACAGAAAGCAAACAAACTCCACCAAGCTGGCACGACCCCTACAAAGTGACATAAGAGGTTGTGCCTGGCACTTACAGGATAGAAAACCTAGAAGGAGAACCTTTCACTAATCCATGAAATGCTGATCACCTAAAGAAATATTACATATGATGTTGCATGATTTTGTGTAATTGTACCATCTTGTCATGAAGAGGTTATTAATAAAAGATCAGTTCCCATGGTGGTACTTGCTCCATTTTGCACTTGTCCTTAACATCATTGATTTGGTGAGATTAATTATGAGGATAACATCTTAGGTGTTGACCTCAGACCTTTATAACATCATTCAGTGGTGACGAGGTCTGAGGTCAACCACCATAATGGGATGACCTTAGACCCTTACAACATCATTCAGTGGTGACGAGGTCTGAGGTCAGACACCATAATGAGATGACCTCAGACCCTTAACATCATTAATTTGGTGAGATTAATTATGAGGATAACATCTTAGGTGATGACCTCAGACCTTTATAACATCATTCAGTGGTGACGAGGTCTGAGGTCAGACACCATAATGGAATGACCTCAGACCCTTAACATCATTAATTTGGTGAGATTAATTATGAGGATAACATCTTAGGTGATGAACTCAGACCTTTATAACATCATTAAGTGGTGACGAGGTCTGAGGTCAGACACCATAACGGGATGACCTCAGACCCTTAACATCATTAATTTGGTGAGATTAATTATGAGGATAACATCTTAGGTGATGACCTCAGACCCTTACAACATCATTCAGTGGTGGCGAGGTCTGAGGTCAGACACCATAATGGGATGACCTCAGACCCTTAACATCATTAATTTGGTGAGATTAGTTATGAGGATAACATCTTAGGTGATGACCTCAGACCTTTATAACATCATTCAGTGGTGACGAGGTCTGAGGTCAGACACCATAACAGGATGACCTCAGACCCTTAACATCATTAATTTGGTGAGATTAATTATGAGGATAACATCTTAGGTGATGACCTCAGACCCTTACAACATCATTCAGTGGTGGCGAGGTCTGAGGTCAGACACCATAATGGGATGACCTCAGACCCTTAACATCATTAATTTGGTGAGATTAATTATGAGGATAACATCTTAGGTGATGACCTCAGACCCTTACAACATCATTCAGTGGTGGCGAGGTCTGAGGTCAGACACCATAGGTGATGACCTCAAACCCTTACAACATCATTCAGTGGTGACGAGGTCTGAGGTCAGACACCATAATGGGATGACCTCAGACCCTTAACATCATTAATTTGGTGAGATTAAATATGAGGATAACATCTTAGGTGATGACCTTAGACCTTTATAACACCATTCAGTGGTGATGAGGTCTGAGCTCAGACACCATAATGGGATGACCTCAGACCCTTTACATCATTAATTTGGTGAGATTAATTATGGGGGTAACATCTTAGGTGGCGACCTCATACCTTTATAACACCATTTAATGGTGACGAGGTCTGAGCTCAGACTACTAATTTGGTTTAGGTAAACACCATTGCATAAGCTTTAGAGAAAAAACATCATGACACACAACAAAAGAAGATGGTCCTCTTCAGAAATAAGAAAATATTCAGAGATTACAAAAAATGGAAAAGAGCCATGTTCATTCATAAATTATAAATATGCAGAGATTACAAAATTAGGGGTTATAATGTTCAGAAATTCTTTTAAGGGTTTGAGGGGCGAATGCAGGCATCTTCGGCTTGGTTAGGTTGGACAATGTTGGTCACCTCAGTAACGTCTGCCCCTCCAACCTCAGTGCCGTCCATCGTTGCAGTCTCGACAGGCGCGAAAGCCTCCTCCTCAACCTCCTGAAGGGCCTGGGCAAACTGAGGATCAGTAAAGCCAAGGCCTGTGAAGTCAGCGGATCTCAAAGTACCAGCCTCCTTCTCCCTGAAATCAGCCCACTTGATAGTGGCTTTGATACCTCTTTCAAGGTATTCAAAGCCAAAGCTCATAAACTCGTCAGAATTTTTGTATTCGGCTATTATCCCCTCTGAGGCATCATCCAGGGCTGCCTTCACGGTCGAGCTGACCTTCTGCTATAGTACATCGTCCTTGGCCTTCAGGTCAGCAGCATGGTCTTTATTAAGCCGAGAGACCTCCTTCTCCAGCCTCTTCACCTTCTTATCAGATTCACCCAACTAAGACTTAAGCCGGTTGATCTCTGCGTTCAAAGAACTCTGGACCTTCTCAGCCTCTTGACCCTTCTGGATGAGGGGCAACTTCCTCAGAGTCCAATTGGAGAGGTGGTGCATCGCTGCCAAGCCCTGCAGATTTTGCGATTAGGAATGAGCAAAGACAAATCAGAGGTTACACTTAGGAATTGGAAAGAAAAGTGAGGTCATACCTGATTGGATCTGTGAATGCCGAACTCAACCAGCAAAGGAGTATGAAGTGACCTGAAGAAGCGCTTGTCGGCCTCAGTCATTGTAGAGCCGGAAGCATCTAGGGCTTGAATACTATGGCCGACTATACTATCAGTACTCTTCAACTGCTCTAGACGAGCTGGCAGAGCGTCTGCTGAAGAAATGGGGATGGCAGTGTCAGCATTCTTCTTCTTCGACCTCTGATCCTCAGGGGCATGATCAACTGGATCCCTCTTCTTTATGGCTTGGGGCTTTGAGGCAGAGGGAGCTAGGGGAGGATCATTAAGTCCATCTTTCTTCGCAAGTCTCGTCAAGCTGGGTGCAGCCATTTCCCAGAGTTCGTCTGAGATATCGTTCGGACGCTCTGCAAAAATCAATAGATCTGAGTTAGAAGATCAGACATAGATAAACTCAGAGGTTCAACTTCAAATAAAAAGCACTTACCGAGCTCAGAAAGAGGACTTCCACCCAGACCTGTCTCAGAGAGGTAATGGGGGGTCATCAAGTGTTCGAACCTGACAAACAGACCATGTACCCCCTGATCTTGAAGGGCTTTCACCTTCTGAAGGTTCTATGGGCTCAGGCCAGGGTCAGCCATCACAGACATTGTGACCTTACCCCACCTAAGGCGCATCCTCGGCTCCAGAATGGACGAGGGAGCACATGGGCCAAATTCCCATGGTCCAGAGGAAAAAAAGTAACGTGGCTTCCAGTTGTGGTTGGAAGTCTGAGTTACTTGAAGCATATTTTTCTTTGGCTTCCGAGCTACAAAATGATAGTAGCTCGGATGATTTTTAGCAGAAGAGGGAACATAACAACCAACAAAGACCTGAACTGGAAGGTCTGAGTGGTGGACAACCCTCCACAAGATTATGGCCCCTATTATGACCCTCCAGGCATTAGGGGATAGTTGGGAGGGGGGAAAATTGATATAGGCAATGATAGATTTGATAATTAGATGGATGGGTAGATGAAACCCCAACTTGAACAGTTGCTCGTACAAGCAGATTTCGCCGTCTCGGCCATGAAAAGCCCTCTCTTACCTCAGAGGTCTTCTTAGCTTTATGGAGGGACTGATGGAATATAGATATCTGAAGCATAGGAGGTCTACCTCAGTTACAGTACTCTCGATCTCGTCCACCTTAGAGACATCGACGTCACTTCCAGCGTCATCATCATCTGGCTTAACGTCGGCCGGAGCAGATATTGGTGGGTTACCCGAGAACCTCTGAGCGAACTCGGCACCGGTGATGGCCGACATAGGAATGGCGTCAAGGGGTGGAGGGATGGCCACACTCAACTCAACAAACTCAACCTCTGAGGAAGAGGCTGAGGCGCTTGAGGTGTTATGAGATGAGACCCGGCTGGAGACCTCGGCCTGATCAGGCCGAATTTAGAAGTCCATTGCCTCCTGAAAGGAATCCATATACATGGGGTCTGAGGTAGAAGACTCAGACTCTGACATTGGTATAGGTTCGACAGGAACCTCTGCCTGGTTTAAAGACTCTTAAGGATCAGGATATACCACCTTCAGGGGTGGTGGGAAGATGGGCTAATAGGGAATTTTTGTAACCTACGAGCCTCCTCCTGTGCTCTTTCTATTTGTCTGATTTTTTCTAAAGCCTTCTCTCTAAGGGAGGGGAACTCCTCAAGAAGTTGATATAGAGGTCTGAGCATACGAGGCAGACTATACACTTGACCAACTCTCCTAAGTAACAAATAACGCTGGTGATCTGGCTAAAGATCAAAGTTAGGTTTTTGAGCAAGAACAGTATGAACAATCAACCAGAGAACTCATAAGCTAACCAGAAAATGCATGAGACCACCGAAAAATGCATAAACCAGCCGAAAAATGCAAAGAGCAGGACACAGAAAAATGGAGAGGAAGAGATAACGAGGGGTACCTGAAGAAAATCGAGGAAAATCGAGGAAGGAATTCTTGGTAAATAGGCCCCCAAATGTACTCCCAATCGCGAGTTCTTCTAGAAAGAGAGAGAGTTGCAGAAATGTCCAAGTTCGGAGAAGGAGAGAAATGAAGAAGATAGAAGAGAAATGGGGACTTTTAGCCTTAAATATGAATTCACCCCCCCAAGGCCCATCATTGCCTTGGGAGGCCAACCGACAACCAGCATAATTACCCTTGTCAGACACGTGTGCCACCAGTAATTGACAACTGTAAAAGGGAATATTGGAACAGAGCAATAGGACCTCAGAGTTGTAAACCCCAGTCATCTGCCTTCACATATAACTAAGGGCTGGGGGGTGATTGATATGCCCCAAGTGTGACCTCGGCTCGAAGACACCAACCTCGACCGACATCATGGACGACTTTGGAGAAGCCTTGGGCATGCGGTATCAGCCCTCGGCCATAGCGAGGTCGGCCGTATCAAGGTCGGCCCAGGCTGACACTGCCACCAGCCTCTTGAAAGGGCATCGCATGCATCACAAGGACCAGTAGCATTCTCGTATACCTTGGAATGGAAACCTCGGCCAGACATAAGCCGAGATCATAAGAAGCCACCAGCAACCTCATCAAGACATTAATCTATGCTCCAAACATGCCAGCTCAACCTCGGCTCAGGCCGACCTTATCCATTATCGCGGCTGGGATTAGGCCGAGACCACTATGGTCAACTCGGACTGAACGGGCACCTGGACTTACCAACCTCGGCCTCTCACAGGCCGAGGTCATACTCTAGGAGTGATATCCGAGCATCTGCTGACATTTGGATAAGGGCACATAGATACAAGTCAGTTATAATAAGATTATTCCCCACACGTGGGGAGAATATTGCATCATCATTCTCTACATGTGACAGTGACATATGGCTTTCCCATATTGGTGAGGAAATCACACACATCACATTACATGCATGGGGGGTACATTACACCCCCCATGTACTATATATAGAGATCATCCTCTATCTTACAAAGGATCCCAAAAAAACAACCCTAGCTGAAACTTTATCTAGATACACAATAGAGAGAGAGAGAGCTTGAGAGATTGTATCCATGGCCATCAGTGCCTTATTACAGTGAGGTTATTCACACACACAGTGAACGTAGGCCAATTTAGGCTGAACCACTTATATCCTGGTGCTCTCTTCTCTTCTCCTCATCTCATTCTCCTACCCATTACGTAACTAAGCTGCCATTGTTGTTCATAAGTTGAGCTTGGAAACACCTTACCTGGTGGTGCTAATTCCAGCATCATCATTTTGGTACCATGCCTTTGTTGTTCATAAGTGGTACCATGCCTTTGTTATTCCATGCCTTTGTTGTTCCAGCATCTCATTCTCCTACCCATTACGTAACTAAGCTGCCATTGTTGTTCATAAGTGGACAAACAACAAGGCCTTCTATAAAGATCCTCAAATGGTACCATTCCGATGGTAAACTGGTAGGAGTTATTATAAGAGAACTCCACCAATGGAATGTATTTCTCCTAACTTCGCCTAAAGTCAAGTATGAACATCCTGAGAAGGTCCTTTAACGTCTGATTAATCCGCTCAGTTTTCCCATAAGTCTGCGGGTGATACGTGGTGCTTAATCACAAATAAGTACCCATAGCCTCCTGAAAACTCAACAAAATCGGGACACATAAATCTTGTCCCTATCTGACACGATATTAATCATCACCCCTTGCAACCTCATTATCTCGGTAATAAATAACTACGCGTATTACCTCATCTCATAATCTGTATAAAGTGATAAAAAATGGGCCACCGATCTACAATCACCCAGATGGAGTCGTGACCTCTCTATGATGTCAATAACCTAGTAGGGAAGTCCATCGAGATTCTCTCCCACTTCTACATTGGGATCTCAAGTGGCTACTACATCCATGTCGGTATCTAGAGGTCTATCTTCACTAGCTGGTAAGTAGAACACTTTGAGACAAACTCCTCTATGTCCCACTTCATCCCTGACCACTAATACTGCCAGTGCATATCCTGGTACATCTTATCCTCGTCGAGATGTACTGTAAACCATGACCTGTGAGATTCAATCATCACTGCATGTCTCAAGTTCGCATCCTTCGAAATAATAAGCCTCCTATTGAAGCATAAGACTCCCTCAAAACTGATCAAGTAGGACTCTAACCCATTTACAAATAACTATCTCACCCCATCCTGACAAAATTGGTCCCCGATCTGTGCTTTTACTACCCACATAACGATGTCAAGTGTGATAGCCAAAACTGACATGTAAGCTCTGGCGATGTCATCGTCATGTCGAAGCTTACCCCACTTCGCCTTCCATACCTCTACTATCTCTCTAGTAAGTTGTCGGATCAACACATCTGCCACCACGTTATCCTTCCCAAGATGATACTGAATATCAAACTAGTAATCCATCACAAATTCCAACCATCTCCTCTGTTGCATATTCAGATCCTTCTGCGTGAACAGATACTATAGCGACTTATGGTCAGTGAATAAATTGAACCTCTCACCTAAAAAATAGGGCTTCCAAATCCTCAAGGCAAATACAATCACTGCTAACTCCAGGTCATTTGTGAGGTAATTCCCCTTGTGGAGCTTAAGCTTACGAGATGCACAAGCTATAACCCTATCCTCCTGCTGCAAAAATATGGTACTCCACTCCTTCCTTAGTCTATACAAACACGGGAGCTAAAGTCAATTATAATTTAGCTCATAAAAAACTAACTGTAATAGTCATCCCAAACGAACGGTACCCCTTTACTAGTCAGATTATTCAACGGACCTGTAATCATCTAGAAGCCCTTTGTGAAGTGACGATAATACTTGGCCAACCCTAAAAAGCTTTGAACCTCCATCAGTGTTGTGGGCTGTACCTACTCGCTCATCGCTAATAACTTACTCGGATCCATAAAAATTCCTCTGTCCGATACCATTTTCCCCCAAAACTGCACCTCCCTCAACCAAAATCTGCATTTCTCAAACTTGGCATATAGTTGGTGATCCCGTAATGTCTACATAACCAAACGCAGATGCTCGGCGTGCTTACCCTTAGTGCAAGAATAAACTATAATGTCGTCGATGAACATAATCATGAGCTGGTCAAGAAACTCCCTGAAGACCCTGTTCATGAGGTCCATGAACACTACCTGCACACATTAGTCAACCTAATGGCATCACATTAAACTCGTACGATCCATACCATGTCAAGAATGCGGTCTTAGGAACATCCTCCTCCCTGATATGTAACTGGGGATATCTCAACCGCAAATCTCTCTTCGAGAAGAATGAGCTCCTCTCAACTGATCAAAGATGTCATCGATTCGAGGTAACATATACTTATTCCTAATCGTGGCCTTGATCATCTCCTGGTAGTCTACACACAGAGGAAGTGACCCATCTATTTTCTTCACAAACAACACTGGTGCACCTCACGATGATGTACTCAGCGTAATAAAGCCCTATCCTAAGAGCTGCTGAATATGATCCCTTAACTCCCTCATTTTTACTTGTTCCATAAGGTACGCTGCACGTACGATTGGCCTCATACCAGGCGCTAAATTAATTATAAACTCAATCTCTCGGCAGGTAGCAACCTGGGTATCTCCTCGAAAATATCAGCAAACTTTCTAATAATTAGAATAGAGTCCAAGGAGACAACTACCTCCTATAAGGCCCCCTACTCGATATAATAAAGGCGCGCGGTCGATCCTACCTCGGGGAAGAGGCATCTCCATGATGAACATCTCCTACCCCGAAATGGAGAATACAATGGTCCTATCAAAATAATCCACTAGCTCCCTGTCCACGACTAACCAATCCATATCCAAAATAACATTGTATCCCTACATATCTAACACTAGTAGATCGAGTGATAGACATAATCTCCCAAGGTCTATATCCACTCCCCTACAAATAAAGTGTATAAGGGCCCTGCTACCTAATGGTGAGTCTACACACATAAGAAGACTGTCGGTTGTCTCTTATAGACTGGTTGTGCATACAAATCTGGTACTTATAAATGAGTGTGAAGCTCTTATATTGAACAATACCATACCCATATGCCCATGAATAGGTAATGTACCCTTTATTACTGGTGGTGCCTGTAGTGCTTGAGGTATGAATGCATCCCGAACATTATAAACACATCCACACTGTAACTGTCCCTGCTACTGTGGGAATAGTGGCACTGGTGCTGCCGGTGGTAACTGTGCTTGCTGGTGCTGCTGGGCACCCTTCGATTGCCCTTTTTCTAGATGTGAGAAGTCCATCTTTAGATGTCCCATCTCTCTATAATTAAAATAATGACCAGGAAAGCTTCTCTAACTCTGGCCCCAATAGTCTAATCGGGGTTGTTCGTATTGCTGGACCTGATGGCACCGACCTTGCCAGTTACCCTCATTATTCCATTAACCCTGGAAGACCTAGGGAACCTGCTACTGATGATGATGATAAGGGCCCTTATGTCCCTATCTATACCCACCACTCTCGGGTCTGAAACCTCATGATCTGAACCTCTTAGTCAGATCTCCCTATCGAAAATCTCGCTCGTGCTACCTGCTCATCTGCTGTTGTTGTGCCACAATGGAACCATTTCATCATACCTTCCCACTCTGACTGGTCTCTCCCATTCTCTTTCTTCCCTTCATGTGGAAGCAATGATCCTGACAGCGTTGTAGTGCGACATTGACGACCTCAGTGTAACTCTTCAACATCAGATTACCCAACAAGTGCTGTCAGATTCTCGAGTTAAGTCCATCCCTGAACTTTAACACTATTTTCTCTTTAATGTTGATCTCATCCTTCGCAAAATTATCTAAACGAGTGAACTCCTCTTTGTAATCTACTACTATTTGGTCTCTCTGAGAAACATTGAGGAACTTCCATCGCATCTTTGTCGGAATAGCGGACGAAAAATACTTGCAGTCATACCACACCCAGAACTCATCAGTGGTTATAACATCCCTCTACCCTGTTGTGGTAACAGACTCCCACCACTGTAAAGTCACTCCCACTAGCTTAAAAGTATCTAGTATCTGCTTTTGCGTCTCACTACACTCCACAAGGAAAAAATGGCGGGTAATATCCTTCTTGCACTGGACGACTACCACTACATCCGAGCTGCCCAGAAACTCTGGTGGATGGCCCTTGTGAAAGGCCTCCCTCACTCACTCCCAAATTGAAGGGCTCGAATTAGTCTAAATGACAGGTGACACCTGCAGCTGTGGATGGGCCTGGGGAAAGTGTTGTGCCATTGCAATCATCATCACATTAACTTCTTATGCCATAATGTTGACCACCTCTGCAGTCGTAATGTTCCCCTGTGTGGATTCCTCCCCATCACTCACTTTTATCTTACGATTTCTCTTTATCAGCATCTGAAATGGGATCGAAATTTGTATTATCTCACAGTTATATAAACAACAATTAGCAAAACAACGTAAACACGTAAATGCGCAAATATGAATTTAATAGTCCTAAAAATAAGGCTCTATATCTAAGGACACTATGCTAAAATGTACAAAGCCACATAGATCCTATAGAACCACAGAACCTGATGCTCTGATACCATCTTTGACACCCCACCTATTAAAATAATGAGTGTCTAACCCGTTACCAAACTAAAAAGGTAGTCCCATATGCCTCATTCTCAATATCACTATTGAAATTTAATTAATTACTAACCACCTATTATCTTAACAAACATTGCTTAATTTTAATCATTAATTAACATGCCAAAATAAAACCATTCAATCATAATCCAACATAAATAAAACAAAATAAAAAATTCACACCACATGAGGAAGTCTAGATGCATAATATAAAATCGGGCACCGAATAAACCATCGGTTACTAAAATCCAATCCAAATATCTTAATAAAATAAATAACTAAAAATAATTAAGTCTGAAATAAAGGGGCAACATGCCCAACTAATAATATAAATAGAGCCTAGTCAAGAATGCAATAACTTAAACGACTACTCATAACTCTACAAGCCTCCACATCTGCTGCAACTATGTATCCATGGAAACAGTAATAATCCTTGGTGTCCATATGGGTGGACACCTAAAAGTTTTTGGAAAATAATCTTACGTGGGCCAGAGCCCAAGACATTTGAAAAACATTTGCAAGTAATTAAGATGCAATAAATAACTATGCAGTAAAACTTTCCATATTTAAGCCGGTGTTGCATTTCCACGAAATACTTCTCATCTCTCATCTATAGTGGGCACTTAGCGTAATCATTTTACCCCGCCTAGTTACACTACCCAACCTAACTAGTCTTATTGCAAATATCACTTTTACACTACCCAGACTCGAATACTATCTAACTCTGATTTCTTAATAAGCTTTCTCAACCGCTTAATTAATTATCTCTTCATTAGTTATTCTCATAACTTTACTCCAATTATATACTACACATTCACACTTATTGTAATATGCTCGTATGCAATGTACTTCACTATCATATACGTTTAATAGAAATGCCACGTATATACACATATACAAATATACATCACTCATTATATATGCAACTGCACTCATGAATGTCCTCTACATTCTGAACACAAGATCACTAGCATGCTATCATGCTACAGGAATATCCTCCACACTCTGGGCAGTTGGGTCGGGATCTCACTACTAAGGATGAAAACTTCAAATGAATATTGGAGGCGATCATGGCCTTAATACCATGGTCATAATCATACCACATTGTTCCACGGGACTCCAACCCTACATCACATGGGCATACACAACACCTATGACCGAGGGGAATGGTACTACTTTAGCTAAGATTCGCCAGAGTGACCTCCCACGGCGCGCAACCTCCCTAATAGCATATCCGCTAGGATGGGTATGTTTCATATAAATATCATGCACACATATATTATCCTTATTCATATATATACTTCCTATATACCCATATATATCATAATCTCGGCTAATCCGTGCCAATCGCTCAAAGCACAAGCCTACTTATCCCATGTCTACTCCCCCGACTCTTAATTTATTTTAGTTCTCATTAAATAAATAGACTAATAGCATCACACTTCTAAACTACTTAGTTTAGACAACACATTCTAAGACACCCCCAAGACTCTCCTTAGGTCCCTATCACTTCCCTATTTACAATAGAACCCTAGGTCATACCCTTAATACCAATATAAAGGCCACCCGGCGCCCTTGACCCCGTTTAACTCTGATTAACTTCCTAGCTCGAGCGAAAGCTCAATAAATCTTTGAAGGGCTATAAATACCCTTTCCAACGGTCCACCCCATGCATGAATTGGGCTTGCGATTCCGTTTCATTGTCAAAAACCTATCTCGAGGCCACTAGTCACTCCCGGGCCCCTGTTTTGACCCAAATCAACTTCCTGTCCCTAGTGAAAGCTCAATAAGTATTTGAAGGGCTTTGAATTCCCTTTCTAACGGTCCATATCGTTCGCAAATCGAACTTACCATTCAAATGAACAATCCATTTTTCTCCTAAAATTGATTGGGAGACCACCAGGCACTCCCGGGATCGATTTGACTCTTGTCAGCTCTTCATCGTGAATGAGACTGAATTAATACTTAAAGGGAACTAAATAATTTTTCTAATGGTCCACCCTGTGTGCGAAACAGACTTACGATATGGACGAGAGACCTGTTTTACTCTTAAGGGTCATCGGGAGCTTTCAGGCCCCGTTTGGCAAATGTTAACTCTCCGAACCGAACGAGAGTGAATGAATTTTCGAAAGTTTATGAATACCCTTTCCAATAGTCCATTTCGTGCGCGAATCGATCTAACTATTTGGACAAACGATCCGCTTTCCTTCGAGAATCTCCTGTCCAAAAGACCATTGGGCGCTTTCGAGCCCAATTTCACCAAAGTTAACTCACGAACCCGGGACAGAACCAATGGATTATTAAAGGTATCTGAATACCCTTTCCAATGGTATGTATCATGTACAATTTGGACTTACAGATTGCGTGTTATGATCATTTTTCTGAGAAATCTGCATGAGGTTGTCGAATAGCAAACCCATTTCCCGGCCTATCGACAGTGTGTTTGGGGATGCATGCCAATTAGCAGCATAAGGACAATGTTGATTGACACCCCCTTGACCCTATATAAGGAGAGAATGAGGTCACTTTGAAAGGCACCCTACAAATATCTCTCTCAGTGATCTCAACGTGGTTTCTCCATTGAAATCTTTCCTACACATTCCATCTCTATCCCTTTCGCACCCAATTTAGCAAAATATTTTCTCTATCATCCTACAAACTCCATACACTTGAAAAGGTAACCTTTTCAACAATCAAGATCAACCTTAAAGTCTCCAAAGAAGGTCTAAATATATCCACTCTCTTATAATATCCTTGTTTTCGCATTAATCATCTAACCCTTACTTTATCATTTCATCTTTATTAGTCCATACATATTAATAATCTTACTTTTTATTAGTAGTATTTTCTATTAAAAAAACCCAAAACAAGAAAAAATAGAGTTTTGTCATAAATTCCAAACATGATTCCTCACTACATATTCTCAAATTAGAATATCCTTTTACTACACACACATATCTCAATAACCCTATCCTAATGTTACATGCAAACTACATGGAATTTGATGCTTTTTTAGGCTACATAAGCATCTCGGGTTAAAACTCAAGAGTCGATTCCTCTTTTCATATTCATATATTATTGCATTTGTGATTTTTATTCGCGCTTTATCTAATATATATTATCGTTTCACCATAACGATCGATATCCCGATAAGCGCAAATATTATGTTTTTAATTACTATTTTGGGAAGACTTCTATGGATGATCTCATTTCGCCTTTCTCCATGACGTGGGTTGAGAAATTCCATTCTCCATTTATATATACGAGTGCACACATTTCACGAAGTTTTTAAGGAGAATAATAGCACATGACCATGAGAGACCAAAAGGGAGGGGTGGGTTCCTAACACCTTATCATTTTATAACATATCCCCTGAACCTTTGAACTATTGATTTCACAAGCATCAGAATGTGTTTGATGCCATTCTCTCGAGGCGAGAACATTTTTTTTCCTATTTTTTGCTAAATTAGTTGGCGACTCTATTTATTTACATCACCCCACATCGACGACATCTGAAGTACCCCTATAAAGGGTGCGGGACCTTCATTCTTCTCTCCCTCCAACCGACCGCGCAAACACTGAAACCCAGAGGAAGGAAGGAAGGAGTGGGTATGGCCACAGTGGCAAGTCTATTGATGGTTAGACTCTATTTGCAAGGGACTTATCATTATTTACTTGTGTGAACATGAACCTATTTGTATGTTCCCTTTATCCTCTATTTATTTCTTATATATATTTATCTCATGCTTATATCACCTATCACTCACTTTTCACTTTCACTCACCTTTGACTTTCACTCACTTGTAAATATCTTCCATGTACACCTCATACTACTTACAGTTATACGTAGGATCACTTATATCCACATGTTTCACACACCACTTAGAATATCCATGCTTAGGTTTCACCAGCACACACCTCCACTTATCATACTTGTATATATCCATGGTCACTTGCACATATCACACACCACTTAGAATATACATGCTTAGGCTCACTACCACACACTCACACATATCTATGCTTAGTGTAATCTTCATGCTCCATTCTAGATTTTGAGAATGCAAAATAATCCCAGGGTGGTTCTAAACAAAGATTGCAACACCAATTTAAATGCGAAAGCCAATTTTAAAACATATTTTATATTTTTATCCTAAGCATGCATCTATTATGATAAAACATATAAATCATTCAAGCATTCAACAAATGCCAAGTTTTAAGAAAAAAAACATTTCGAGTGAAAACCTTTTATTCACTTAGAAATTCACAAGACAATCAACTTACCCACTACTTGATAACCACGACAAGCATAATGCGCTAATCTTCAAAAATCTCTAATGAACAACTATGATCCTTGCAAGAATCACATGACCGTAGTCCTCCGTCAGCCTCAGCCTTCATCTTCAGTGGTGAATCTCCGCAAGTATCATAAATCGGCAATGGAGATCCTCTACACAAAAGGTGTATGCAAAGATACAAAACTTTCTAGGGTTTAAATTCATGCACAAGAATAATATTCAAGGATGTTTTGTTGTGAATTAAATGGTATTGTTACAACAGAAAAGGTGAAGAACTTTCGCAAAAGTTATGCACAAACGAATGTGGCAAAAGTCTTAAATATTTTGAACATGAAACAGGTGTTTAAACAAAACTTAAGGTGGCTCGCCATTGGAACGAGTTGAACAGGTCGTTATAATGACAAAAGCATGTCGTTCGAAAGAGATTTCATCTCGCTTCTAATGACCTAAATGAAATTAAAACAGAAAGCTTTCGTTAGATCAAAATTAGAACCTGGCTTTCAAATGAGGGATCTAACGGCATGAGGATTTCATTTAAATGACATGGAGATGTCATTTGAATGACATAAAGGAAAAATCAAGTCCCGCCTACAGTTTACTCAGAAAACATTTTTCAAAAATAAAAAGTTCATGTCCGTCTTTTGAAAAAATAAACATCCAAAAATATAATTCTGTAAATTAATTCATACTCTAAATTGTTTAATACCTCATCGAGATATCAGGTAGTCTTTAAACTTGGAGATGATTGAGTTCGATTCGTCTTGACGATGCATGACGATTTGTAACGAAACATGCTAAACTAGACTAAAGCTATGCTATGAACAATCCTAAAAAAATTATTTTTACAATTCTCCCCCTTTAGCTATTCCGGTACAAAACAAACAAACATTCCCGAACACCAAATTAGAATAAAAATATCCTATAACAAAAATACTCACAACCTTCCAAACCCTAGAACGAAATGGCATAAGTCTCCATCTTAAAAAAATTCTTCTTCTTCCTAAACTTTGTCTTTATCCGTGTGTCTTTGAATACCACTTTAAGTACCCACACACGTGAGACAAAAAACATATACCCTCGTAACGCATCGAGTTTGAAACAAAGTAAAACTCATATAATTCTCCCTCATAAATCAAACTCATTTTAATTTGCTAACCCCCTTTGTTTTTATCGAAATAGATAAATAGACAAATAAGTAGAAGCATAAACATGAAATACAAAGAATCACATAGAAGATAAATCGTGCACATGTAATGATCATCTCATGATAAACAACCAACTATTTTTTGAAAATTAGTTTTTCCAAAAAAATGTAAAACTTACAAAAATAAAATATAATACCATATATACCAAATGCAAAATATATCAAAGAAAATTTGGCACACATATATAGGTATAAACAACCACAAAACATGAAACAAAACACATAACTTTACACACTTGCATAGTATCGATGTGTCCAAACGTGTGGTATGGAATGAATTGGTGTGAACTAGTAACAAAAGAATTATAACCCAAACACTCAAATATATTCAAGAAGTTATAATTGACCTCAAAACTTAATCAAACTAAGTTTTAGCCTCAAGTGACAAATAAATTTGAACTTAATGAACAAAACAGGCACAATGCACACAAGCCTAGAATATTGATATTTCTACAAATCACTAGCGTCATGACAAAATAAGCATAACTAGGTATCATTGTGCAAATCCGTTGGTCTTCAACTAAAACCCCCCAAAAGATAAACATGATCATATATTCTATTCTTTTGGAGTGATTTCTTTTGAATGATCAATCAAACTAAACTATTTCCCCCCTTTTGAAATATTATTCTTTTTACGGCTTTAAAATTTTTCTTGGGCTCTTTTCAAATGGTGGCTTTCACAACGAGTTCACTTGCCTCTCGCCGCCCTTTCGCATGTACACTCATCATTTCTTTAATATTCAATATAAATCCTAATGGACAACGGTTCTTACATGCACAACTCCACCGTAGTCAAATAAATATGTAAATGACAAAATTTATGGGAAAACATCTCACCAAGCTCAAATACATCATAAAGTATACAAAGTCGAATCCATAAAGCAAGTCAAGTTCAAAACAACTCCATAAAAATGGTTAAGATTAATCTAAGTATCTAAAGTCGTAACAAAATCTCCTAGCCACATGGAAATTACGAAGTGAATTGGATTCAAACGCACCAATATGTCACACCAAATGTGTAAAACTAAAATACAAAAAAAAAACGCAAATCTTTTTAAAATTTTCAAAATATTTTTTAAAAAATAAAATCTTTTTGTATTTTTCAAAAAATATAGAACAAAAAATATTTTTGTATTTTTCCAATAAGACTCAATAAAAGAAAAATATAATACAAAATATATACGCACAACATAATACTACAAAACATATATCATGAAGGGTAATTGGCGTATGGAAAATAAAAACATGCAAGCAATCATCTATAAGATATATCAAGTGTGGCATCATGTGCAAGCATATGAGAATCAACCAATCTAATATTTAGTGTCTCCAAAATAGATTTCCTAACCCAAACAAGTGTATACCTAACTCGAGGGGTTATGGAAATCGAAGGGACACTATCCTTAAACTTCCGAGGACCTGTTGCAAGATCAAAACAAAAACTCCTAAGGTGACCTTTCCTATCACAATGTGAACATGTGTAAATGAGAGGAATGATATCTATGGGTTGACCTTTTTCTAACGTCCTTGGATGTGGTTGACCTTCTAAAACATACAATGACTTTGGTTTTAATATTCAAAACATTAAAACAAGACGAGCAATTACCATCACTACTCCAACTAACAGAGTCTCTTAAATCATCTTTCAATTACAAATTTTTTTACTCAAGCAAATAATTTGACTCTTTTAATTTTAGGGATTCCTACATATTTTCAATCATACCTAGAAGGTTATCTCATTCCCCATCAATGAAATAAAACTTATACCTAAGAGTCTTCTCACGTGACTTATAATCATTAATCAAAACACTATCCTCATTGGCACAAGCACAAACCCTAGAATTTTTAAAGTCCTCTTACTCTTTTGACAAAATAAGGACTCTATTATCACTATCTTCCTTGGACAAATTTAAAGATTTAAAGTCATCATACAAAGCAACAAACTTCTCATGAATGACATCTCTTTGAGTTTGAAACTTTTGAAAATATTCAATCATATTTTTAAAATGAGAATTTCCTTCTTCAAGAATATCAATTCTTTTTGCAAACTTCAAATGCAAAAGATCTAATTCGTTAAAACTAGGAGAGTCCATCGAGAGAAAGACAAGCCAAGAGAGAGAAACAAACAACCACCCAAAAGTTGTAAACAACAATCTACACAATAACTAAGTGCAACCTGCTCTGATACCAAGTTGGGAATGCAAAATGATCGCAGGGTGGTTCTAAACAAAGATTGCAATACCAATTTAAATGGGGAAGCCAATTTTTATAAAACTTTTTATCCAAAGCAGGCATTTGTTGTGATAAAACAAATAAATCATTCAAGCATTCAACAAAGGCCAAGTTTTAGGGAAAAACCCCTTTCGGGTAAAACCCTTTTATTCACTTAGAAATTTACAAGGCAGTGGACTTATAAATTACTTGAATTCCACAAGTATAATGCGCTAATCTCTAATGAAAAACTATGAACCTTGAAAGAATTACATGGCTGTAGTCCTCCGAAAGCCTCATCCTTCGTCTTAAGCAATGAGTCCCCGCAGGTATCACAAGTCAGCAATGGACACCCTCTCCATAAAAGGTGTATCCAAAAGTACAAAACCTTCTAGGGTTTAAAAGAATTCACAAGAACAATATTTAAAGCTGTTTTGTTATGAATTAAACGATGTTTTTACAACACAAAAGTTGAAGAATTTTTGTAAAAGTTATGCATATATGAATGTGGAAAAAGTCTTAAACGTTCTGAACACGAAATAGATATTTATAAAAAACTTAAGTTGGAGTGTCGTTCGAACGAATTGAACAAGTCATTCTAATGACATAAGCATGTTGTTCAGATGAGATTTCATCTCGCTTCTGACAACCTAAATAAAATCAAAACAGAAAGTTTTCGTTAGATCCAAATTAGAACCAGGCTTTCAAATGAGGGATCTAACGACATGAGGATGTCATTTGAATGACATGGAGAATTCGTTTGAACGACATAAACGAAAATATAATTTTATAAATTTATTCAAAATCTAAATTGCTTAATACCTCATCGGGATATCGAGAAGTCTTCAAATTTGAAGATGCTTGAGTTCGGTTTGTCTTGGCGATGAGTGACGATTCGTAACGGGGTACAGCAGACTAGCCTAAAGCCATGCTATGAAAAATACTAGAAAAATTATTCTCACAGATTTACAGTTCATCACGTACTGGGTGGACACTTTGTGATGGGCGCTGGTTTGACAGGTCACAGTTAGCCTAAGCAATAAGAGTCTCACCTTTCATTGGACTTGTAACTTCGATGTATATCCCCCCGTATAGTATTTCTTGATCGAATTCATGACGGTACAAGCGATGTGATACGTGAATTTGATCAAGAGGTATGTGAGCTAAAATAAAATAAAATAAATTTAAAATTTAAATCTAGAACCATTTCATCGAAAATAATGTTGAGAGGGCAAATTTCACTCATAATATTCTTGATTCAGATAAATAAATAGGCAAAATGTAACAAATGATACAACCAAAAATGGGATCTTTGTAAGGGGAACAGTAAGAAGACTAAAGGAAGAGATACTGTTTTCATCAAACATTTATTAACATGTAAAAAAAAACAAAGAGAGGACAAAACTGAAAATGGGAGTACCGAAAATGGGAGAGGACATCACCCGAATTGGGAGAAGATATCACCAGAAATGGGAGAGGAGAGCACCGGTACCGGACCGAAATGCCTAGGAGGACAGCCGCCTAGGGGAATGGTAGGGTTTCTATGGTGTTGAAATATTTTGTGGTAGGTTTGTTTTGCTTTGTGGTAAATGGAGATGAAATGTTATTTGGATTGGGCTTTTTAATAAAAGTTTTTTATTTTTTAATGGGTTTTTATTGGGTTTTAATGGGGTTAATAACGGGTCAATAATGGGTTTTCAATCGGGTCTATAATGGGTCTTAACAAGGTCACTATCGTGTCTTTAACGGGTCCATTTCGGGGATAAAATTAAACACGAACACGAAACAATAGCGGGTCTAATAAACCCAAACCCGAACACGACCCGAACAAGATAATCCGTGTTAATTTCATGTTAATTTCATTTTGTGTTTTCGTGTCATTTTTGAAATTACCACCCCTAGCAAGGACTATATCGTGGAAGTCATGCCAAGGGAGGAACCTTTCCACTAACCCAATAACTGTATAAACATCATATAGGCATCAGACCTAGGACACTCATATTTATTTTACCAGTTACCACAAGAAACTCTGTCGAAATGTCGGGTCGGCATGCCGCCCAAATTTTCATGCAATTTCGTCTTTTTTCAAAACAAGACCATGTCAATGAGCCTCAAATCAAGTCAAATCCCATCTTACTTAATTTTACAAACCCAATTTTCCCAGGCTCAGGTTCTCTTCGGTATTTCTTTTGCATTTAGGTAAACCTAATATAAGTGAAAATATAAACATAATAATAATCACTTTGAGATTTTTTTCTCGGTTTTCCTTTTCTTTCTCGAAAAACCAAAATACTAAGAATATTTTCCCCCCTTTTTCATTAGAATGCCATAAAAAAATTTCCTCCTTTTCATCAAAACACCAAAAAAACATTTCCCCTCATTTTTACCAAAAATGTCAAAAAAAAAAATTCCCTCTTCTTTAACAAAAACAATTCTTCTTTTTTTTTTTCAGAAATAAATTCGAATCTTTTTTCTTCTCAGGATGATCACATACCTGGTTCTTGACCTGGCTCCCTATTGGCTTTGGTCTTCCGTCAAACTTCCCCGAAGCTCCGTTAGTTCCCCTATAACTTCATCCGAGTTCAAAATCCACCTTCACCAGTCCTCCATGGAAAACACCGATCAAGCACCGAATGTATAGCCTGATCTAATGGCAGTCTTGGTCCAACTCAGTGCCAAAATTAACAACCTTTAAATCAAAGTTCATGAGTTGCAGAAAAATCGAATCATAATTTTTGAAGAACTCGAGGTTCTCTTTTCTCGTTCCATGGGTTTGCTCGCTCCCGAGCCTATTTGTATTCCTGAAGAATATCAGCATGCACCTCATGCCCCACCTATTAATGGGCCACCTCCATCTCAGCTCCCTATTCCCAACCTTGCCCAACCAGGGGCTAACATGCTAGTACCTGTTGATCCCAAGGAGGAAGAACTGAACAAAGTCAAGAAAGATCTCAAGCTGTTGTTGAAGAAGTTTGACCAAGTTAAGATATCCAAGAACTACATGGACTGCACTCACATGTCTCCCTACCCTAAAGAAAGATTGTGAAAAAAATTCAAGATGCCAGCCATCGAGAGTTCAGGTTTTGCAGGACCCTAATTGTTCACCTTAGTAGCTATCATGAACCTCCTTGGTGCCTTTGAAGAGGTAATGGCCTAGATGTTCCAATAAACTTTTAAGGACAATGCTCTTCGTTGGTTCCTATCCCTCGAGGAATCCATAATCCGTAGTTGGGAATATGTTGTTAGGGAATTCATATCACAGTAGAAGTATAACAAAGAACTGGAGTTTATATGCCATGATATGAAGCTTCTTAAGTGGAACCCTAGAGAAATTGTTAGCAGATTCATTGCAAGGTGGATAGATAAAGATGCAACCATGACTAATTGACCCTGCACAGAAGAACAAGTGATCATAGTGAAGAAGAATTTACTTCCCCATATTAGAGCAACTATAATAGGTCAGTATTACCCACACTTCCGAGCCCTTCAGGAAGAAGGTGTGGAGATTGAAGAAAGAGTTACCAAGACAAAATTTGAGGTAAAGAAAGTGTCCGGACAGTTCTCTCCCTGAAAATATGAGAAGCCTACCGATGCCACAGTCTCAACCATTAATAATATCTCGTAGCCTGCTACCTCTTGGGCACCATAAATCCTTCCTAATCTCGGCAAAGAATACACTGATCTTTATGCTCCCCTCTCTAAATTCTACCAAGCCTTACTAATATGGAATCTTATCAAACCTTTGGACCCTTATCCATTGCCAAAGATACTTCCCCAAAGCTTCAAAACTAATGCCCGATGCGATTTTTACTAACATTCTGGATATGCTACTGATCAGTGCTTCCATCTCTAGAATGTAATCCAAGGTCTTATTGATCGGGGTATCAACACTACTCACAACCCACTTCCAACCTATACCAATGCCATATTCCTAGATAATGACCAAAATTCGACCCATTTACCCAAATTGTGCCCAGTAAAGCATCCATTATACTCGAATTTTCACCCAAACCACTCAAAACTTGCCCATATTTTCTATTACACCCTACCTGCTTCACCGATTGAGCTATGTCACTCCTCATGAGGGCTTGTATTATCTTTCATATCCAGTCTGAAGGAAGATATATGGAGTTATCGACTATTCTGAACCAGCTTCTAGATTTTAGGGCTGAAATTACCCTCTGAAATGACCATTGACTGTCAAAAGATCAGCATCATGTTCATGGAATCCCAAAAGTGGGCTCAAGATTTAGATAATTGGGTGGTACCCATCGATGAAATCAGTTGGATGATGTAGTGCAGATTATGGTAGACATGTTCTGACAGACTAGCAAAATCGACAGCATTTTTTATCTACTCACTTCTTTAAAGCTTCAAAGGTGGTTGGTCCCTTCGCACTCGCACACCTTATTGAGTGGGAGGATTTATTTGAAGAATCCGTTGTGGTCGCAAAATGCATTGACTTCTCTTGGTTTGGAAGATATCATCACCACTGGATGGGGGGACGAATTTGACAGCTCTGATGATGAACCAAGTCAGGAAAAGGTCAGTCTAGTTTTTAGCATGTGCGGGATAATCTCTTTCGAGGACCTATTAGGGAAATCAGTAAAGTACTAGTACAAGTAGAAATCGATGAAGAAACAAGGTTCTTATTCTTCCCCGCCTCAGATACCATATGATTAGATCAAGAAGACACTTCCAAGATCTGAATCCTCAGCTATAAAAAATAGACAAAGGACAAGGAATGCTGAGTAAGTCCCCATGACAGAATTGACCATCGAAGAAAGTAAGATCCTAGACCAACTCAAGAAGACTCAAGCCAATAATCCCTTGTGGGAACTCTTCATGTATTCCCAAGTGCACCGAAATGCTGTGACAAAGCTTCTCACTAGGCCTACATCCCCTCCTTCCACCATTCTAGAAAAAGTCGTGAACCTAGTTTGATCCTTAGCACTAGTAGACTACTGTCCTTCTCCGAAGAAAAAATTCCAAATATAGGACCAGATCATAACTATGCCCTCAATATCATCGTTGAAGTGATGGGGAAGAAAGTCCCGCTCTCGCTCTTCGATAATGGATTCGCCTTCAATATTTTCCCATTAAGAACCATTAATTAATTGGGGTTGAAAGTAAGGGACCTAACTCCTACTTTCACCGCAGTGCGTGCCTATGATAATACCCACCGAGAGGTGATGGGATCCATAACACTCATAATAGGGGTTGGCCCTATTATCTTAATGAGTTTTAAGTTATTAACATACTCATATATTTTAATATGCTACTTGGTCGATCGTGGATTCATAGCATTCGAGGGGTATCCTTATCCCTTCTTCAGATGTTGAAATTCTTCGCTAAGGGGAAAGTCATTACCATTTCGGGAGATGGTGACATTATTAAAAAATCCAGCACCAACAATATGGTATTATAAATTCATCATGAGACGAATGCCATGCTTATTTTTGGCTTCAAGGTTGATCCACTTCCCTTTCCAGCAGGGGATAATTTCAAAGATCGAGTCTGTCCAGAGCATAACCCTCACGGTAATATCAATGTGATAAAAATGTTTAAAAATATTCACTTTATCTTGGACTAGTGTTAGGGTGACATCAACAAGGGATCCTGGAACCCATAGTCCTAAAAAAGTCCTTTCTCCCATATGGCCTGGGTTACCAACCTTCATCATAAGAACTTAGAATGCTTTGCTAACCATGGTTGAAGATAAATTTAGAAGATGCCAAGACTGTTTCGAGGGATTATTTGAATATGAGATTAATCAAAGATGGTGAAGACTTCCCCTTCTGTGGTTTTCCTGAACTATGGTATGATCACGTGGATAAGAAGATGAAGCCAGGGATGGACATTTTCTTTTAAGACAACTACTCCAGGGCCGAAGACTTCCAACATCAAGTGCAACCTCTCACTCAAAAGTCGTAGCCTTCGAGGGAAGTAACTTCGATGACTCGTTCAATCTAAAGACACCGGGGCTTACATTCTGCATAATCCACTTAGGCACTACATCGTCGGACCCGTCCACTTTATCAAGGCCACTGATGCGCCTCTCCTCAACTAGAATGCTATACCAGTCCCACCTGCTGAGATGCAACCCAACCTTGCTGCTTACCTTATCTCTCCATGTATTATTGTTCCTCCCTTTTTCTGATAATAATGTAACCTAGACCTTCTTCGACGAGGTTCTCAACGCTATTTTTATCGAAAGTGAAATAAATGAAGATTTTGAGTATATTAGTGTGCCTTAGATTAATTTTCTTGATTCTATTCAAACTCTTGATGATGATGATTTTACAAATTAACAATTCTTAACTGATCTTAATAAGGTTAACAAAAAATAACATAATCGCATTTAAATTAATGAGGATGAAAATGTTGTTATTAATCTCGGTTCTAGTAGCCAACATTGGGAGATTAAGATAGAGTCCACCCTTAATGAGCATGAGCATGTGAAATTTGAAGAGACGTTAAAGGAATTTATGGACGTCTTTTCATGGTACTACGACGACATGGCCAAAATCAATCTCGAAATATCTCAACACGAGATCCTAACTCTCCCATAATGCAAATCAGTCAAATAAAAATTACAAAATCTCTGCACCGAATGGTCACTCAAAGTCAAGGAAGAGGTAATCAAGTAGTTGAACATAGGCTTCATCCAGGTGATCTAATATCCCACATGGGTAGCCAATATTATACTCGTACCAAAATCAAGAGGAAAAGTATGCATGTGCACTAATTATCGAGATTTGAACAAAATAGCTCCGAAGGCCGATTACCCACTACCTAACATCAACATAATTGAGTAAAACACTACCAGTCATGCTCTCAAGTCATTCGTCAACGGGTTCGTCAGATATAACCAAATCCGGATGCACACTGATCTTCAAGAAAAAATTTCCTTCATCACCCCCTGGGGGACCTTTTATTACCCGATTATGCCATTCGGGCTGAAGAATGCGGGGGCTACCTATGAAAGAGTTGCCACAACCATCATGTATGATCTGATACATAAGGAGGACAAAGTCTATATAGAAGACATGATTATCAAGTCTAAGACTCGAGAAGGTCACATTCATGCCCTCCGAAAATTCTTCGAATGACTATAGTGATACGAAATGCACTTAAACCCATAAAAATGTGTGTTTGATGTACCAAACGAAAGCTTTTAGTATTCATGGCTAGGGAGAAAGGAATCAAGGCATACCCTTCCAAATTGAAAGTCGTAATCAAAATTCCATCACCCCGAATAAAGAAGAAATTCTGGGGATTCTTGGGAAAATTATTGTATATTAGCCGATCCATTAACCTGTTAACTTCTATGTTTGAACCCATCTTCAAACTCCTTCAAAAGTATTCTTCCAAAATTTGGAATGAAGTCTGTCAGGAAGCCTTTGAAAGAATTAAGCTATACCTTACCCGACCTCTAGTACTCATGCCACCATAGCGTGGTCTCTCGCTACTCCTATACTTTACCGTAATCGATACCGTAGCAGGGGCTTTGCTATCCTAATACATTAGGGAAACTCGTAAAAAAAGAGCCATTTAGTATGCCGATCGAAAGTTGGCCGGGTATGAAATCAACTACACTACATTAGAGAAAGCATGTGTTGCCCTAGTCTGGGTCACTCAAAACTTACGACACTACATGCTCGCTTTTCCCATTAGATTTGCGTCTCAAATGGATCCTATAAAATACTTTCTTGAGAAACCTACCTTGTCTAGCCGAGTGGCCCGATGGTTGATGCTTCTATCTGAATTCGATATCGTGTATGTTACACAGAAATCTATGAAAGGAAGAGCCATCTATGATTACCTTGTTGACCCCCATGGAAGAGGTTAATGTTTGGGTCTCTGAATTCCCGAACGAAGATATTCTTTGCCCATCTCAAGAGGACCTCCAATGGAAAATATTCTTTGATGGAACTGCCAATAAGAAATGATACGGCTCTGGGATACTTATGATATCCCCAAATAACTCTCACACTCCCATTGACATCAAGTTAGATTTTCCATGTACCAATAATATGACCGAATATGAGGCATGCACTCTAAGCCTCAAAGTTGCCTTCAAGAAAGGTATCGAATGCTTGGATATATATGGATATTTTTCTCTCTTCATCGGCCAAGTACTTAGAAGATGGAAAGTCAAGGATGAAAAGTTTTTGCCCTTCCATGCCCACGTAGAAGAGTTAGCCTCCCAGTTTCGAGATATCCCCTTTCACTACTTGCCCCAGGCAAAGAACAACTTAGATGATGCCCTTGTTACCCGAGCGTTCAGTATCGACATGCCCGAAGGAATAACGATGGCCCGCTTGATAGTATAAAATAAGTTATGCCGACCCACGGCTACCACATTGATCTTGTGATAGAGGAAGATCCTGATATGGCCAAATGCTGGTACTACGACATTTGGCACTTCCCCAATCATGGTAGGTATCCCAAAGATGCCAACAAGAATGACCGTGCGACCCTTCGCAAACTAGACGCCCAATGCATCATCTACAACAAAGCACTGTTGAAGAGAAACTTTGATGGAATCCACTACATCGTAGGGGCTAGAATTGAAGAAATAATGCAGAAAATCTATATCGGGGAATGATAACCCCACATGAAGGGTCATATGCTTGCCAAGAAGATTATCTATTAAGGGTATTATTAGACCACCATGGTTCAGGATTGCACCACTTATGTTTGAAGATGCCTCGAATGCCAGTAATTTTCTAATCTCCACCACTTGCCTCCTCGAGCATTGTACAACATGACTTTTTCGTGGCCGTTATCCACCTTGGGCATTGATATTATAATGGAAGTCACACCCAAAGCTTCCAATAGGCATGAGTTCATCTTGGTTTCCATTGATTACTTGACCAAATGGGTTAAAATCGAGTCATATACAGTACTGAAAAAGGCAGCCACGATTATCCGAAAGAACATCATTTGACAATACGGAGTTCTTCACGAACTAGTATCAGATAATGGGTTACACTTAGAGGCCTAGGTCACAAAATTGGTCGATGAGCATGGGATTCATAGACATAAATCTTCTCCCTACTGAACCCAAACTAATGGTGCAGCTGAAGCCATCAATAAAAACCTCAAAGCCATCATTAACAAAATGGTCGAGAGTTGTCGAGATTGGTCCGATTGGATCCCTTACGCCCTCTGGGGCTACCTCACTTTAGTCGGGACATATACCGGGGATACCCCTCAATCTATGGTACACAATATGGAAGCAGTCCTACCCGTTGAGCTAGTAATACCTTCCTTGCACATTATGATCGAGAGTAGAGTCAGCGAGGAAGGATGGTATCAGAGTCTCTTTGACGAATTAGCGCTCTTGGATGGAAAGTGACTAAAGTCTCTATACCACATACAAGGGTACCATCGTCGCATAGCACAATCATTCAATGGAAGAGTCAAGGAGAGTGGTGCTTGAGAAGGAGACTTAAACCTCAAAAAAATCATAAAACTCGTCAAGGACCATAAAGGGAAATTCAAGCTAAACTAAAGTGGTCCCTACATAGTAAACAAGATCTTATCAGGTGCTGCTGCTATACTCACTGCCCTTGACTGAGAAGATATGGTGTGTCCAGTCAACCTGGACCGCCATTTTATATAGTCTCTAGACACATACCAAACCCTGACTACGGATTGATATGGACGGGTTGACGGACAACGATTCTACCATAGAGAACCTAACCTCATGTGCATGGATTCAGTTAAGTCTTCCACAGGAAAGAAGTTCAGTGTTCGAGGAGGCACTATCTGCTCCCATACGACTTGGCGCAGAAGCTACCAGGGGAAATAGAATGAGGTTTATCAAAGGCCAACTAACTGAACATATTGGTATTCTCCCAGTTCCAAAATTTTCTACATCTCTCCCCACCAGGGCAGTGACTAGAGAAGCCATCGAGCTCTGTGATCCACGAACCAAGTTACCCATTTCTCTATGAATGGGACAAAAGTGATGGAATATCGAGTAAATAAATTTGACATAATTATTAAGGGATATTCAGCGGGACTCCTAAACGGAATATCTCAGTCATCCACATGAACAACATAATCTAAATCCCTCTCATAAAGTCAAAGTGGACTTCCAGCCAAACATCTAGATCGTTCAGGGTTTCTGCCAGTATAACTATTGTAGGATTGTAACGATATGAGATCCATGTTGTAACGGTATCCAACTGAGGGTCCATCATTAGGTCTCCTGTCACCAGCAATAGCCTCAAAGTTAGGAACATGGAAAAAACTTTGACATGTCTCACATCGTTGAAATCCCTCAGTAGTAGAAAAGACATGACACCTAGAAGAGAGATCATTCTCCCATTGACCAACGGTCGAGCCGTCGAAGGGGACATGTGTAGAAATTCTGGTAATAATGCTCGAGGAGACTAAGAGAATTAGGTCATTATCGCCGCTATGCTTGGATTAATCCATAACATAGCTGAAAACTACTCATAGGTCGGACATACCTTGTCCAAGCCAAAGTAGAAAATGTGATCCTTAGGGTACTAGAATTGCGTTATCGTCGCCAACATGTCCCAATCAATAAATCGTTTACTCCATAAAGAGACTCGACACAAATTGAAGGCTTTGTATTCTACATTATAAAGACACGTGGCTTCAAAACTCTTGAGATATCATGAGAATTCTATGCTCTTTGGTAGGGACATTTGGGAAACAATGAGGCAGACAAGCTAGAAATTAGAAAGAAGAGCAAATGAGAATGGATGAAAAACTACACCCCCTTACGCCCTTTTATACACAAATACCTTTGCTAAAGATAAGAAACCTTTAGTGCCCAAATTAAAAACTACCCTACCAAGTACTTTGGGTTGCAAGAAAGTGCAATCAAAGCCTTAGGGTGATTTGAATGGACCCATATGCTGATAGGCAGGACAAGGGGTATGACGATAGAAAACTCCCTATTTTAAAAAATTCTATCTTTCCTTTTTTGTCAAAATAAAAAAATTCATATTTTCAAGATCCTAGGGTCATTTCCTATAAACTTATCCATTTTTACCCATCATTTTTCATCATAAGTATTTTTATCGAATTATTTTATCTCTTTTCTAAATAGACATCCTATCATTCTTTATAGTCTCAGCAGCAAATTAAAAACTGCATGTAGAATAAGTCATTAAAATAAGAATGGCAAATGATAAAAATATGCTTCATATATATTTCCATTTGCATAATTACATTCTTTTCAGGTAGAACAAGCAATAAGAAAAGATAAAGCAGCGAGACTCAGCCCGAATCCAATTCCTCAATATCTCTCTCTAAAACCTTAATCCCTATGGCGAACTCCCTTACCTCCACTCCCCGAGCCCGATCGTTCATCTGAGGTAGCATGGGGAACCAGACAAGAAGGTACATGAACTGAGTCTTTGATATAAGCAGTCGAAGAGGCCACCCAATCCCTGATCCGAACATACTATAATGAAAACCATAAAACCAAAGACAAATCAGTTAGGAAAAAATAAAAGTAAGAATAAAAAGGAGAGAAGACAAGAAAAGATAAATATACCTTTGGCTGAAGGGCATCCTTCGTCAGCCCCATCAATCCCGAACCCACTGCATTAGGAACATATGGTAAGCTCAATGATCCCCCTCTAGTCAATCAAAAATTATATGAGGGAGGAGTTACCTAGATGAGCGGAGCCTCCTCTGCCATAGCCTTAGTTGATGACGTTCCACTTGTGTGGTGAGTAGATCCTACCAGCCTACTCGTACCTCTACCCGAAGATTTAAGAGGTGGAGGCATGTTCACTAAATCATAAATACATTACGGTATCAGCTAACTCAACACAAAATCGAGGTAATCGTAGATCATCACCATATCCATGTGGAGAGAATAAGCCTCGTCAAGCATCACCGCCATCCTGGAGTCATCTGACATCTCCAACACCCGCCTCATGTACATTAGAGGCACTATCGGTGGGACCACCACCTAATACTCCACTATCTGTAGCACAATCCTCTCTCCCAAGTATCAAGAGTATCCAAACTCATGCATCATCATCCGTTGCATCTGCACATGCATGCCTGTCACCCTCGTGTACTAAGGAGCCATCTCCCAGGGATAAAATGACACCTACAAGACTCGATAAATATTAGTATTCGTGCAAAGAAAGAAAATACCCAAAAGAATATTCTAAAGAAAAATGGAATAACCTGATCACTCGTCAAAGTGTTTAGGTCTTGTCGCACTGTCGCCTGAGACAGATACTAGTTTGACCACCTATTAGACTTCCGCCATAGGTACGTCCACCAGAATTCCCTTAAGTACTCGTCTTTCAGGGCTATAGAACCACAACTGTAGAAAGGACAAGAGTCAGTAAGAAAAAAGAAAAAAGAAATGTAAGAAAATACAAGAAAAGAAATGCGAGAATTACCTCCAATAAGTACGTGGCCCCCGTAAAGGTCTGCCGACAGCACCGACTGAATGCATCTAGATAAGAATAATGGGTCACCAAGGTTAGGCTACCCCAATCATATAGAGGGACATACGCAAAGATCCTTAAAAAGGTAAGAACCAAATATAGACGATGTCACCACTCATTGCCACCGAGAAACCACCCAACAGAAGGAGGATAAATAACTGGGCCATTTTCCTTACCTGTCACCCATTCGTCTCGTTAATCCTTCGATTTAAAAGAACCTCCCTCATACGGGAAATGTGGAGAGAATCTACATAAACTATCCTACCCACATCCCTTAAAGCTTTATAAATCGCCTCTGACATTAACCTCGTCATACGGTCCATCTCAATCTGCACACCCACGTAATCCCCAACTGTTGCTTCCTGTTGATGGGAGTCATAGTCATCTCCCTAAAACCCAAGTGAATGGTGTGGAAAATGTCTCACCACCTCTTTACTAATGCACATAAAACCATAGTGGAACACGATGTCTCATCCAAATCCCATGCTAAGTGTCTAGAGCCGATAGAAGTAACTACCCAACGCACCACAGTCGTAAGACTCTCCCAAAAATCCTTCAACCCCGTCATTTCTCTCGAATGAAAACTAGAAGGAGAAATGTCAGTCCATAAAAAACTAAAAAGAAAAGAAAAAACCCTTTTGTTAGCATAAGAAAACAAAGAAAAGAAAAAAAGGAAAAAAATGCCAAAGGTCACTATATTTACATAACCACTCTAGGCCCGCCCAATCATCAACGCTCAACCACTCCTGGTTGTATCCCTCGCTTGAAGAACATTCCATTTGAAGTCTTGAAGAAAGAAAAACTTAGAAACGGACTCAAAAGATAAGAAGCAGAAGAATTAGATGCATAAAGATATGAAAAATGAGGAGGGTTTGCCCCCTTTATAGGACCCCAAATGGCTTGTCGATCGGCAACCCCTAGCTCATACCAATCGTCACCTGCCTTTTTATTTTCCCAAGAAAGACTAGGAGACCATGCCACTTGCCAAACGACAACCTTTACCACATGTCAATCATAACACCCCCTGAAATGTTGTATAGAAAATGCCAAAAAAATCTAAAAATTCTCCGAAAATTTTCTAAAATTGCTGTACATGTATTATAACATTTCTTCACCAAGAAAACCATTTTAACCTCCTCCAATACTCAGCCAGATTAATTTCGCATTCTTACCCCAGCACAAACCCTAAAATGCATGCTACAAAACGCTGCATCCCAAAAAGGTCCATTATAATTCCCAAGCAGAACTAAAAATCAAATGCTTCCCCGATAAGATTTGTAAGGACATAAATTTCCAATTGAGTCCGTGTATTATTTTGACTTAATTTTATGAACAAAATTGTGTTTGGAATATGTCATTGGGAGATTTTATTTTATCACGATCCCACTTGGTGTATAACGTATTGAAGAAATTGAAAATGTTGCGGCAAAGCTTTAAAGAATTAATCATACCGAAGTTTAATTGGTTTAAGTTTATTTTTCTTCAAGTTTATTGCATTCCCAGATCATATAGGTATGAATGCGTATAATTAATGGTGCCCGAAATAATTTTTATAAAAGGATAAGGATGAATTTTTATAAGGAAAATGTATTTAAAAGTGTTTGAAATGTTTTACACTACGTTTTATTCTGATAAGCTTGAAAAAGAGTTTGACTTAATTGGATCTCTTTTGGAAGAAATGTTTTAAATAAAAACTCAAACTGACAAGAGCATCGTTCAAATGACATCTTGGATTGTTCGAGCGAGATGGCTATGTCGCGCAAACGACTGGTCAATCTGGTTTGAGCGATACAGTTTTTGAGGCGGTTAAGTTTTCCTATTTAAAGCGTGGTTTCATTAGAATTAAAGAGGGTGCAATCTGGAAAACCGTTTTTAATCTAGTACGAGTTTTGCACATGTTTTTCTAAGGTTTCAAAGCTTAAACACATCCTTAGAGTTTGCAAAGATCCGAGTTATCATTACTATATGTTTATGTGATCTTGATGCACCGAGAAGGTTTGTTCTATATTTAAACATCTGGGTTTTACGATGAAGAAAAGAGTAAGACTTCTTGTTCGACATCATAGACGTATCAAAGCCATTCGATGGACACCGAGACATACGTGGACTCGTGTGTTGTGGACAAGTATCGTGGAAGAAGGGCTTTCTGCGTGGGCACTGTGAGAGGAGTGGTTGAAGATCATAAGAGCGTCAAGACCCATGGTTGAGTCGTTGAGCGAGTCTTTTATTTGTTCGTTGTAATTTCATATTCATAATGATTGTCTAGCTTGGGTCGTCCGAGGTTTTTTCTCTTCTTGGGTTTTTCCTCGTACATCATGCGTTGTGAGTATTCTCTACTTTAATTTACTTGCTTTAATCACTAGATGCATGTTTAGGATTAATCAAGATAAAATTAGTTTAAAATAAAAATTGGTTTTTCACAATTTGGTTTGGTGCTAATTAAAAGTTGGATAATTTTTGGTGAAAGTTGGTTTGTTTTTAAACACACGCATAAGGGCCACTCTTTCAAATTGGTATTAGAGATAGAAAACATAATTTATTTATTTTGTGAACCCGTGTGTTTTCAAAGATGAATTTTGGAAATAACGAACTTTTTCAAACTCCTATTTTGATGGCACTAATTACACTTATTGGAAGATGAGAATGAAAAGTGAGTTAAAATCTATTGATGAGCGTTTATGGCTAGCAGTTGAGAAAGGCTGGACACTCCTTGTCACTTTTTAGGCGAGGTCACTAATTTAAAGCCTGTTGAGTCATGGACCAAAACTGAACAGAGACTTTCACAATATAATTCTAAGGGTTTGCAAGTTATTTCATCTCATGTCAAGCCGAAAGAATATAATATAATTATGACTTAAGAAATATCAAAAGAGGCTTGGATATTTGGCACTCAATAACGAGGGGACTAGCACGGTTAGGGTGTCGAAACTTCAAAATCTTACTACACAGTTTGAGACCATTAGGATGTTAGAGAGTGAGACTTTTGATGAGTTTTATGCTAGGTTGTCCAATACTGTCAACTCGTCGTTTAACCTAGGTGAGAAAATTCCTGACAACCGTGTAATTAAGAAAATCCTTAGATCATTGCCTAGTAGGTTTAATGTGAAAGTGACTATTTTAAACTCCTTCGGTAAGTTAGGGTCGATGAAACTAGAAGAGAATGTAGGTAGCTTACAAACCTATGAAATCGATATGATTACCTCCAATCAAGTGCCTAAGAAAGAAAAGGTTATTGCTTTGAAAACCCGAAAGGAGGAAATTAAAGTTTCGGATTCCAATTTCGATTCCGATTTTGAGGATGTTGCTTTGTTGGAAAAGAAATTTTAAAAATTTATTAAGTTTCAAAAGCAATCGGAAGATGCCAAGAAGTTTGAAAAATTCAAGAAAAACAAAGTTGATTCCACCTCTAAGGATAAGTTTGATAAGCCTAAGAGAGATGAGTTAGATAAGTGTTTTGGGTGTGAGGGGTACAGTAAAAAAGTTAAGGAGTGTCCCAGTAGACTTCAGAAAGAGGGAAAGCAAGCCATTGTATATAGTGCCACCTTAAGTGATAGTGATCCGGAAGAGGGAGAGAGTTCCCCTATTGAGCGTACTTTGTTACGTTTATGGCAGGTCATGTAAGCGACGACGATTCTCATGTGAATGACACTTCCGAGGAGGTCATGTTAGTGAGGGTGAATAGAATGAAGAGGAGGTAGATGTGAAATAATTGAAAGTTCCATTTAATGAGTTATATGCCGATACGATTAAGGTGAAAAAGCAAATGAAAAGTGCAATCTAAGTTGAATGAGCGTGTCATAGAAAATAATGATAGTTTGATTGAGGATCTTAGGGCACGAGAGAAGACTCTTAGGGAGAAATTAGAGTATGTCGAGAGTGAGAGAGATAATCTCCATGGTTTGATGGAGTCTTTGAAAAATGAGATTTTGAAGTTTGAGGAGTCTAGGCATTTGCTCGAGTCTAGGATTCATGAGTTGGAGGAGAGATTGAGAGACTCATCTAGAGTTAAGTTTGATTTGGAGGATAGGTCGGAGAAGTTAGATAAGATCTTAGGCACCGTCCAAATTAAGGGAGATAGGGGAGGTATAGGTTTTGATGAGAGATTTGTTCCCATTCCCCCCGGACGTATGAGAAACACTAGGAATGTTAGAAAAGGTCCATATATAGGTAATCATTCCCACCGCCGCTACACTTGCACATTTTATGGTAGGAAAGGTCACCTTAGGCTTTATTGTTACAACCTTAGACAAGCTGCTAGGAATTAGGAATAAAGTTGCCCTGGTTCCCCAAACCCCATGTGTCTTTTTATGCCTACTTGGGTTAGGAAATCGAATTTAGTGGCTTTAAGAATAAAAATTCATGATTCTCGTTTGGTTGCACTTGATTCTTCCCATGCTAAATCTAAAGGATGATAGTGTTTCCATGTTTGTCATATGCTAGTTTGCTTCAGGATATATTCATTGCTAGTATAATGACTTGTGTATCATTTTGTAATATAGTTTTCATTTGTTTGAGTCCTATTGAAAAAGTACAAAAAGATTTTGTTTTTGAGAAAACTTTTGAAAAAAAAAAATATTTTCCTTTTATTGAATCAAAATATGTGTGAAAAGCCAAAATTTTTTTTTTTTTTGAGTTTACATGTTTGATGTGGCATATTAGTGTGCTTGAATCCCCTGCCCCCCATCGTTTCTTATCCATGTGGCTAGGACATTTGGTCATTATCATCGATGCTTAGATTGATCTCAACCATTGTTTATATGGGGTTGTTTTGAAGTTGATATGCATTTTGATTCTACTTTGTATATATGCCATCATTGCACAAGTTTATATGGATGTTTGACTTCTCTTGCGTATTTGAATTTAGCGAAGCGTTGTTATCTCAATCTTGTCATCTATGAGTAAGTACACTTAAGGAGAATTGTGCATGTAAGAACCGTTTACCGTGAGGGTTTGAATTGGACCTAATTGAAAAAATGATGAGTGATTCACGGGAAAAGGGCTGCGAGAGTTCAAACCTGACTCGTCGTGAAAGCCACCGTTTAAAAGAGACCAAAAGAAAAAGCAATATGCTAAGAAAAGGGGCCAATAAGATTTTCTCTAAGTTGATAATTCTAGAAACCTCAAAAGAACTTGAAAAAGTATGCATATATGAGGGAGTTTGGTTGAAGAAAATTTAAACGGGTTTTCACAACTAATCCTAATGTTAAAACATTGCAATTTGACGCTATTTTGTGTTGAATCGTCAAAATTCTGTATTTGTTTGCTTGTAGTATGTTTAGTTCATTAAGCTCACACTTTAGCTGTCACCTATGGATATAATAAAGTTTGACGATCTATTTCTATTGATTAGAGCTTCGTGATCGTTTTGACGTGTAGGAATTGTAGCTCATTTATTGTAGTTTCACGCTTATACATTCCATGTCCATGTTTGAGCACATCGGTACTATGTTTGCATGTAACTCGCATTGTTAGTTTTTTTGCGTTTTTGCATTTTGGGTAAAAGCTTACTATTTTAGCACCGTTTTGCTGCTATCAGGCTCTTCCAGTATGTTTTTTCTGGAAATTTTTTCACTAGGCAAAATTTTATGATATTTTTGGGAATTTGGGAAAGTTTGTCCTGTCGTGAGAAGTCATTCAAACAACATCTCATGTCACGAGAAGACCTCGTTCAAGCGACAATACCATGTCGCGAGAAGCCTCGTTCGAGCGGCGTCCTCATCTCGTTTAGCCGACGTCCCTGGCTCGTTCGAATGACGGTCTTGGAATTTACTTCTTTCTATTTGCAGCACCCTGGTTATTGTGGTATATTTTTTTAGTACTGCTGGAAGCTTTCTGGATTGACTATTTTATATGCAGGTTATATTGTTTCAAAATTGATATTTTTGTATATAATTCTGTTTATCACCCCTGATTGGTTTGCTATATTCGTTGTGTGATTCATTTGTTTACTAGCTACTGATTTGTCATTACCTGATCATATTTAGCTTGTTGTTTCATGATTATCTAGTGATTTTTATTTGGTATATCTTCATGCTAGATACTTGTTGATTGGTTTATCTTTTCACCGGATTGTCTATTTGATACAAAGAGGGGGATAGATGTATGTGATGTAGGGGGAGATTTGTTGAGAATGTTTATTGAGATTTGATTCAAATTTTATTTGAGTATATATTTTACAAATTCGTATCATATTGTTGCTCAATTGTTTAACAAATGATTTTTCAGAGTTTATTCATATTAGTATCTATTGTAAAATTGGTATCATTTGGAGATATATATATATATATACTGGTTTCATTTGTTCCTCCATACTTCACTGGGTATTTGTTTGTGTGTTTCATGTGTGTAGGTATGTTTCAGCGATCTGAGATTTCAAGTCTACATCACATTCAGATAGTTCATGCTTGCCGGTGCTACATATACTAGTCCGTGTCCTGTAATTTTTTACTTTGGGTTTATGGGATGGGATTTAGGCATCATACGGCTTGACGGCCTGGCTTAAGAATTTCACTAGTTTAGTTTTGTCCCGGATTTAGGCATCATACGACTTGAAGATGTTGCGGCAAAGCTTCAAAGAATTAATCATACCAAAGTTTAATTGGTTCAAGTTTATCCGTCTTCAAGTTTATTGCATTCTGAGATCACACAGGTATGAATGTGTGTAATTAATAGTGCTCGGAATAATTTTTATAAAATGATAAAGATGAATTTTTATAAAGAAAATGTTTTAAAATGTTTTTAAAAATGCTTTAAATGTTTTACACTACGTTTTATTCTGATAAGCTCAAAAAAGAGTTTGTATTAATTGGATCACTTTTGGAAGAAGCGTTTTAAAGAAAAATCCAAACTGATACGTGCGTAAAACGATAGCCCGGATTGTTCGAGCGAGATGGCTATATCGTGCGAATGACTGGTCAATCTTGTCCGAGCGACACAGTTTTCCAGGCAGTTAAGTTTTCCTATTTGAAGCATGGTTTCGTCAGAATTAAAGAGGGTGCAATCTGGAAAATAGTTTTCAATCTAGTACGAGTTTTGCACATATTTTTCTAAGGTTTCAAAGCTTAAACACATCCTTAGAGTTTCCAAAGATCTGAGTTATCATTACTATATGTTTATGTGATCTTGATACACCAAGAAGATTTGTTCTATACTTGAACATCTGGGTTTTCTGGTGAAGAAAAGATAAGGACTTCTTGTTCGACATCGTAGATGTATCAAAGCCATTTGGTGGACACCAAGACATACGTGGACGCATGTGTTGTGGATAGGTATCGTGGAAGAAGGGATTTCTGCATGGGCACTGTGAGAGGAGTGGTTGATGATCAGAAGAGCATCAAGAACGGGGGGATCAAGTCATTGAGTGAGTCTTTTGTTTGTTCGTTGTAATTCCATATTCATAGTGATTGTATGGCTTGGGTCGTTCGAGGTTTTTTCCCATCTTGGGTTTTTTCTTGTACATCATGCGTTGTGAGTATTATCTACTTTACTTTACTTGCTTTAATCACTAGATGCATGTTTAGGATTAATCAAGATAAAGTTGGTTTAAAGTAAAATTTGTTTTTTCACAACTTGGTTTGGTGCTAATTAAAAGTTGGATAATTTTTGGTGAAAATTGGTTTGTTTTGAAACACACGCATAAGGGCCACTCTTTTAGGATTACATAATACCCTCCCTAATTTAGGTCGTTAGAATTGACCTCGTACTACAGAATCGATCCTCCAACTTTTGGTCCTCATAATTGACCTCAACCCATAGAATAGGTTGTCCAATTATAGGTCCTTAGAATTAAACTTGACATGCAGAATAGGTTGTCCAAATTTTGCTGCTAAGAATTGACCTCGATCCGTATAATCGGGGTCATCACTTTATGTCCTCCGAATCAACCTCATCCCTCAAAATCAATCATCATAACTATAGGTCCTCATAATTGACCTCGACCCATAGAATCGGTCGTCACAACTTTAGCTCCTCAGAATTGACCTCAGCCCTCAGAATCGATCGTTATAACTTTAGGTTCTCTGAACTAACCTCGGCCCGCAAATCGATCATCCAATTTTAGGTCCTCAAAATTGACCTCGGCTCGCAGAGTCGGTCATCCCGACTTCAGGTCCTCAGAATTGACCTCAACTAGGAGAATTAGTCCGATCAACTTTAGGTCATCAGAATTGACCTCGACCTGCAGAATTGGTCATCACAACTTTAGGTCCTTAGAACTGACTTCGTCCCTCAGAATCGGTTGTCACAACTTTAGGTCCTAAGAATTGATCTCGACCCACTATATTAGTCTCTACAACTTTAGGTCCTCAAAATTGATGTCGGCGCTCCAAATCGATCGTCACAACTTTAGGTCCTTAGAATTGACCTCGGGTCGAAGAATCGATCATCATCACTTTAGGTCCTCAGAATTGACCCCAGCTCACAGAATTAGTTGTCCCATCTTTAGGTCCAAATAATTTACCTTGACCCCCAGAATTGATCGCCTCAACTTCAGGTCCTCAGAATTGATCTCGACTCGCAGAATTGGTCATCCCCAACATTACCTTAGGTCCTTAAAATTAACTTTGGACCTCAAAATTAATCATAATCATTCCTTTGGTCCACAAAATTGACTTTTTTCCAAACATCCATGTGATATATATTCAATGGCTTTCACTAGTTCCAAGCTCACCTGTTGAAGGGATCTGTAGAAACCACATTCTAGGACCTCCCAAGACTCTCCTTAGCTCCTTAGAACTTCTCAATTTACCATAGATACATGGGTCATACCGCGAGTACCAATCTAGAGGCCAACGGTTGCCCCCAGACCTTATTTAACTCCGATCAACTTCCTCGCTTGAGCAAAATCTCAATGAATATTCGAAAGGCTCTGAATCCCCTTTTCAACGATCCACTCCATGAACGAATTGGCCTTACATTTTGAACAAATGGTCTGTTTTACTATCAAAAACTGATCTAGAGGCTACAGGGCGCTCCCGGGCCCCATTTTGACCTTAATAAACCTCCTCTCCCGAGTGAAATCTCAATTAATCTTTAAAGGGCTCTGAAACCTCTTTCTAACGGTCTTCCCCATGCACGAATTGAACTTACCGTTCAGACGAATGATCTATTTTCCCCTAAAAATTAATCTAGAGGATGCAAGGAGCTTCAGAGCTCTATTTGACTCCTTTCAACTATTCATCTCAAATGAAATTAAATGAATCCCTAAAAGGGCACTGAATACCCTTTCTAACAATCTACCCCGTGTGCAAATCATCCTTATAATACGGACGAACGACCCATTTTACTCCTAAGGTTTATCGTACGCTTTCGTGTCCCGTTTGACCAATGTCAAATCTCTGAACCAAATGAGCCTAAATCAATCTTTGAAGGGATATGAAAACCCTTTGCAACAGTCTATGTCGTGTGCAAATTATCCTTACAGTTTGGACAAATGATTCATTTTCCTTCGAGAATACGGTTTCCAAAATTCAATTGGGTGCTTCCAAGTCCTGTTTGACCATAGTCAACTCTCGAACCCAATGGATTACCCTTTCCAACGATATGACTCGTGCACAATATGGACTTACGGATTTCATTTTACGACCATTTTTTTGAGAAATTTGCATGAGGTTGTCGAATGGAAAACCCATTTCGCTGCCAATCAGTAGTGTGTTAGGGGGATTCTTATTGGTAGACATGATAAGGACTATGCCGATAGACACCTCCTTGAACCTATATAAGGATACCATGAGCTCACTATGAAAGGCACCCCAAAAACATCCCTCTCAGTGATCTCAACAATATTCTTTCAAAGTCAGATTCCATTTCCATCCCTTTCACACCCAATTTAGCAAATTCCTTTCCCTCTCAACCTTCAAACTCCATCCACTTGCAACGGTATCCTTTTCAACAATCTAGATCAACCTTCAAGTCTTCAAAGAAGGTCCAAACATTCTCCCCCCTCTTGTAATTTCCTTATTTTCGCACTAATTATCTAACCCTTACTTTAGCATTTCATCTTTGTTAGTCCATACATATTAATAATCTCACTTTTTATTAGTAGTATTGGACATATCATATTTTCTAAAAAAACAAAACATAAGAAAAAAAGGGTTTGCTCAAAAATTCAAAACAGGATTCCTCAACACATTTTCTCAAATCAAAATATCCTTTTACTACACACACATCTCAATAAAATCCTCGATCGGATTTATGTGATAAAACCCACCCTCATGTTATATGCGAATGACGTTGACTTTGATGCCTTTTAAGGCTACATAGGCATCTCAGGTTAAAACCCAAGAATCGAGTCCTCTTTTCATATTCATATATTATTGTATTTCTGATTTTTATTCACACTTTATCCAACATATATTATCGTTTCACTACAATGATCGATATCTCGATAAGTGCACACATTATGCTTTTAATTACTTTTTTGGGAACACTCTTACGAATGATCTCACTCTGCCTTTATCCATGATGTGGGTTGGGAAATTCCATTCTCCATTTATATATACACGCACAAACACTTCACGAAATTTTTAAGGAGCATAATAACACATGCCCATGAGAGACTGAAAGGGAAGGATGGATGCCTAACAACTCCACATTCTGCAACTTAGCCCTCGAATCTTTGAATTATTGGTTTCACGAGAATCTGTATGTATTTGATGCCGTTCTCTTGAGGTGAAAACATTTCTTTTTCCTGTTTTATGAAAAATAGGTTGGCAACTCTATCTATTTACATCACCCCACATCAAAGACGAACGAAGTGCCCTAGAAAGGTTATGGGAACTTCATTATTCTTTCCCTCCAACCGCGCGTGTGAGGGACGAAACCCTGAGGAATGAAGAAATAAGAGGTGATTGGCTACACTCAGACTACCCAACCAGTATGTCGTATAAAATAATTAAGTTTATCAAGCATCATCAATCTGCTAAAACACTCCGACTTACCCAACCATCTCGTACATCAATTATTTCTAAATTCTTCTCTTAAAATTTGTTATTTATGAATCTGCGTATATTATTTCTCTCACAATTTCAATTCAAGGTTCGATTACCCTATCGCCTCAAGATAACATAAACTCCCTAGGTCATTCCTATTAATTATTGTTTAAATCTTACGGGAGTTAATTCCATTTAAACCCTTTCTCATTAACCTAGTAACTTAAATAACTGATAGCACTGAAATTCCAAACCGATTTGTCCAGAATGCGAACCGTTTCTTTTTTTGCCCGAAATACGAATCGATTCGGGATGCAAAACGGTTTGCTGACTTAGTTCAACAAACCTTAACCCAGATTTCTTCTCCAAATTTCGACCCAAATATTTTCTACATGAAACTATACATCCATCAAAACGTGTATAACATAAGGTGATGGATCCTATATGATTCTAATAATAGACCATCATCAAAACATCAAAGATTAAGTAAAATCATCAATTAAATTCATCTAAATGGATTTATATGAAGAACATCCTAGTATAACCCTAGATTTGATCCCAAAGTTCCTATTAAACATAGTTTGCCTATGATTCCCTAGTAAGGCTCTAATTTTAGGAATTCTACTTCATATTACATCATCAATTAATCAATTAATAGTACACATGGGATCAATTTCATCAAATGCCTTTTCATGTAAAAACTCTTTCCAAAACAATTTCTACACCTACCATGATTTGAACATGATTCACCAATATTCAAATTAAATCAAGTTAATTACTTGCCTTTGGATGATTGTAGAGACTAGTCCATGTCGTGTGTGATGGTTTGATGGTAGAAATCTCTTGAATTTCCTCCTAGATTAGCCTCCTATAGTTTCCTCCTTTCTTTCTCCTTTATTCCTCGTCTCTTAGAATTTAGAGATAATGTTATGGTTGCCTCACCCACTTAACCCTTATGGTTTAATACACTAATTCCAAAATTGGGTTATTAGGTTACATTAAAATGACTTAAATACCCCTACATGAGTCCGGGCTTGTCTAAAAAGCCCCGAAACCCAATTACTACCCTCGGATACTTAGTTTCGACTATTTTGACCCATTGGGAACCAATTGTGAACTCAAAATCGCCATCTTAGTCGCCATAAATAAATTTCCTATCTCAACCTTAAAGTAATATACTCAAAAGCCCCGATTAAGATATTATCACAATCCCATTGTTCTTTCTCAGAACGACGTACTCATAATTTATCGTATTTTATTTACTATTCACCCTTAGTAAATTCGCCACATAAATATTAATCTTAATCTCTCCCAATTAATATTTAATAAATACACAATATTTCATTTTAATTAAATTACTGCACACATGTAATTTAAAAAAGGCAAAAATATTTAAATTCCAGATTATTCAAAAATATGGGGTGTTACACGGATCTGTTCATTGATGACATAGTTTTTCATTGTTGATTGATTGAGAAGACATTCTAAAATGAAGGTTTGATTATCAAGAGGCAATAAAAAATGATGGCGGAAAATGATTAGAAGAAATAAATGGAATGAATGGGGGTTATAAAGAATTGGAAAGCGAGGTTGATGATATTAACAATGAAGAGGAAAGGATCCTAAATCTTCTCTAATACCATATTACAACCAAAGTTCATAGAGAGAAAATATTGATTCATTTTGTTCAACTTGCTTACCAATGAGATTACATCGTAATATAAACAAAAAACTATCTAACTAACTTTTGACTAACTTCTAACTAGCTATTAGTTATAACATAAAATAGTTCAACTCATCTAATCGACTAACTAGTTACATGAAGAATATAATAACATGATATGATATTAATTCTTATTTTTATACAATTGATGCGTAAATTAAATACATGTTAAAGAAAGTAGAAGTAAAAAACATGAATGATTACCACCCCCCCAAAAAAAATCAAAACTGAACAATTATGTGTCCGTAAAAGGATTTACTCGGTGATGATTAATCGAGCGTAGTTCATTGTTGCTAAAAAATGTTAACACCTTGGTTTCAGTTATGAGAAACGAGTGACCTTATTGTGACTAGTCGGACATTCATACATTTGAATGTCAAATGAAATTTTACACATTTTTACATATTAGTGCCTTTTTTACTTTGACAATTTTGGGATTCAAATTATACCGTGAATGTTATTATTTATACACACATACACATAGATGAGAGGTTGTACCTTTGTATGATGGCAAGTCCCTTCGTCCAAGCTACAGTTGATCTCGACTTCGAGACATGGGAGCTATATGAGACTAACATCTGCCTCTCCTAGACCCAACAGTTAAGTGGGAGCCTTGTGCACTGGGTACAACCTTATATATATATATATATATATATATATATATATATATATATATATATATATAGAGAGAGAGAGAGAGAGAGAGAGAGAGAGACATATAAACACACACAATTTCTCCAACATACCTTACTACCCTCCATCCTTCTCACCCACCCTTTTCTCTTCCCCCACCCTCTTCCATTCGCTTTCGGTACTCCACCCCCTCACCATCCTTTCACTCCATGTGAGATGGGGGATAGATCACCAGACCTCCCTTAGATCCAAAAATAAAAATAACACCAAATACCTTCATCTTCCTCACACTCACCCCATTCACCCATCATTCATTCGCCTCTCTCATCTTAGATTTGAGATTTTTTTTCAAGATCTAGATGGGTTTCCTCTCTCCTTTGGTGAGAGTTTTTGTCCTCTTCCTTATGGGTATGAAGGTTTCATTTTGCAACACAAATTTAAGTGGAGGAGATGATTCTTGCGTTAGTGGTGGTGCATCTCGATTTAAGACCATGATGATGTGTTATTTCTAGGTTTTAATTTCTATAATTTTTTTTCTTTTTGTTATACTTTTATTTTCCTTGGGTTGTTGGAGTTGCTAATTAGGTTTCCCATTGGGTATTCGTAGAGTGAGGATGTTATCTACATGTGATTTGGCTCTTATTTAACTATCCTAATGTATATGTTTCTTGAGGATACTCCTTATTTTTAATGGAATATAATTTAAAAAACCTTCCTAAACATATCTCAAGAATATATATATTTAAAAGTGTGCTGTAAGGGTTCTTCTTCTTTTTAATTTTGGCACTTCACTTTGAGTAAAAATCTAATTCTTTTTAATTATGAATAATTAATAAGGAGATTTCTTTTCAAACTTAAAAACCCTAATTAAGTATTACCTTATCTTATTCTCTCTCTTCCCGCTATACACTCCCTTCTAACAAGATTCCCTGGCGATGAACAATAATTAAATCTCGACTGTTGACTAACTATATTCTTAACCTATGCAAAATAAAGCATAGACTCTTAATTTGGGATGGAGGGCGTATTTTGTATTTTTTTAAATGAGTATATTTAATAGGTATGTTGGAGAGTCTGATTATATATATATATATATATATATATATATATGAATGCGCAATAAGTGAGGAGGGTCGAAGGCCCCTCCTGAGTTTTTGAATTTTCTTTAGGGTTACTATATGTAAAGGTAGAAAGTTAAAGGCATAAATAATGTGTTTTTTGAAACTTTTATGGTAAAAAAGCATAATAAGTTTTTATAATACTCGAATGAAAGCAATAATTTGTATAAAATTTGAATTAACCACAAAAAATTGCCTTGGGGGATCCCTCCCCTGAACCACTCAAAACTTTGCCCCAAACCAAAAATCCTAGATCCATCTCTCCCTCTCTCTCTCTGAGACAGGGGGAGAGAGAGAGAGTACCCAATACATTTTTTATTAATCATGCCAGTATCCAGCCTTCACAACCATGTAATATAACCTTTCAATGGCCAAAATTATTACCAAAACCAAGAAACGTCGTACTCCACACAGTGACCACATAATTATATATCTATAGACTTAACTAGAATCATCACTTGGATAAGTTATATTAAACAAAATACAACTTCAGCTTAGTTGAGATAACTTTGAGACTAGTTTTAGGTGGGATCCACATGTCAAACATGACAGGTCAAAGTACCTATGCGATCTTAGTCGAGAGGAGAGTAACGTGGTATACTCATTTGTTCAAAATGATTAAGGAATGAATGGTAAATTTGGACTCCAAGTAACCCACTTGAATATAAGCTACTTGGTGTAGCTAATATAGAAGTGTTGTCCCACACTGAAAAATATGAGAAAATGGTAAAGTGAATATACTCCAAAGTTGTGTCTAAGCATTGGATGCCTTTGGGATATCCCAACTCTTTGAAAGGGAAAGGTACTACCCTATGCATAGTTTGACTTTGGGGCAAAAGCCCAAGCGCGCGTGCCATCGACTGGGTCCATGGGTCGTGCGTCATCGCTAATTAAAATGTCATAATTTTAATTAATTTAAAACGTGATTAAACTAGAACGTAGAAAGATTGTGACTGTTTAGAACGATCACATTTTTCTGAGAAAAGACAAACTTTCAAGGCTATAGCCATCCTGTCCAATTTTCCTTACATAAAAAAATCCTTATTTTCTTACTTTTGTCTTCCTTCAAAGTTAGAGAGTTTATCACCATTGCTAGTTCTTGAAACTGCTACACTGCAGTACTTCATGTGGTTGTTGAAGATCGTTTTATCGTGGGAGGCAGACACCCATTGATCCTATCGTAAGAACCATAGCGGGGGAAAATTATGTCTTAAATATAAATTATTTAACGATTGATTTGATCTTAAATCTGTTAAATGATGGAATAAATCACGAACTGTAAGTTCTAATTTATTTTTCTTGTTTCTGTATAGCATACTATTTAAATATTTTTCGTTCTGCAATTATTTTTTTGATATTTATTTAGTAGATTATAAGTTATTTATTTATAGAAGGAACAACAATCTTAAGACAAAATTTTATTTCTTTTTTTCGTAATTGAATTCTACTTACATTTTTCTTACTAAATAAAATTTCAACAAATTTGGAACTTCATTGCAATTAAAACAATAATTGTTTTACATCTTACAATGTTTTATTAACTTAGAATAAACAATTTTATCAAACGTAATACAATTTGTTTCGATAATAAATTATAAAACTATCTCATTAAATTATAATTTTTTTGTAAATTTTGGTTTATACTTGTATTTTACAATATATATCATCTTCATATTCTATAAGTGGGTTTTGTTAATTCTTTTTAGAACAAAAGATGACTGCATTGTCCTCTGAAAATGTCCATGTTGTTGTTTCTCCAAATGAATTATCTATTAATTTTCCTACTACCATTTCTACTACTTATATATTACATGGTGAGAAACCAAAAAAATTCAATGGTTCTGATTTGAAAAGATGGAAACAAAAGATGATATTTTACTTAACCACCATGAATATTGGAAAGTTCATTAATGCGGATGATCCTCGGATAAATGATAATGAAATGAATAAGATAACTTTGGATATCGTAGAAGCACGAAAACATTCCTGATTTCATTTACAAAAACTATATAATTAATGGAATGGAAAATACACCATATAATGTGTATAGTCCAATTAAGAGCGCTAAGTTGCCATGGGAGTCTTTGGTTAAAAAGTATAAAACGAAGGATATTGCATAAAGAAATCCGTTGTCGTATATTCCTCGCTTATAAAATATCGTATTAAAAGACTATTACAGGCTATGTCTAGGAGCTTCAATTAATATTTCATGAAATAAGTGTTGAAAATATGGTTTTAAATTAATATTCCAAGTTGCAACCGTTATTGAAAAATTACCTCCAGCTTGAAAAGATTTTAAAAATTATTTGAAGCATAAACAAAAATAAATGGGGCTCAAAGACTTAATTGTTCGGTTAAGGTTAGAAGAGGATAACCAAATGTCTAAAAAGAAAATCAGTAATGCTGATATGTAAAAAAAGTCAACGTAATAGAGGATGGTCAGAAATACAACAAGAAAAGGAAGCACAACAATAAAGGCATAAGTCAAGGAGGCGACGCTATAAGGAAGTTCAAGTGTAAGTGCTTTAATTTCTACACGAAAGGTCTTAGGGCCAAGGACCATCACAAAACAAAGAAGCAAGATTACTTCAAAAGGAAGGTACCTCAATCTAACATGACTAAAATTGATAATCTATTTGGTGATTTTTTTTATATACATCTCTCTATAATTGTCTCAGAAGTGAATTTTGTGGGCAACATCAAATAATAGCCGGTTGATATCAGTGTTTCACACCATATATGCTCGGATAAAAATATATTCACGTCCTAATAACCAATTTCAAATGGAGATAAAATATTTATGGTAAAATCCTCAACCTCGAAGGTTGAAGGCCGAGGTAAGGTCATGTTGAAAATGACATCTGAAAGCATATTTCACTCAATGACGTGTTATATATTCTGAACAATCATAGAAATATCATTTATGGTTCCGTGTTAAGCAAGAAAGGGTTTATGCTTGTCTTTTTTGGAGATAAATTTGTGCTCTCCAAAAATGGGATGCTTGTAGGTAAGGGCTATATGTGTAATGTAATGTTCAAAATGAATGTAATGATTTATGTACCAAAAATTAACAACAACAATAATAATAATAATAATAATAATAATAATAATAATAATAATAATAATAATAATAATAATAATAATAATAATAATATGATATATTCTTCTTATATGCTTGAGTGTATGAATGTGTGGCATGGTAGACTAGGACATGTTAATTATAATATTTTAAGCAAATTAATTCACTTAAAATTGGTTCCTAAATTTAACATTGATACAAATAATAAATGTGAAACATATGTAGAAGCTAAATTAACGAGAATACATTTACACTCAATTGAAAGAAATAGCGAACCCTTAGATTTAGTTCACACATATACATGTGATTTAAAATTTGTTCCAAGTAGAGGTGGAGAAAAGAACTTTATTATTATTGTGGATGATTTCACTATGTATTTCTATGTTCACCTATTAAGAAGAAATGATGAAGGAACAGAAGTATTTAAACAATACACGAATGAAGTTGAGAATCAACTCAGCAAAAAGATTAAGGAATTAAGAAGCGATAGTGGAGGCGAATATGAATCTGCTTTTAAAGAAATATGTTTAGAAAATGTTATTATTCACCAAACTACCGCTCCTTACTAAAATCAATCTAATGATATTTCTAAATGCAAAAACCGAACTCTAAAAGAGATGATGAATGCTATGGTAAAAAGCTTTGGGTTACACCAGAACATGTGGGGACAACATTGTTGTCCGCTAACTATATTTTTAACAAATTGATTCATAATAAAACAAACAAGATACCCTACAAAATATGGAAAACTCTCAAATGTTCTTACAAATACTTAAAAGTATAGGGGTGTATTGAAAAGGTATTGGCGCTCGACCCTACAAGGGTGATAAAAGGTCCTAAAACCATTGATTGTATATTAATTGGTTATACTAACAATAGTAGTGCATATCAATTCTTTGTAAAAAAATCTGACATTCATGTTAATACAATTATAGAATTAAGGAATGCATAATTTTTAAAAATATATTTTCTTATAAGAATGCACAAGAAACAAGTTGTCATAAAAGAACTCTTGGAGCTACGAATAATGATTCTCAAAATATCAATAAGGATAATGAAGATGGACTTAGATTTAGCAAAAGAGCTAAGACATCAAAATCTGTTGGTTTAGATTTTCTACCTTATATATTAGAAGGTGAACCTCAAAGTTTCAAAAGGCTCTATCCACTCTAGAAGCTTCATGTTGAAAGTAAACAAGTAATTGTGAGATATAGTCCATTATGAAAAAACATATATGACAACTAGTGAATCTTCCACCTGAAACCAAACCCTTAGGATTTAAATGGGTCTTCAAAAGGAAGATGAAAGTTGATGGATCAATCGACAAATAAAAGGTTGGACTTGTTGCTAAATGATATAAGCAAATGGAGGGAATAGACTATTTCGACACTTATTAATTAGTTACTGGAATTACATTCATTTGAATGTTAATTGAAATAACAATAATGCATAATTTAAAATTCATCAAATAAATGTCAAAACTGCTTTCTTAAATGGTGAATTAAAAGAAGAAACATATGGAACCACCGAAAGGTTTTAAAGATCTTAGAAATGATAGAAAAGTTTGAAACTTGTCAAATCTCTTTATGGTTTGAAAGAAGCACCTAAATAATGGCAAGAAAAATTTGAACGTAATGATGTCAAATGGTTTCAGGATAAATGAGTGTGAGAAATGTGTTTATGTCAAAAGAACTCAAAGGGGACATGTCATTATATGTCCATATGTAGACGATATGCTAATCATTGGTAGTATAATGATATCATTAATGCAACCAAACAAGTGTTGACTAGTAGTTTGAAATAAAATATTTCTGACTAGCAGATGTTATTTGAGGAATTAAAATACTAGAACTTTCAACGGAATCAGTTTGTCTCAATCTCATTATGTTGGAAAAATCCTTCAAAAGTATAATAAATATGAATAGACTCCTGTGAGAACACCCGTAGACCCAACTTTTCACCTTACTACAAAAAAGATGAAAGTATATCTCAATTAAAATATTATCATATAATTAGAAGTTTGATGTATCTATTAACTGCACTCGATAGGGTATAGCATACTCTATAAGTATGCTAAGTCGATATAGGAGTAATCATAGGAAAGACCATTGGAAGTCCTCAATAAGACTTATTAGATATCTTATATACTCTTAAAAGGATGGATTTCACTATGAAATATATCCAATTGTACTCGAAGGATATAGTGACCTAAATTGGATATCTGATTCCAATGATTTAGAATATTTAAGTGGATATATATTTAATATCGACGGTACAACCTTGTCTTGGAAATCCTCAAAGAAAACATGCATTGAAAGATCCACTATGGAAATTGAATTCATTGCTTTAGACAAAGCTGGGTAAGAAGCAAAATGGCTTCAAAATTTCCTAGAGGACATTCCGATTTGGCCAAAGCCGATGCCATCTATCATAATACATTACAATAGTCAATTTGTGATCGGAAGGACACATAATAGTAATTATAATGATAAGTCACAACACATACGTCGTCGAGACAAAGCCATTAGATAATTGATCTAGAATGGAATTGTTTCCATTGCCTATGTTAAGTCAAAGGAAAATATTGCGAATCCACTAACAAAAGGTATACCCAGAGAGCAAGTGGTAAGTTCATCATAGGGAATGGTCCTAAAGCCTGTTAATACCTAAAAAGAGTTTCTTTAATGGAAACCCAAACTAATTGACTATAGATCCTAAGAAATAGGTTCAGTGGGATAACCTAATTATCTGTGACTTATCTAGCACTCAAAAGTTAATCATTTCCTCCCATTCCTAAGATGACTCAATGCACAAACTGTCACGTGTATTAGGATAAAATTTACTTTTAATGATTTATATACCTTGGATATATTGGTAAACTGGGGTATTAGCAGGATAACTTTTATATGAATCACCTATATGAATGAGAAGGGATCACTTCTATGAGAATGGAGAAGACTAATTGTCTAACACACCCATGAAATTAGGAGGTGTCCAAGGATAAAATGAGCACAATAATGAGAACTAATAATGTTGGAATCAATTCAAGACATCGTGTTCATTGGTCAGCTAGTAAACTTGATAGTCTTTCACTAGAAAAGATTCAAGGCCCCAAGTCATCTTTTCGATATAGTGTCTTTTCTCGACATTCTATTTATATGTGTCTCTATATTCGTTTGATTCTTTTAACCCAAATTTCAATCATGTGGAGGATTGTTGGATGAGTTGTATTAAAAAAAATACAATTTCAGCTTAGTTGAGGTAACTTTGAAACTAATTTTAGGTGGGACCTACACATCAAACAAGGCGGGTCAAAGTACCTACGCGACCCTCGCCTAGATGAGAATAGCATGGTATACTCATTTATTCATAACAGTTAAGGAATGAATGACAAATTTGGACTCAAAGTAACACACTTGAACACAAGCTATATGATGTAGCTAATATAGAAATGTTTTCCCACATTTGAAAAATGTGAGAAAGTGGTAAAGTTAACATACCCCGAATTTGGTTCTAAGCATTGGCTATCTTTAGGGTATACTAACTCGTTAAAGGAAAAATGGCTACACTATGCAGGATTTGGCTTTGGGCCAAAAGCCCACCGCCCGGGCCCAAGTCCATGGTCCGTGGGTCGCGAACATTAGGACTTTCTTGAGTAAATATTAACTTCTAGAAAAAATTTAATAGGCCTTTTGGGATTAATTTTTGGGCGAGTTTTTGTGTTCCAACTCGAATTAGTTTTAATTAATTAATAAATTATGCTAATTAAAACACTATCATTTTAATTCATTTAAAATGTGATTTAATCTGGAGCATTAAATGGTTGTGACTATTCCAAACAGTCACATTTTTTCCAGGATAGGACACACTTTCAAGGATATATATACAAGCCCTCATGTCCAATTTTCCCTTATTGAAAAAAATCTTCTCTTCTTACCTTCGTCATCCTTAAAAGTTAGGGAGTTTATCATCATTATTGGTTCGTGGAACTAACACATTGCAGTGCTTCCTATGGTTGTTGAAGAATATTTTATCTTGGAGATAGACGCTTATTATTCTTTCCACAAGCACCATAGCAAGGGTGAATTTTTTCTTAAGGAGATAATATTTTACGATCGACCGGATCTTAAATCTTTTAAGTGATTGAATAAATCACGAATTGTAAGTTCTACCTTCTTCTTCTCTTTCTAAATAACATGAAGTTTTAATATTTTTCGTTCTGCAATTATTTTTTGACATTTATCTAGTATATTATAGATATTTATATATTAAAGGAACAACACATCAACCATAATTCTCAGTAGGCTCAAAGACACAACCCACGTTAACTTTGACAAGCTCCTGCTTCTTAATTAACTGACATAGAACAATTAGGCTTCTCTTTTCTTTTGGGATCATCAATGACACCAGTAGTTCCACAAATTATGCCTCATTTGGGTTCCTCTTTCTTTATAGGAGGGGTGGCGATATTTTCCTTCTTTGGTGTAGAACAAAGGGTGCTCACATTGTTAGGATTTTGAAAACCATTTTCGAGTAGTTGTTGACCAAGTAAACTTGTGTCTAAGTTGAAGTAATTGGTGGCCAGTAAACTTGGTGCTCAAGTTGGAATACTTATTTCCCAAGTATACTGTGTGCCCAAGTTTCAATGGCTAAGGCCTGTAAATTGGAGGCTTGAGTCAAACACCAAAGTGTGCAAAAACCCTAATAAGAAACCCATTTATGGGTAGATAAAGGTTTCTCCTTTTGTGTGTAGAGAATATTTTGGTGAGGTGAAAATTAAGGGTTCACCTCTTTCTTGTAAAATTGACCATTCTGTGGGGATCAATTTTGGGTATTCTCTATTGAGCATTTAGGTAGAATTTAGGAGTCTTTTATCATGAGATTAAGTTTGATAGAATCTTCAAATATGGTTGGGGGGTTATTTTGTGAGAAGAGAGATTATTTTATGTGATAAAGAAATAAAAAGTCCTTTAATTTATAATTTTATTCTATTTAGTGACGTGGATCGCCTGTGAATGTAGCCAAATTGGTGAACCACATAAATATTTGTGTTCTTCGTCATCTCAATTTTTTTATTTTTTTTACACATTTGTATTGTTATTGTTTAAAACAAGTATATGGATTTTTTGTCCTTATATATAATGTACTAATAATAAGCAATAACAAATGAATGAATTGTCACTACCAACTTTCCAATTTGGGATGAGTAAAGAGGGATGGGAGACATAGAAAAAAATAATCATTTATCTGGTTCGTCCTAATGTGGTGCCTACGTCCACAGGTGCAGTGCTGATTGTATGTATTTTAATGGGCAATAGCCATGAAAAGAATGAATACAATATCTTAAATGTCTCTATAGGATTTTTCATATGGATGTTAGGTAGAATATTTCTAGATACCTTATTATATAGGATTGTGTGCTATTTATAGGTAGTTATTAGAGAGAGAGAGAGAGAGAGAGAGAGAGAGAGAGAGAGAGTAATGGACACGTGGAGTGTCTTTATAGGTTTGCCAGTTACACCTTTTACCTGCCAAAGGGTGGATAATTATGAGGTTGTTGAAAATCGATAAAGGTGGAATATTTACTCATATGTGTGAGAGGTATAACATGACTACATGTATTCTGTCACGTGATATAAACTGATGCAAGGCTGGCTTGGACAGAGTTAGTTAACACCATTTAATAAACACTTTGTTGACGGTCCTCAAGAAGGTAGAGGTATAACTAGGACGAGAACCTTAAGACTTGAGCCGACCTCATTGTCCATGGATGAGCAGATCCCAGTCATACCGGCCTCACTCTTTGCCCATAATGGCACACGTGTCATCTCCTGAGAGGCTAACAAGGTGTCTTATATTTAGGGTATAACAAAATCCCCCAAGACTTCATTTATGATTGAAACATGTAACAGGTTCTCCTGACTACCAGATCTTCAAAGCAGTTGCAAGGTGTAATGAAGGGATGGAGTATTAAGTAGTAGGATCTGGTTAGTTCATTAAGATCTGATCGTCTTTGAATTACTCTCAATGCGTGCTGAGAAAATACAGTTGTATTATTTCAAATTCAACAGTTTAGTGACACGTGCTGAATGACTTGGACCGTTATTTGATATAATCAGTGTGCACACATGGGTAGCATGTGCATCTATTTTCTGCACCTGTCATGTCCTTTTCTTTTTTAATCATGACACCACATGTCATAATTAATTAAACTTGTTAACAAAAAAAAAGTATATAAGGTGCGGAGCCTTCTTATCTTCAAATATCACAACACTTTCAAATTCTTCGAGTGCTTTAGAGAGAGAAAAATAACCATACAGATCCTAAAATACCTTTATCTCTAGCTGACATTTTCCATTGTTGTTGAAATTATTTATTTTCTTTCATTTCTTGTCCTCTTTAGGAATTTTAGGTATGCAACTGTTTTAGCTCTCAAGCTTTTAGGGCTTTTCCAACTTCTGCAAGTTCTTCGTAGTTTTTTCTGCCTATTCCTCTATTATTGTTGAATCAAATTATATTTACTGTTAAATTTGGAAGTTTATCCATTTATTTAACTATTGAGTTGGTTGGCCTATGATCACATAATTTTTAGGACTTTTTTGGGTTTCTGGGTTTCGTATTTATCGAAAATAGTTATTTTTATCACTCCTATATCCCCCAAGACTTACAATACCTTGATTTTGTGGTGTCTTGATGAGTTACGAACCTCACATGCATAAGTGGTTAGATTACATGACTGGGTTAGAGGCTAATTGCCCAGGCATCCTTATAAGGAGGTTTCCTATACACCTTCAAGTTATTCTCCTAGAAGATGAGCCTAGGTACCGAAATTACACCCATTAGGTAACTTCTTCTGGTGGTTCCACCCTATTGCCTGCTAGAGTATCGTTCAAAGGTCTTGAATTTGAAGGACCAAAGGAAGTAAGCCTAGTAGATCAGTAGGTGGGTGTTAAAAAATTATCAAACACTGTATCAATGTCAATCGTGGACTTGGATTCTTCTTCTGAAACATCCATATGTGATAGGGCATCACCTGTGAGGCCTATTCCTTCTCCTTCCCTTACAAAGGAGCCACTTGGTAAAGATCCAACAGACGAGGAAAGTTCCTGAAGGAACTCTTTATATTGTTATAACCCCTTTACTACTGATGCCATATGGTATGCCTATGATATCTTGGAGGACGAGTTGGATGATCTGAGGTAGAGTTACAATATTTCCAATAATATCTCCACTAGGCTACCCACTATTGAGGAGAGAGTTTATGACATCTCTTTCTCAAATGAAGTTTATCGTACGTGATTCAAGTTAAACTACGCCTGCCTTTACACCCTGTCATTAGGTCTGGTTTAAAAGGATATGATGTCACCCTTATTTCTTCCTTTTAATGATCAAAGGACTATCCTTAGTGCTATGATGTTCTGGAAGGCTCAAACTGGTTTTGACCTTATTGGGAACATATTCAGATATGTTCGTGGCCTGAAAGACAATAGTAAGGCCCCATGATATTATTACTTTCCCCTAGGAGGTCTCACTTGAGGATGGTCAGGGTCGTCAAGACTAGTAACCATAAGTGGAAAAGCTAGTTTATTTTTATGAAATGCGATTGGGAGTTCAGAAGCTATGAGAAAGATTGGTCCCATATGATATCACGTGAGTGGAATGGGTTGAACATCTAGGTTAAAATTTTAATTTATTTTCTTACATTCTAATCTACCTTTATATTACAATATTATAATTTTGATGCTCTGTGTTTCAGTGAAGAGGCCCAAAACTTCCATCAGTTATGCAAGATTTGGTTTAGGCATATTGTGTGCCCAACCCCCAACAATTTGAATACTTATTTTCGATTACTAATCTCAATATTGTTGGGTATCACACTCTGCCTTGTGGAGTTCCTCACTTTGAGACATCAATACTTATAAAAGAATGATTACATTTTGAGATAACTCCTGGGGCTGAAGCTATATAGGATACCGATGACGAAGTCCTGAATTTGTTCTTAGTATTTTGACTAAATAGTTAATTATCATCCCTACTGCATCCCCTACTACTTCAAAACAACCACCCTCCGTGTCTACTTTTGGAATAGATCCCACTAATCCTAGACATGACCCAAATGGAGTAAGAACGTCACAAGAATATGAAAGCCAAATAGAAAAGGAAAGTTAAGGCTGAAGCTAGAGCGAAGAGGAAGGTAGATGCCAAGAAAAGCTTCAATGCTGAGGAAAGGAAACAAACCGAGGTTGCTGCTCGATGGACTGTTGAGGCTGAGTCCACTGTAGGGTTTAAAGCAAAAGGGCAAAACCCACATTTCCTCCCTTCCTACTATGGGGGATAAAATTCCTCTAGGTAGCCCAAGGCCTCAGAGCAACCCAAAGCTTCCACGGATTGGTGGTAATGCTGAGAGGACACATATTTAAGGATGGACATATCATCGATTATTCCGATCATAGGGGTTGGTGAGGTGGTGGTCAATAAAATAATCTCCCTCGGCCAAGATGAAGAGGAGGTTCAAAAGCTAAAGGAGAAAGCTGACACTGATGTTGTGAGGTTTAAGAGCTTGAAAGATGCTTTGAATAAGGCGAACGAAGACTTGGAAATGTCCAATAAAGATCTAGACGATGCTAACCAAAATTTTATGAAGGCAGAATAATCTCTAATGAAGGCTGAGGAGATGAGAGTAGATAAGTACAAATCCTCAACTAACTATAATGTGGATAAATTGTCTTTCTTCCTTCATGGTTATGAGGAATTGAAGCAAAGGGTGATAAAACATTACCTTTATATAGACATGGAGGTTATCAAGTGGGAGGGCGATGATGAAGAGGGAACCACTATCGTTGTCGAGTAGTTGACAGAGGGAGAAGAGTCAGTTGCTAATGCTGGGCAAACTAGGGAGGCTGGCCAGGTCTAGATTGTTCAGGATACTCTTCCCTCCTAGAGGATGATATTATTCATGCTTCGGCTCAAGACACTTCTACTACTAGTGATGCTCCCCATGCTAGATCTGTCAAATGAATCTCTTTTGTGTATTTTTATAATATTTTATGGATTTTACTTTTGTTGATGGATATTTATTTTTTCCTTGTAATGAACAATTCATGAATGGTTTGTAATTAACAGTTTTTTTTATCTACCTGCATTTGTATGCTTATTATTTGAGTTTTTTGCCAATATTTTTTGGCCGTCTAAATCTCAGAACACCTATAATTATGATATGTTCTACTTCAAAATGTTTGGGATAAGTAAATGTGATCAGATCTCAACCTAATTAGTTTTAGCCTTATGGGCTTATTGTAGTCCTAAGTCTAACTGTTAGGTACTTGAGATGGGCATGCTAGTCGTCCTATGATCATGTGATCGGCTAGTGCCTAACTGATCTACCTTACTAAGCTATCAGTTTTGGATGAACCTGGGTTATCCTATCCTAAGTTCTATCGATGCTAATTCCAACTTACTGGTCGTGGGGATGGATCTTGTCATCGTAACCAAGTGTTAGCATCAGTTTCCCGAGATGACTAAATGTATTAGGATTCGTCCATGCATTAGCCAATTATTTTCGGATCTTGTCATCCCTATGTCTGCAACGAATTTCCTAGATTTAGTAAACTTCTTATTTGTGATCTACCCTATGGAGATATCATACATAAAGTTAAACTTCTCATTACTGACATGTCCGAAGACAGGATTATACATGAAGTTTGTTTCTGGTTATGTATGTTGAGATGCTTTGCTGAGATGTCTTCGGCCTTAGCTTTTAACAAATCTCCCGCTCCCCCTAAAAGCAGAAAAACTTAAAATGACAACCATCGTTACCAATCAAAGATTTTATTTATTACTTAACTAGATTACAAGGAATGAGAGGGCTTCACATTTTTTCCATTATATGTATTACTTCCTTAGGTATTAAACATTATAGGGGTTCTTGAACTATTCTCCTTTCAGGATTTTAAGTATATAAGCTCTTGATCATATAACTACAAGTACTCTCTGTAGACTGTGACAGTTCGGACACAACTTGTTCCCATTCTAGACAACCTTCTTTAGTATGTAGTCTCCCTCCTTCTGAGTTCTCGATTTTACTCTTTTACTATAAAATTGAGCAGTTCGTTGTTATTTTTCTTCCACTCAAAGTGCTGCTTATGCTCTAACTTGCTATAATAAACCCAAATCCTATATCCTCATTAGGATGCTCTGTGGTGAGTCAAAATGAAGGATGTAGTGACTGGGCAGACCAATTTATGTTGGGACCAATGCTTCTGTTTTAAAAGCCATCATATAAAGTGTCTCACATGTTTTCGTTCTCCACATTGTTCTGTACATCTAAACGACACTTTAAAGCTCATTGATCCAGTTTTCTTTTGCATCGTCCAAAATTTTCTTCACTTCATCTGGAAAGGTCTTATTAGTCACCTATGTTTGTCCGTTACACTACGGATGACTTGGTGTTGAGTGTAGTTTCAGGATTTTAGATCATGTGAAGTAGTCTTCAAATTTTTATTATCAAATTGAGTGCCATGCTCAATAATGAAGGCGTATGACATCCCATACCCAAAAAATAATGTTCTTATAGAAAAATTGGAAGACTTTCTCGTATGGTATTTTTACCAGGGGCTCAGCCTCTACTTATTTGGTGAAGTAATCCAATGCTACCACTAGATACTTGAATCTGCCTCTGGTCTTTGGTGAAGGGCCGAACAGATTTATTCCCTACATTAAAAAAGGAGAAGGGGATATGATAAGCATGAGTGATATCCCTGGAGTCTTGTGAATTACGAAGTATTTTTGGCACTTGTCGCATTTTCTTGCATAGTTTGTGTAATTTGTCTTCATGGTGGGTCGATAATTACCTTGTAAGTCCACTCGCTTCACTAGTGATCTACTTGTCTAATGCTCTCCACAATATCCTTCATGTATATTATTTATTAAATCATATCATTAACTTTGGTTAGGAGGACACATCTAAACAATAAATAATGAACCCTTTTCTGAATAGGATTACTCCTCCTAACACATATCTCGCTGCTTTGTATCGGAGTCTCCTTAATTTTATAGGGTCTACTGAAATCATGTCGGTCTTTAAATATGGTCGTATTGGATCCATCCAGAATGGCTCCAAAATTTAGCTCCAACACATTGACATTCTCCTCTTCACTACTATAATGCAAGAGGATTTTCACTAGAGATGTTCTTCTTAACTCTGTTCTTATGGAGGATGTCAATCAAGCGAGTACATCTTCTCGTGCATTTTCTATCCTTGGGATTTCGACCATTCTGACTGCGGAGAATTTTGATAATAATCCTTTGGCTTTGGCCAAATACTTTGCCATAGATTATTTTCCCTCCTCATAAATGTCCAGCACTTGGTTTATCATGAGCTGAGAGTCACTACAAGCCAGTATCATTTTGGCATCAAGAGAGGATGCCAGTCTTAATCCTTCTATGAGCTCCTTGTGTTATGTCTCATTGTTGGAGGCCTCAAATTAAAATCTGAGGGCACATTCTTCATCAATACCATTTGACATTGTAATATTCAGGCTTTTTCCACTGTTAGTGGCATAGGACGAGCCATCTATGAACAATTTCCAAATGGGAGACTTATATTAAAAACCTTTTTCAGTTAAGTTTCCATATTTGAATAAATTTTTTCATTTTCTCCAAGTCGTGAGCGATTTCTTCTTGCCTGGTCAATGACTCTAGTGTATTAATAATTTGGTTAGTTGAGTTAACGACTGAGCTATCTCCCTTACGAGTCTTCTCATCTGATTGAACTAGTGAGCTTCCTTTTATACAAGCCTGCTCGATCTCCTTCGAAGCTAAAATATCTCCTGTAGAAGTATGCTTTTCCAGTTTCTTTATTGATCTCTCTTCCGTACAAGTCTACTTGATGGGCTTTTCTTCATATGTGAACTCAGCAATAAAATCTTTTACTATTTAGACCTTAATTGGTGTTATTATTTCATGTCATACTCTCCCAATTTTACGGCCCAAGCCATCAATCTGCTCGATTTCTTAGTACGAATGGCTTGGCGCAGAGGCAGGTTTATATAGACGATAATGATACGATCTTAGAATACGACTTCATCCTCATAGAGGCATTAATTAGGTCTAGTGAAATCTTATCAAGCCTTAGATACTAAATTTCTACTCCATGGTATGATTTGCTGGTGTAATACACTGGCCTTTGTACTCCACCTTCTTATCGGATTAGAGCTGAACTTACTACATATTCAGATATGGCCAGATATAGATAAAGATTTTTTCCCAAGATATGTCTCAAAAATAGTAGTGGAGACCATAAATATCATTTCAACTTTAGCAATGGATTTTTGCACTCATTGTTCCATCCAAAGTTTTTACGCAACACCTCGAAAAAGGGAAGTCATTTGTCAGTATCCCTTGAAATGAACCTGTTCAATGCACAACTGCACGCCCATTTAGCCTTTGAAATTCCTTCTCTCTTGTTAGGGACTGGATGTTAATTAGGACCTAAATATTTGTTTGGGTTGGCCTCTATACCTCCCCGATTCACTATGAAGCCCATGAACATCTCTTTCTTTACTCTAAAGACGTATTTCTCTAGGTTAAGTTCATCTGGTGTTTTTTTAATTGGTAAAAAATCTGTCCCAAGTTTTTGATGTGATCGGTAACCTTTTTGCACTTTGTCAGTTTATCATTAACATTCACCTCCATGATTTTGATGATTTGATCTTCGAATACTTTTAACGCGACTCAGAATGTGTCTCAGAAGTGCGTACTCTCAAGTCTCAAGTGCAAGCCTGTCGCTCAAGTAATAATCCGATAAGTCGGGTGTCGTTCCTCAGGGAAATAGGACAACAGAGTTGTAATGACATTGGATAGATGAAGGAACCCTAACTTTGACTTTAAAGAAAAAGGAAAAGATGATTTAACGGGTGAAATAGCTATAACTATATGCTATTTTAAAAATATTTATTTAATGCACCAAAGAATTAATGGAATGCAACTATTCTAAGTTACCTAAATTATTGATAATGATTAAACTGAAACTTGAACTATATGATGAAGAAAACAGGGCGGGAATACAATCCCTCAACCATAGTGTATTGATGGTACAAAACTAATCATAAAATTATGTGATTAATTAGACCCAGAATTTAGTACTCCTAAGCATTATATATATGAGGTTCAAGCCCGCACCATACTTAATCATAGGACGAGTAAATTGGTATTGCGATAGTTACACTCAAATTCATTCTGAAGCATCCCGGTTACCCTAGAGAAAACGAGATCCAAAGATATAAAATTCTCGTATTTTTACATAATACGGTCGTAATCAAATCATTAATTTTATACACATGCAATTACCGCATCAGGTTGAGTTCATGCATCTCGACCTTAGAAATCTATCATGACATATGAAAACTAGTAGACAATAAGTTTGGAATGAAAGAAAACATTTTTAATACTGAATAAAGATGAAGAGAATAACCAATACTTACTAACAAAAGAACTAATGCAATAATAAAAGAAGGAATTGGATGAAATTTACTTAAATTGCAACTGGGATCAAAACTAGGGTTTATATGTTATTCTTCTCTAAAAGTGATTAAACAACTTCCCTATTGAATCAGAAGCCTCCCCTTACGTTTCGGAGGAATTAAAATTTATAATCTACGGAATACAAGAGTTTAAACCAAATAGGATTCTAATTTTTACAAGTGGATAAGTTTAGATAATCGAAAACAAAACCGATCCGGTTAAGGGGTTCAGTTCGATTCTGTTTTTGACAGCTTTTACAGGGAGTTCTTCGAGCGTGGTATCGGTTCTTTATTTCTTTACTTCGGTTCGGTTCCATTTTGTCATCATTTACAGAAACTTCCCCTATGATGGATTCAGTTCTTTTTCCTTCCCTTGGGTTCGGTTCCATCTTGTCAGCTTTTGCAGAAACCTTTTCTTCTTGTACTTCTTTGAAGTTTTTGGTATGGAACTCAGATTAAAACACTGAACACCTGCAAAATAGATGAAGAACATATGAAACTTGGCGTCAATATCAAAGATATGATATAAATTCACTTGAATTACACTTTGTGGAGCGACAAAAGCCTCTAAATTACAAGGATGAATGGGGAGAATTTATGCCTAATCAACCCCCCCTAACTTAGAACTTTGATCATCCCGAGCAATGTAAAAAGAATCAAATTATGGTCTAGCTCGAAAATGGGATAAGATACCTCTTTTGCGGGCGCGTGATTGCATTTAGCGTATGCAACAAACCTTTAAACCCCTAGGTTACCCTAGTAGAACGAGTTGTGTCTCGTGAGGGTTTGCAGAGAATAAACCCCCAAAATTCGACTCAAAGAAACTCAAAATATGCAAAAATTTTATAATTCAAACTTTTCAGAAAATAATCATCATCAAGTCATGTTCAAGAGTCTCAAATCATAGTGCGTGTGTGTGAAGACGAAAATTTAGCTGCGAATTTCCACCAATTGATCATTACGTTACTTATCCAAAAATTCATTTTGATTTCAAAATCTCACGGAATATGGTTGTTCTCTCGGTGTGCGTGATTTATAAGAGTAAATGTAGTGGAACAAAATTCACGCACACAGGTAGAAAGATGGAAACTTTTGGTAACCGGATCTCATCATTGGATTATGGATATAAGAAAATGGGAACATTGCCTCTGATTAGTATCTTTTATCTCTTTTATTATATTTTGTGATTTATCTCTCCACGCGGTAACAAATTATGCAATTTCTGAACTCGGTTAGGAATTTTTCGGGTTAAGGGTGTATTGGGTATTATGAGACTGGTACGGGAAATCTGGAATTGGGAGGTTTTCTTATGATGTCCGTTAGTGCATTTTCGGGCTTTTGCTCATTTTTTTCTAGTTTTCACGCTTTTCTTTTCTTGCTATTCTTGTTGAGCATAGCTATTTTTTTTCTTGCCCCTTTTTATGAACTTTTCGGACTTAAATTCTGGAATTGTCCCCTTTTCACAATTCCGGGCAAGTTGGGGGTTTTTGGGTTGTCAACGAAAGAGAGAAATTTATTCGGCTCAATTTGGGTTACAAAAGGGATAAATTTTTCGTTACTTTTTCTGGCCAATATTTTTGGGTGACAAACGAGGGCCTACTTCATTGTTCAAAATACTAATTGCGTTACCATATACGTTTCGAGATGAATTAAGTTTAGAGATCTATTTGGCATGTTTTTCAAGGCAATATCACACACATTTTCCATAACCGATCAAAGTGAAAGAATTGAGATCCTTGATGATTTATTTGATGCTGAAAAGAACTTTTGAGTTAACAATTAACTCGGATTGATTTATAAAATTCACAAAGATGAAAGGCTCGAATCTCACCGGGGTTGTTAATCTCCACATTTATTCGTTAAGTCGCCTACGTTCGCTCAATTTCCATCTTTGGTCAATTTCGGCTTTGTGTATTGTGTTTTTACAGCTTGAGACTTTACACTGACTTTTAATGATATTTTCGAAAAATTTTAATTCCAATTTTTATTTATTTTGAACAAAAAATATTTTTGGGTTTTTCAAGATTTTATGATTTTTTTGAAATTTCTGCGCATTTTTTAAAATTTGTGAAGTTTTAGAAATACGCACTTGTGACCCCCCTAACTTAGACTTTTGCATTGTCCTCAAGCAAAAAGGACTAAAATTTAACTTAAAGCGAATTAAAAGTGTGAGAAAATAAAATAAACAAATGAAACAGAAATGCAACATTTATATAGATAAATAACAAACTGGGTTACAAAGGGTACAGTGAAAACACACAACCAACACTGATTAAACAATCACTTCAAACACACACAAACAACAAACACTTCATTGGGGTGGCGGAGTTAAGGGACCGAGTGCATTGGGATCGTAAGGATCATAGAATTAATTGGGTGCGGTCCACCGAAGTTGAGCTGGAATAGATGGGTTTGGAGTTGGTGCATCATGCTCATGTTCCTCCGGTAGGAGGCTTGATCTCGGTTGTATTGGGTGATAAACTCATCAAAATGGGATTCCACCCCTGCCAGACGCCTATCAAAATCCACACTTGGGGGCTCGAAATCCGAGTCATTGTCCTCATTGTATTCTTCTTCGTCAGCCCCACCCATCTCAATGTCCTCGGCCACATCTTCAACCGTAATCTCCTCCTCGGCATATAAATGAATCGCCTCCCGGGCTACTCGAATGGCATCCCTTCGCTGGGCATTCTACGTGCGGGATACCTTCCCAATGGGCTCTGGGAGGCACGGGAAAGCTTGAGGGGCTGGATACCTGCAGCGTCGGCAAGGAGGGAGGTGATGAGGCTGGCATAAGGGAGGGGTACCGCACCTTTTTGCTCCCAAGACGCATAAATGAAATCAGCATAGAGCATACGAACAATATTTAGAGTGAATTAAAGTAGAAAAGGTGGTACACGAGTGTGGCTTGGCGAGGGTGCATCGCCAAGTTATTGGAGGTTTGAAGCAAATTGGCGCATACTATATGGAAAGTGATGCGTGCCTTATCATTGAGGCAGACCACGAGGAAGGTACCCCATTCCCAAATATCGCTTGGCATGAGTCGGTCAATGCATTGTTATTTGGGAATGGTGGGGGCGTTGGCTGGGTAGTCATAGGCGTCCGGGTGGGGGATACCCTTATCAACAAGTTTGGAGATGAGGATGGCTAAGGAGAATGGGATGGGTGGTCGTCAACAAAGGATTGGCACTCAAACTCGCCCGTGCGAACGAGAGAGCCATAGAAGGATCGAACTTCGTCCGCCCAGATGACATGGTGGGTTCTTGTAGGTATTTCATCCATCCCCTCTGGCGGAAAAGGGTGGTGATGGGGCAGGGAAGCTCATCCCAGTTGACAACTTGCTCAATGTGCAATTGTCGAGAGAAACTAAAAGAAATTTCGCACTATACATGCTCCATGTAGGAGCGGTATTGCCCATTGCCGTTGGGCAGAACTTTGGTTGACATGTATTTAGCGGGAAGAGCTTGATTGGCCATTGGGACAATGGTGAATTCGGGAGATGAAAGGCTTAGGCTTGTAGAGAGGGAAAGATTTGGAGGTGTGGGTGGAAGATTAGGGAATATGTGGTATTTATAGGTGGTGGGGAGAGGTTTGGGTGAGGGTTTTTGGAGGGAAAAGGGAGTGGGTGTTTTGGAGGGAAAAAGGGAAGAATGGAGGGAAGGGAGAGGGTAGGGTGAGGAATAAGCTCCTCGGGAAGAACCAAAATCATAAAACTCAAACCGATCCAGTTCAGGGGCGATTCGGTTCGGTTTTGGGGATTTTTATTTTGTAATTTTTCCAAACCGAACCGATCCGATTTGGGGATTCGGTTCGGTTCCGTCTTTAACAGAACCTTCTTTTTTTAGCTTGCTACACTAGAATCCTACACTCTCGAATTTCTAAACGCTTGCACTTATTCTCACACTTGAATTTCTCGACGCCCTCGCAAAGTGTGTGTTGGATTGCATGATCTTAACCTTACCTCACGTAACCTACCTACAGACTCAATCTAATCTACTGAAACACAACTACTGTACATAAGAAATCACCCCATATGCGTCAGGGGTGCGATGGCCTCTTTGTCAAGCTCATCCGACCCAATAAACGAGGTTCGACAACCAAACGGTGTCGACTTCTTCCACACACGCCTATAGATATGGCTTTAGTCGTTGTCCATTTACTTTGAATGTATTTCCCCCTTTCAAATCGTCTAACTCCACAGCTCCGTGAGGGAATACATTCTTCACAATGAATGGATGAAACCGAGAGTAATAGAGAAGAAATTTTTATTCAGGAAGAAACTCTTTGCGTCGAATAATTATATCGTGAGCTAGTTTCATACTTTCTTTGGAAATTTTTGTGTTCTCATACGCGTCATTACGTATCTCTTCTAACTCGTTTTGTTGAAGCTTGCGAACTTCACCGACTTTATCCATTGTCATAATTTAACTTCTTAATTGCCCAATATTCCATGCGCTCTAATTCAACGAGAATATGGCAAGGTTTGCCATACACAAATTGGAATGGAGATATGCAGAGTAGATTTTTGTATGCGGTACGATAGTCCCATAGCGAATCGCTTAATCGAAGGGACCAATCTTTTCGATCGGGATTGATGATCTATTCGATAATGTTCTTGATTTCCAGTTCGTTAATCCGGCCTGCCCATTCATTTGTGGGTGATAGGTCGTTCCAACCTTGTGAACGATGCCATATTTTTTCATGAGCTTCACGAATGCCATTATTACTAATTATCACTTTCGAAGAACCGAAGTGGGAAAGTATGTGTTCTTGTAGGAACCTAATCAACACTTTGCTGTCTTTTGTCTTGGTAGCTATAGCCTCCACCCATTTAGAAACGTAGTCTACCACGACAAGGATGTATAGGAAACCAAAAGATGGGGGAAAAGGGCCCATGAAGTCAATAACCTAGCAGTCGAAGATCTCAATAATGAGTATCGGGGTTAATGGCATCATGTCTCATCGTGTAATCGCCCCCATTATTTGACACCTATCGTAAGATTCGCAAAAGTTGTTCACATCCCAAAAAATTATGGGCCAAGAGAGGCCGCATTAAAGAATCTTAGCGGCCATCTTTTTCATCAAAAATTGACCTCCATAAACTATCGAATGACAAAATTGGATGACTTTAGGGATCTCGTCATCCGGTACACATCGTCGAATGATTTAGTCGGCGCAATATTTAAAAAGGAAAGGATCGTCATAGAAAAACATACGCGACCAAGTGATGAACCTCTTCTTATCTTGTGGTGTCCAATCGGGAGGGATGACTCCCGTGACAAGATAGTTCACTATATCCGCAAACCAGGGCCAAGAATAGGTAGCAAAGAGTTTCTCATCCGGAAAATATTCGTCTATGGGTATTGGATCACTAGGTATGTCAGACGAAAGCCGTGAATGGTCGGTAATGACATTTTCTACTCCCTTTTTATCTTTGATGGAGAGATTAAACTCTTGTAGGAGTAGTATCCACCTTATGAGGTGTGGATTTACGTATTTTTTTTTCAAGTAGGCATTTTAATGCCGCGTGGTGGGTGAAGCAAGTGATGGGAGAACCGATAAGATAGGATCGAAATTTATCAAGAACAAAAATTACCACTAGCAACTCCTTCTCTATAGTGGAGTAATTGAGTTGTGGTCCGGTAAGAGTCCGACTAGCGTAGTAGATGACATGAGCCTTATTATCTTTTCTTTAGCTCAAAACATCCCCTATCGCATTATCGCTAGCATCACATATAAGCTCAAATGGTAAGAACCAATTCAGAACTTGAATGATGGGAGCGAACACAAGCACGTTTTTCAGTTTTTCAAAAGCGCTATGGCATGCTTTTGTCCACTCAAATGGGGTGTCCTTCATAAGAAGGTTTCTTAAGGGTCTAGTGATGGTGCTAAAGTCCTTAATGAACCATCGATAAAACCCCGCGTGGCCCGAGAAGGAGCGCACGTCTTTAAGCGATTTAGGTGGGGGTAGATCGGCTATGACATCAATCTTAGCTCTATCGACTTCAATCCCTTTGGATAAAATTATGTGTCCAAGAACTATTCCCTCAGTGACCATAAAATAGAATATCTCCCAATTTAGCATTAAGTTCTCCTCCACACACCGGGAAAGTATTTTTTCCAGTTTTTCGAGAAAAATATCGAAAGAGGTGCCAAAAACGCTAAAATCATCCATGAACACTTCGATTCCTCTCTCAACCATGTCACTAAATAGGCTCAATATGCACCTTCGATAGGTCGCAGGTGCATTACACAAGCCAAATGGCATACGTTTGAAGGCAAACATACCAAAAGGGCAAGTGAAGGTCATTTTCTCCTGGTCAAGTACATCTACCTAATTTGGTTATATCCGGAATAACCATCAAGGAAGCAATAGTAAGGGTGGCCCACTACTCTCTCAAGCATCTGATCAATAAATGGTAAGGGGAAATGATATTTCCTAGTTCCCATATTGAGTTTCCGGTAATCAATGCAGACACGCCACCGATGGTGGTACATTGGGGAACGAGATCTCCTTTAGCATTATCAATCACTGTCATGCCTGACTTTTTCGGGACAACTTGAATAGGGCTCACCCAATTGCTATCCGAGATTGGGTAGATCATCCCGGAATCCAATAACTTAATAATTTCGGTTCTCACCACTTATTTCATATTGGGGTTTAGCCTTCTTTGCATTTCTCTCGAGGGCTTGACATCCTCTTCGAGATGGATCTTGTGCGTGGAAATCAAAGGACTTATCCCCTTTAAATTAGTAATACACCAACCAAAAGCACCTTGGTGCTTCCTCAAAATCTTTAATAGTTTACACTCCTGCTCTTCGTCTAGGCTATAGGAGACCACAACAGGAAATGTCTCGTCTTCTCCTAGGTATGTATATTTAATATAGGAGGGTAGTTTCTTCAATTCTAGGGTCAAAAATTTCTCGCTGGAGGAAACCATGCGTGCTTTTCGTGGAGGCAACTCCTCGAATCGAGAGACCCAACTTGCATCTCTCGCATCCTCGTCCGATGATCTCTCATCAAGTGACTCTCTTAACTCCTTAACTTCCCTCTCGAATTCAGTATACGTTCCCTCACTCTCGTGGCTCGACACTAAACATGACCTTATGGCATTTACACAATAATTTTCCTTAAAGTACTCCTCTACTATCTCGTCGATTAAGCTCACTGCGTGAAGATCATCTTCCTCCCCTGTATCTTGGGCTATATGGAAGATGTTAGTCTCTAAGGTCATGTTCCCAAATGTGAGTTGCATCTGTCCATTTTGAGTGTTAATAATTGCATTAGACGTAGCTAAGAATGGGTGCCCAAGACTGATGGGAACATGATTGCTCGAGGCGAAGGAGGGTTTCGTGTCTCGAATGACAATCTACCGAAAAGTAGAAAGTGTCAACTTGAACGATCACATCCTTAACTATACCTTTTGGGATCTTCACGGTTCGATCTGCTAACTAGAGAGTGATCTTTGTTGGCTTAAGATTGCCCAGATATAGTTGCCTGTAGATGGCGTAAGAGAGGATATCGACACTTACTTCTAAGTCAAGTAAAGATTTTTCAATTTTATTTTCTCCAATGATGCAGGAAATGGTGGGTGCACTGGGATATTTGAATTTTGGTGGGAGATCATTAAGTAGAATGGAGCTCACATTATGTGCTAGAAAGACATTTTTCTTTACCTTCATCTTTCTCTTTACTGTTAACAAGTCTTTGATGACTTTTGCATAAGATGGAAATTTCCTAATGGCATCGAGGAAAGGTAAATTTAGCTTTACTTGTTTTAGCACGTCTAGCACTTTATCACGAGGGCTTCCTTTGTGTGAAGGAACTAGCCTTTGAGGAAATGGTGCAGCGGTTGGTGGTTTCACTACTACCTCGGGCTCACTAGAATCTTCTTTATCACTCTTTTTTAACGGTACATCTTCAGCTTCTTTCGTGCCGGGCAAAATCTCATTAACTTTGCTTGCGTCATGTGGGGGAGGTTATAAATCAATGATTCTCCCACTATGAAGAGTGGTCACAGATTAACATTGCTCCTGATGTTCTGTCGAGGTGGAGCTAACACTAGATTGACCTTGGGGCAATCTTTGGCCCTGGGCAGGAAACTTGATCTTCTTGGATACTCAAAGATGATTGCAACTTTGAAAATTTTGCATTTATGTCTTTAATCATGCGTTCATTCCTAGCAGTGGCAGCATTTTGGCTAGTGATAAACTGATGTATTGTATCCTCGAGATTTCTCCGCGGTGGAGTGATATATGTCCCTATAGGTGGTGATGCTTGCACATGTCCTTACATGTGTGGTGCTTGTTAAAAGTGTGATGGTGGAGGAGGGGAAACATGTGAATTAGGATTCATCGCAGCATTTTGTTTCCCATAGTTAAAACTAGGATGGTTTTTACACGAAGGGTTGTAAGAATTCCCGTGGGGTGCACCGAAATTACCCTTGAATCCTCCTATACCACTCACTTATTCTTGAAGCACAACTTTGTAGGCGGGTATTATCGGGCATTCCTCTGTTGAATGTCCCACCTCAAAAATTTTACACACCTTCTCAACAGGGTTTGGGATAGATCCAGGTGGTCCTTATGCACATTTCTCCAATAATTGTCGCATTCCTCTCTCAAGCGCATCGAGTCAACCTTCTATTATAGAATTTTTTCTCTACATGAAGTAGGCGGGCCCCGATGGAGTGGTGGTCACTTGGTGAGTTCAATTTTGAGCATTAGGGTCAGATGTATCCCAGGATTGGGTAGTCTCGACAACATACCTCGGGTGAAGCTCAGCATCATGGGCATCCAATTCGACAAATGGACCATTGCACATGGTTTCAACGAGTTGCTTGGAATTAATGTTTAACCCATTATGGATGAAGGACATGATTTTCATTTGATCAAATCCATGACGGGGGCACGAAGTAATTAACTCATTGAAATGCTCGTAGCATCGATCGAACGACTCATTTTATAATTGTCGAAAAGTTTGAATTTGAGCCTTGATGGAGTTCGTTCGATGTTGAGGAAAGAATTTCTTGATAAATTTAGATTGCAACTCATTCCAGGATGCAATTGATCTTGGAGGTAAAGACCATAGACAGGTTTTAGCCTTATCTTTTACAGAGCATGAGAAGAGTTTGAGGTGGATCACTTCTTGTGTGCAAGTTTGATCATTGAGGGTATCACACACATCCTCAAATTCCCTGATGTGGAGATATGGATTTTCAGATTCCATTCCATGGTAGTGGGGGAGCATCTGGATCATCCCATTTTAAGAACAAAATTGCCCTTCATTATATGGGAGTACAATGCATCCCGGAGTGATAGTACGATTGGGATATAAGATTTCTATCAAAGGGAGGTACGGGGCCTCTTCCTCACCGGTGGATGCACTACCATGTTGTGACATGGCTCTCTCACTAGATGACTATGTGCCCTCACTTGATATACTCAGAGCATGCTATGAAGTGTGTCCTACGAGGGAAAACATAGTGTTATTTGCGAATGAGTGTGATTGTGTGGGAGGTGGAACCTAAAATTGTGGAGCATTGGGAGTGTGAGGGCTGTCAGGATAGTACTCAACTATTGGATTTTCGTGAATGTGGGTTGGAGTACTCAACCCTAGTGTATTGATGGTATAAAACTAATCATAAAATTAAGTGACTAATTAGACCTAGAATTTAGTACTCCCAAGCATTACGTATATGAGGTTCAATCCCGCACCATACTTAATCAGAGGAAGAGTAAATCGGTATTGCGATAGTTACACTCGAATTTCATTCTGAAGCATCTCGATTACCTTGAAGCAAACAAGATCCAAAGATCTACAATTTTTGTATTTCTACGCAATACGCTCATAATCAAATCATTAATTTTTTAGGATTAATTTTATAGACATGCAATTACCACCTCAGGTTGAGTTCATGCATCTCGACCTTAGAAATTTAGCCTGACATATGAAAACTGGTAGACAACAAATTTGGAATGAAAGAAAACATTTTTAATACTGAATGAAGATGAAGAGAATAACGAGTGCTGACTAATAAAAGAACTGTTGCAATAATAAAAGAAGGAATTGGAAGAAATTTACTTGAATTGCAACTGGGATCAAAGCTAGGGTTTATATGTTATTCTTCTCTAAAAGTGATTAAAGATCTTCCCTAATGAATCAGAAGCCTCCCCTTACATTTGGGAGGAATTACAATTTATAATCTACGAAACACAAGAGTTTGAACCAAATAGGATTCTAATTTTTACAAGTGGATAAGTTCGGATAATCGAGAACAGAACCGATCCGATTAAGGAGTTCGGTTCGGTTACATTTTTTACAGCTTTTACAGGGAGTTCTTAGAGTGTGGGATCGGTTCTTTATTTCTTTACTTCGGTTCAGTTCCATTTTTTCATCATTTACAGAAACTTCCCATATAATGGATTCGATTCTTTTTCCTTCCCTTAGGTTCGATTCCATCTTGTTAGCCTTTGCAGAAACCTTTTCTTCTTGTACTTCTTTGAAGCTTTTGGTACGAAACTCGGATTAAAACACTTAACACATGCGAAATAAATGAAGAAGATACCATACTTGTCGTACTCATTAGAAACTTGTCAATATCAAAGATATGATATAAATCCACTTGAATTACACTTTGCGGAGCGACAAAAGCCTCTAAATTACGGGGATAAATGGGAAGAATTTATACCCAATCAACTTTGTTCACTAACCTCTGGTACGTTGCTCCAGTATTTTTTAGCCCAAAGGGCATGATATTGTAGCAGTAAATACCTCGGCTGGTGATGAATGAATTCTTATCCTAATCTTCTGGATTTATCTTAATTTTATGATACCTAAAATAAGCGTATATAAATCTGAGCATCTCATGCCCCGGGGTAGCATCGACCAGCTGGTCAATCCTAGGAAGAGGATAGTGATCCTTTGGGCATGACTTATTCAGGTCGATGAAGATAACACACATATCCAGTTATCATTCTTCTTCTTGACCATGGCCATGCAAGAAATCCATTCTGTATATTTAACATATTCTTTGAAGTTCACCTTTTATAACTTCTCTACTTCTTCTTACATAACCATGTTATTTTCCTAATTAAAAACACAACATTTATGCTTCGCGGCTTAGCATCCTTTACTATGCTTAACTCGTGACAAATGAACTCCGGATTAATTCTCAACATATTCTCATAGCTCCACGCCAATACACTTTTTCTTTTCCTCAGAAATTCTACTAACCCCCTTTTGAAGGAAGGCTCCAATAACGAGTTAACTTGGCTTGTCCTTTCTGAATACTCATCGTCCAGGATAATCAGTTCATTATCCTCCACTACCTAACCTTTGACTAGCTTCTTTCTATCTTGAGGATTGAATATCTTAATTTAATAAGTCATCGTCAACTTCTTCTGCTCTTCCTGCTCGTCTGAGTTATAGTAGTATTATCTGGCTTCGACTTAGTTCCTTTTTATTATGCCGACCTTTCAGTGAGTGGGGAACTTTAAGAAGTGGTGCATAGTGGAAGGGATGACCTCAAATTTCTTCAACCCCACTCTGCCAAAGATAATGTTGTATACTAAATGAACGTTCTTGTCCAGGACAAAGAAACGGATTTTTTTCTATTTGGCATGTGGTCCAGGTGACGATCATAACTTTTAATTCAAATATTCCCGAGGGTACACCTTATCCCCCGAGAAACTCATAAAAGGCATGTGGTAAGCTTCAAGTTTGCTATCCATCAAATTCAAGATCTTGAAGTTTTAAAATAAGATATCGGTCGAGCTACCATTGTGAACCAAGATTCTTGCTACCTTACCCTCATGTACCATTATCGTAATGACCAGGGGGTCATCGTGAGGGTAAAGCACACATGACAAATCATCTTTAAAGAAACCAACCACCAAGTGATCTTTATTCACCTTTTTTGGTTGGGTATCTATAATACCGTTCAGGTTGATCTGCCTAATATGAGTAAAATCCTTTGCTTCATTGAGATAGGACTTCTTCATAATGAGTTTGTCTCTACCCGAAGCATTTCCTCCTGTAATAAAGTTACACCTAAAAGAGATCGCGTTGACCTAATGCATCGTATCCTTAGGTCTTTTGGGCAGATCTGGGTCATCCTCCAAATTATCATCTCCACACATTTTCTTCTCGTTAGCCTTCCTGCATGAGGATTATGATCATCTCCTCGGTTTCTACTCACCCCTCTGATCTACTCAACCACCTTTGTCTAAACACTTTGATAATTTTCCACGCATGATCAGTTTTTTAATTGAATTATTTAGGGCCGAACAATTATCTAAGTTGTGGCCATGATCCTTGTGAAACTGGCATTACTTGCTTTTATCTCTTTAGTTTTCTATGACTTTCAGCTTTCTGGGCCATTTCAAGTCCTTACTTCCATAAATATCCTCCAAATATGATGAATACTAGTGGTTAGGGGAGTATACTCATCGTATCTCTTCATCTTGTCACCCTTCATAGCCTTTTGCTCTTTTTTTCTCCAATCTCTTAGTAGTATTAGAATTACAATGTCTTAACTCCTTGGTGGTCATAGCCTCCTTGGCATTCATAATCTAGTCATCCTTGGACAATAACTTGATCTTATATTGGGTGGCTCCTTAGCTAGTGCCTAGTATAACTTCCTAGGTAGAAGGCTAATGAGTATTGTCTTCTCATCGTAATCGATTACCTATAGGTTTTCATTATTGAAGCGAGTGATGAATTCGCGAGTTGTCTCATAAACATTCTAATGGACGCTTAACAAATGAGCAACCCTTTTGATTGGCTTGGATCTAAAATAGAAATTATTGATGAAGACATCGACCAGCTGCTGAAAGTTTGATATATGTCCCTGTGGTAAACTATTATACTAGATATGTGCCAATTTAACAATCGTATAATTATCAAAAACTCATCTCAACTAGAATAGAATGGATGTCGACGACAACTTGGTATTTCTTACATGTAATACTGGTCAGTTTTTCCATTGTACCTTCTCACAGATGGATTGAACTTTGTGGGTGAGGTACAACTCACAATTGATGGAGTGAATGGAGACCCCTCCTCAAAACCTTTGTGCAAGGGATTTTTCGATTTGGTAATTTCTTCCAAGTGACCTTCCAGTAATTGAATTGATATGTTCCAAGGATGGTCCTCATCCTCAGTTTTAACTGTAATGAACTTTCCTGACCGGATTAGTCTTTCTAATGAGCTCTCTTCCTTAAAAGTCTATTCGGCTATGATCGATCCTCGTACACTCATTCTAGACATGACCGAGCATTCTCTTCTTCTGGTGAGAGATTTTTTTTATCTCTTCTCTATGTTTTTTATGCCTCTTAGGCTCTCTTTGATGTTGCCCTCTTACTTCATGTGGGCTCAAAAAATTTCATATAGAGCCTCTACTCAGTCTTTCTAACACACTTGGACTCTCCTCGGATAAGGTCTGATCATCATCGTAACTATTTCTTCTAAAGGATGAGGTGGCCCTTAAGTGACATGACCTATCATCTTGTGATCCAGGGTACCTAGATCTTTTCCCTTCGTCTCATGAGCCCAAATATAACCTCTTTGGATTTTTCAGTGCCCAATCGCGATACGCCTATAATTAATATGACCAAGTGTGACCTCTCTTAGGATGAGGGACGTTAGGTCTCATAGACAACTTCTCAAAGGACCTCGCCTAGGTTGTTTCAAAGACTCATACAGACTAGTGTCATCTTCTTCATCCATAACCTCATTCATCCATTAAGTCGAGACCTCAGGGGAACATTTCAATAATAAGGACATCTTTCATCCTCTACTCCAGTTGATACCAGGAAATTATCTACGTATCCTCCTTAGCCTAATGCCTTCGGTCGATACCACACTTTTTACTTGCCTGCATAAAGTCATGCACTACATCAACAACCTCATACTCATCTAGGCCAAAACCTCTCCAAATGACACTCATAGTACGAGCACTATAAAGTTCTAAGATAACATGTCCCTCGTGGACACGTATGTTACAACCAGATTATCCCCTAATGTGAGGGGATATTGCATCATCATTAGTTACATGTGATATGGACATATGCCATAATCCTATTCTAAGACTTTGTGTTCACACGCCTACTGCATGCTTAGGGTGCATTACACCCCCTAAGCACTATAAATTTTTTTATTGTACCTCGTGGTAAAGGGGATATATTAGAACCCCTCTTGAAACTCTGTCAAACTTACTGTAAGAGAGAGAGCTTGAGTGCATATATCTTTAGTCCATTAGAGTCTACATTAGTGGATTTCACACACTTGCACAGTGGATGTAGGCCTTCAATAGGCTGAACCACTTAATTCTGGTGTTTTTCCTTTTTGCCCCATCTCTTCCTACTGTTATATTGCTTATTTTCTACCATTGTTGTATCTGTGTGGCTTCATATCACTTTGACCTGGTGCTACCAGTTATGGTATCATCAGTTTGGCGCCATCCGTGGGAATGAGGATTATCATATCTTACCTTCTAAATCTTGTACTCATCGAAGTATCTGGTTGTGAATAAGCCGTCCCCCTTTATGGAGTTGTTTCACCGTTGAAAGATCTATTTTTGAGCCTTTGAGCTTCTACTCTTCAGTGTACAACTCATCCATCGGATTTGAAACATGGAATCATAATTTCCACCACCACCTGGTAGACCTATCTCTAGTTACGCCCCTCCTCAATTAGAAATGGTAGAGGTGGTGGAGGCATTGAAGTCATTGGTGACTAGCCAATAAGCGATGTAAGAGCAACTGACTGTCTTCAGTCAAAATGTATTGATGAGACCCATGGGGGTAGCCCCTGAGATGATTACCCGCATTGCCATAGTGCAGTATCTAGACACCAGGGGACCACCCTAGGCACTTCATAAGTAATTTACACCTCATCAATGATGGAGAGACATTGCTGACCTTATGCATTTACTCCTGGGGAGGCAAGGTCAACACTGCCCAGAGGATCGGTATAATGACTATGAGGTTGAACATGCTCAGGCTGAATGCTGGGAACTATATGAAATATTAGGAAACACTCTACGCCCCATTCAAGTTAACCGAGGACACAATAAGAGGCCTTGTCAGGATGCTCAACCAAGGGGCTCAGCCTTTGATCGACTAAGATGAGGGTCGAACTTTGAAAGGCTCAGCCCAGTGGGTGATCTCAGAGATCAGCTATCCAGGTTAAGGAGTATTGCTATCTCCAAGAGAGAAGGAGCAGGGTGTAGGCCCCCATACCGTCGAGATGAGGTGTTAAGAGAAGTGAACAACCGATAAAGGTCTGTGGCAAGGGAACCTTCGGTTCGCCCGGTCGAGGTGGCAAGAGATAATATCGTCCATGCCGATGCTATAGTAGCATCCGAGAGGCCATTATAGACTTGATCCAGAGGTTAGAAGATAACATTGGATAAATTATCAAAATTCGAGACCCCTTACAGAGGGGCATTCATAAGGCTCTCCTTTTGTGGCTAGGATCGTCTATTTTCCAACCCTGGCCAAGTTCAAGCCACCAATTGTCACTCCCGAGTATGATGGGAGCACTAATCCATTTCATGAAGTAGAGATGTACCAGTCAGCTATAGACATTTACTCAGTTTAAAATGAGATGAAAGGCCATGCATTTTTAAGAACTTTGATCGAAGTATACCATATATAGTTCACCTCCCTCCCTAAGAATTCAATTGAGAATTTTAAGCAGCTTGCAGAGAGATTCATACATAACTTCTTCTTTGGGGTGAGACCCCAAAATAAGAGAACTTACATGTTTTATGTCAAGCAGGGGAAGAATGAAAGTCTCGGGGAGTATATTACAAGGTTCAACAAAGAAAAGATAGAGGTCGAAGATTATGAGGAAAACATTGCAATAAAAGCTTTGATAGGAGGTCTGGGGAAGAGAAAACTACTCTGGAAGCTTACTGAAGATCCACCGAAGTCCATGACCGAGCTATTAGAGATGGTAGGCAATGTCATGAATACCGAATAAGCTATGGAAGCAAAATAGGAGAATGAGGATGGTACTAACAGTGGGGGCAAGTTCCAGAAGAAGAACAACGGTGGAAAGAAAAGATCAGCGGATATCAAGTTCACTGAATACACTCCCCTCACAGTTAGTTACAAACCCATATTGAAAGAGAATAAAAATGATCGGTCCCTGAGGTGGAACAAAAAGTTAAAGTCTCCTCCTCACAAGAGGAAGAAAAAACTATAGTTTGAATTCCACCAGGACCATGGGCACCTGACTGAAAAATGTTTTGCTCTTAAGGATGAAATAAAGAAGATGTTGAAGGCTAGAAAGCTGAGGAAGTATATAGATAAGAGTGGATTAAGGAGTGTCTGAGATGGCACCCAGAAGAAGAAAAATGGCAAGTATAAGCTAGATGCTCCAACAGATGGAGACGATGATGAGTCAGATGACTGTGATGAGGACGACCCTAACCTCCCTCCCAAGTTTTCCGATACAAAATGTTGGCTCCATATGATCTCACATGAGGTTAAGATGATCTTCTGGAGGGGATTGCTGGAGGAGGAAAGGAAGTTGCTGATAGGAAAGCACATGTAGCAGAGGCTAAAACTCTCCCTCCAAAGCCAAAAACTGTGAACTCAGCTGCATTAGAGTGTATGAAAGGTAAGAGAGCTAAAGTTGATATGAATACCTTAGTTGTTGGTTTCTCAAGATTGGATTTTAAATGGATTTTTGCTCCACATGATTACCCTTTGGTCATCACTACACTAATACATGGTTATGAAGTGCCAAGGATTTTGGTGGACGGTGGCAGTTCGGCCGACGTTATGTTTTGGGACTGTTACAAAGGTTTGGGTCTTAGAAAGAAAATGTTGATTCCCTATCACCAACAAATCATCGAATTTAGTGGTGAGAAAGTACATCCCCTGTGCATATATGAAATGGAAGTGAGAATGGGAAATAATTGGATGAAATGTCTTACAAGGAAGATCAGCTTCTTCATCATGGATGAAAACGTCTACTTAGCCTATAATATAATTCTTGGAAGGGTATCCCTCAAGGAATTTGAGGCCGTTCCCTCAACAGTCCACCAAATGATTAAATTCCCGACCCCATATGGGGTAGGGGAAGTTCAGGGGGACCAAGTTGAGGTGCACGAATGCTACTTTAACTCAGCTGAGGAGAGAGAAGCATATAAAAAGGCCACTACAACCTGTAACATTGATACCTTGGACCCAAGAGATGAAAAGAAGCTGAGGAAGGGTACGGCCGCTGAGGAGATAGATTCCATCGTCCTCAATGAGGAGGAGTAAAAAAGACCATCCAAATCGATAAATCCCTAAAAAAAGAGGAGATAATCAAGTTATTGAAGAAGAGGTAGATCATATTTTCTTAGAGCCATTAGTATATGCTCGATATTGATTCGAATATTCTCTTCCATAAGATGAATGTGGCCGAGGATGCAAAGCTGATACGATAGAGGAGAAGAGCCGTTCACAGGAGAAGTATGAATTCATCCGAGAGGAGGGGAAGAAGTTAGAAAAGGCCGACTTCATCAGGGAAGTCATTTACCCTAGGTGTCTTGCAAATGCTGTCATCGTCCCCAAAGATAACGACAAATCGAGGATGTGTGTTGACTTTACGGATCTGAACAAAGCATGCCCCAAAGATGAATTCCCATTACCGAGGATTGATCAGATGGTAGACGCTACCGGCTAACCATGAATTAATGAGCTTTATAGATGTCTACTCAGGATATATTTAAATATTCATGAATTCGATCGATGCAGAGAAGACAACTTTCATAATGAACAAGGGGACCTAATGATACAAGGTCATGCCCTTTGGATTGAAAAATACCAGGGCAACATATCAAAGGCCGGTTAATAAAATGTTCGAGGACCAGATTGGGAAGACAATGGAAGTGTATATTGACGAAGAGCCTCAAGGCCGACACTCACGTGGCCGACCTTAAGCATACTTTTGACACGATGGATGAGCATAAGATGAAGCTCAACACCACTAAGTGTGTCTTTGACATCGGAGTGGGTAAGTTCTTAGGCTTCATTGTGAATCAAAGGGGGATCGAGGCCAATCCCAAAAAGATAAAGGCATTGTTGGAAATTAAGACTCCCATAACAATAAAGGGTGTGTAGAGACTAAATAGACGAGTGGCTGCATTAAACAGGTTTGTGTCTAGAGCTAATGATAAATGTCTTCCTTTATTTTAAGTGTTCAGAAAAGATTTTGAATGGAACGATGAGTGTGATAAGTCCTTTCAAGATTTGAAGTCTTATCTTGGCTCTTCACTCTTGTTGTCTACACCACTCCAAGGCAAAAAGTTATATCTTTATCTAGTTGTTTCGAAGTCAACCATTAGTGTCTCTATTATCAGGGATGAAGATGGAATTCAAAAAATAATGTACTTTAACAGCAAAGCCCTCCAAGGGAACGAGCAAAGATACCCTAAAATAGAGAAGCTAGCCTATGTTGTGATTCATGCCTCAAGGAAGATAAAGACCTATTTCCAGGCACATATCATGGTGGTCCTCATAGACTCACCCCTCAGACAAGCCATCCACGATCCTGAGAAGTCAGGAAGGCTGATGGCCTGGGAAATTGATTCGGGGGAATTCGATTTCTTCTACCAGTCGAGAACGGACATTAAGGGGCAGGCCTTGACAGACTTTATAGCCGAGTTAACTTGGGACAAGCTCGATATTGAAGATATTAAAGCTGCAACTTCTGAATAATAGAGTAGGATGTGTCCTCCCCTGATCGAGGCCGAGATGAGTTCATCAATAAATAAGGCTTCGTAGAATGAGGATGAGTGATACCTCTTTAAGAACGAAACCCTAAAAGATGGTAGTTTTCTCCAAATGGTACTGTGTGGAATCTCTTTATTGATGGATCTTCATGTGAGAACGAAAGCGTAACAGGATTAATTGTGTCGGCCCCAGATGGTACTAATATAGAGTATGAACTCAGGTTCGACTTTAAAGCCTCCAATAATAAATTAGAGTATGAGGCTCTCCTAGTAGGACTTTTCCTTGCCAGGGCACTGAATCTCGGCCAACTCCTTGTCCATAATGACTCCAGGTTGGTTGTTAACCAAATTTTGGGCTTATATGAGGCCAATGACGACCTAATGGCCAAGTACCGGGTAAGAGTGAAGACAATATTGAAGAAGTTTAACAAAGTAAAACTAAAACAAATGCCCCGACTAGACAGTGTACGAGCTGATGCTCTGGGAATATTATCCTCATCCACTAAAACTAGAATTTGAAGAACGGTGCTAGTATAGATTCTCCATCGGCCGACGATTGAAGGAAAAGAAACTACTAAGGAATTTTTCTTTAACATTAGTATGGGAGCATCCTGGATGGATGTTATCATTCGATATATTAAAGAGGGGGAATTGACATAGTCCAGAGATGAAAGGAAGAAGATGAGGTATAAAGCCGCTAGGTTCTCCCTCATAGGAGACATCTGGTATAAAAAAGGGTTCTTGTTTCCTCTACTCAGACGTATCCATCCATCTAAGGCAGATTATATTTTAAAGGGCGTACATGAAGGATCCTGCTCCAGCCATATTGGAGGGAGGTCATTAGCTAAGAAGATCATCACTCAGGGTTATTGGTGGTCGATGTTGGCCAAGGGTGCAGCTGTAATTTTAAGAAATGTGATAAGTGCCAGAGGTTTTCCACCATACCCCATTAGCCTCATCAACCTCTTACCTCTATTACCTCTCCGTGGCCATTTGCGATTTGGGGGATTGATTTGGTATGATCATTTCCAAGAGCTATGAATAATTATCATTATTTGATTATGGCGATTGACTATTTTTCAAAGTGGGTAGAGGCCGAGACGATGATTACAAATTACAGAGAAGAAATCCTTCCAGTTTATCTGTAAAAATATCATCTGTAGATATGGCCTACCTAATACCCTATTTTTTATAACGGAACGTAGTTCAAGATCATCTCCTTGGAGAAATATTGTAAACGAATTAGCATTAATAAATTCTTATCCACTCTCGACTGACCCAGGCTAACGAGAGGACATAAGTGACGAGCATAACAATTATTGATGGAATCAATAAGAGATTAGAGTATGCCAAAGGTAGATGGATTGAAGAGGTGTATGTTGTCCTATGGGCTTATAGGATTACAGAGAGGACTCTAACAGGGGAAACTCCATTCATGTTAGCTTATGTCTCAGAGGCAGTGGTGCCGATAGAGGTAGGTCACCAAACCCACAGAGTTAAGACGTATGACCCATAGCAGAATGTGGAACATAATAGACTGGACTTGGATCTTGTGGAGGATCTAAGAGAAGATGATGAGGTTAGGCAAGTTTCCTATTAACAAAGGGTATCTAAGTTTGATCGAGGGAGAAAAGTAGTGCGTGTCAAACGCTGATCGTTGTTTTCTGTTCACCACCTCAATACAAAAACCTAAGTTGGGACTACACTTGCGAGGCAAGTATAGCGGTAAGTCGGGTATCAAAAATATCCACAGGGACGAGATGCTAGAATTCAATTGATTTAATACTCCGAAATAAAAGCATAAAAGGTGAATTACAAACTAAAAGAAAAGATGCATGAAAGGGAAATGTTAATCTAGGCGTGGGTATTGAAACTAGATTATGAAAGCAAATAAAACTATAGGTTGCGTCGAATATACCTCACCAGAGTTAATTTGTATAACATGGTTACATGGGTCGATGAGTTATTACAAATGCATCTCGTTTTGACAGTTAATTAAATCAAGGGTTGTCACGCCCCTAAATCCTCATAAAAGCCTAATAAGATTTTGGTGTCAACAAATATCCCAAAAATTACGCGCAAAAGGTTGTAAGCACGGGACCTACATGATATGCCCCGTCAAATCTCCTAGGCGTAATAACTAGTACAACGCACCCGAAATAGACCCGTAAACACTATCACCAAGCAAAGCAACGCGTTAACCCGAGTGATCAATTCAAACACAACCTAATTTAAATTACCTAGAAAGCATCGTAAAAACGCGGTAAATAAACGCAATAAATAAACGCGGTAAAACTATACTAGAAAGCAAGTAAATAAAGCATGTAAACTTAAATTAGAAAGCATCTAAATCTAATTAGAAAGAAAGAAATGAATAAATACAAACTATATTAAGGAAGAGGATGATGAATAGTCAACATTCAACCTAAATGGGGTTTCAATTCAAGAACAATTGAAGAAGAACTCTCCAAAACCCTCAAACCCTAGGCTAAACTAACATAAAATCATATATATATGCTATTACAACAAAAAATGCTATTTATAGTAAGTTGGAATTAAATTAGAAAAGAAAAGAAGAAAGAAAATAAAGGCCAAAATATCTGCTGAAAACAGGGGATCGATCGGACGATCGATCATGAGAAAAATATCCACTGTCGATAAGGATCGATCAATTGACCCCTTTGGTCGATCGATCGATCAAGCAGGGCAGAACCAAGCAGCACACTGCATTGCCATTTATTCCTCTTTTCCTCCTCTTTTGGTTTCAATGTTTCTCCTTCCGTTAAAATTTCCATAACTTCATCATACGAACTCGGAATCGCGCGCCGTTCACTGCCACGCGAAGCTAGCGAGGAGGGTTTCGTGAGATGTCGGGCTAGGTACCTAAGCTCTGAAATGACTAAAATTCCCTTAAATGTGAGATTGCGTACGAAACTTGAGCAGAATGCGTTCGAACTCCATACTTAGTACCTAAATACCTACAAAAGCCCAATTATACCTTATATATCATGTTATCATTATAAACCGGGGTTGTATGGTTAACGGGCTTAAATATAGAGATTAAGGCACCTGAGTGGGATAAAATGCGTAGGTTCGGAGGATGAAATACGCAATATTTGCGTATCATCACCCCCCCTAACTTACACATTGCTAGTCCCTAGCAATGAAATAGGATGCAACAAGAACTATAAGAAAACCAAAAGCAGGAGATAGTACAAAAGTATGATATAAAATCAAAAGGTCACTTTCGCGGGCAATTCGATTGCATTTAGCGTATGCAATAAGTCGTTAAACCCCTAGGTCACCCTAGTGGATGAGTGTCATCTCGTGAGGGTTTTCCGGGATGGTACCCACAAACATCAAATGGTTTCCTCAAAATATGCCCAAACCAACATGCGAAAAGCCCGAAAATGGCGAAAAGGATTTCATACACATTATTAGCACATTGAATGGATTCAAATAAAAGTCCAAATCATTAACATTATAGAATTCACCTCATAGAATTGAAACCTTAAAATGTGGGAGGGGAGCGAGCACATGTAAAATGTGATTTGGCAAAAACTTAAATAAACCGGATACTAAATAACGCAAGCATATATTTAATCCTCATGGGCATTACACTCATCAAGCGAAATCACTTGAAACAGGGAGGTAACACACGGGACATGCGAGAATAAAGAGTAAATGTAAATGGAAACTAGGCCGCACACATGTCACAAATGAAGAACACTATATATAAACTGAAAAACCGTAATCTCAATGAAAGGATACCGCTCATTAAAAGAGGTGAAATGCATTTTCACAGATTATCAAAACTATTATGACTTTTAAATTACATCAACCTAAGATCACATAGGACTTTAATAGGGTTGTAATGTAGGTTAGGCCAGGGTATGAAATGAAGGATATATATGTACGGATTCAAAGTGTACGAAATGAAAACTCGGGATAATGGGAAAATGCGGGCAATATCAAAATTGCAGAACAAGTTCCAAAAAGGCATTACATATATCATCAGGGAGAGTAATCAAAGCTTATTGAACACTATACAACATTTACAACTTTCTATTTCTTTTCTTTTCTTCTTTTTCTCATTTTTTTCTTTTGTTTTCTTTTGCTTTTTGCTTTTTGCTTTCTTTTTTTCATCATTTTTTTCACTTTTTCTTTACTTTTCATACTCTCATATGTCTAAATTACAACTGACATCACAACAACATTCAATCCCAAGTAACATTCCAAACAAGGGTATGGAAGGTGTATGTATGGTTTATAACTCCAATTTTGATTTGGTTATGGGATTGGGGTTATGAAGTGAAATGCTATATTTAGGCTCAAAGGGGTTAACGAGGGTAAACATATAAGGGTGAGGTCAAGTTCAATATGGATGATATAACAAAGAGGGCCTATGATCATTTCCAAAAGTTAACGTAATTCTAGAGTCAAAACAATATATGAAAATCATGATCGAGTAACACAATTAATGTATGAACTCAATTAATGAACGGTCAAATGAAAGAATAGAGAGATTACCAACGAATTCACATTTTCAATGAGAAAAGAATAGTGTATACACTCACAAACGACGAAAGGTACAAAGCTTACTCGGTGTAAGTATATATAATGCAACAAAAGATTACTGAGCTATAAAAATCTTAAACCAAATCAATAAAACAATAAAAGTGCATGTGCTCATGGGATTAAAGTTTATTTCATGCAGTTATTCATAATATAATTAATCGAGGACTAAAGTCTAATAACTTCTAAAATCGAGAACATGCATCATTAGGTTGTCTATTGTATCGGGTAATTATTGAAATTTATCAGCGAAAACAAAGGCAAAATGCCCAAAAAAAGGAGAAAAAAGAAAGAAAAACTTTTTGAAAATTTTGAATTTTTCTAAGAAAAGCATACTAAGTAACTAACATGTGAGAAAAAAATGGATAGAATATCCCACACCCCCTAACTTAAAACTTAACATTGTCCTCAATGTGAACTAAGAACCAAGTTAAAGAGAGGAAAAGAGCGATATTACCCAAAATTGGAGCGATCCCCATAAGAATAAGTCCAAAGAATCTACAAAACAAGTTAGTACCGAGCATAGAAAAAACAAATAACAAAAAGTTAACTAATTACATTAGACTAAATTAAAAATAAATAAAGAATAAAAAACTTACTATATACAACCTACTATTTAGGCCTCACACTAACTATACACTAAAAGTCTAAATAGTTGACTATACACTATAAGAACGATTTGACTTTGGAGGATAACCGGTGTACCCTCACATACAAGCATGCCCTCTGAAAAATATGAATTGCGTTTTAACAGCGGAAGGCATGTGTAAGGCGGAAGAAAGGAACCATCGCCAATTAAAATTTTTGGAGGGACGATGGGGGGATTGGATTGAACGGGTGACAGAAACATGTGGGGACCGAGAAAAGAAGAATATTCTCCTAATGATTTTGAAATTAGAATGGGAGGCGGTGCACACAAAGGAACGGATGCGATCGTGGAAGGCGACTCAAGTAAGTACTCGTCATCGGCGAAAAGGTTTAAAACATTAAAGTTTGAAACCGAATCATCGGGTACTTGAGACGGTGTGATAATAGAGAGTGAAAATGGGGATGAAAGAAATTCAAACTCATGAGATGAATAATCATCGCATGAAGATTTAAATTCGAATGAAATAATACCATTTTCAATGAAATGTTCTTCTTTAGGGGCCCAAGAAGAAATCATTTCATTGCAAATAGATATTACGTCATTTTCATCCTCGCTTTCAATATCTGTTATGCAATGGGCAAAATCTAGAATGGTTTGTTCCAAAGTAGGCACAAGTACCTCATTTGGTTCAAAATATTCCTCGATTTCGAAAGTCTCGAAAGCAAAATCGTCGTCGGACTCAAAAAGTAAATCGAAGTCATGTTCCCATGAACGATTTTCTTCTTGATAACTATTTTCAATTTTCTCATTCTCATACATACGCAAGCCCTCATCTAATGTCATGGGACGAGGTGCGGATGCATGAAAATGGGAACTTTGAAAACTACCATCGGACTTAAATGAAACCTCATTATGATAGGAATTTTGAAAACTATTGCAATTCGTTTCAAAATTACTATTATAAGGATGTAAAGGCCCAAAATTATTATCATCATCATCAAAATTACAATAGCCTAAGTTTTGACTTTCGTTATAATCGCCCAAAGTCATATTTGAATTTGTTATACTTTGGGATTCTAAGTATTCACCGAAAGTCATAGGATTGCAAGAATTTTGAGAATTATAACAATGATTACCGAAAGAATCAGAATAAGATATGCTTACCCCAAAAAATGGCTCAAGTGGCGAATTCCACAAAGTAAGTGCGCGCGGGAAAAATTCAAGCGTTTCGAAGTGCTCAAATGCGGAAGTCCTGCAAAATATTAGCAAATAATACAAATAGAAAGAAAATACTATGAAATATTAAATCAAATAAAGTCTAAAACAAACTTATCCCCGGCAATGGCGCCATTTTGATCGAGGGCGAAAAGTAGCGCGTGTCAAATGTCGATCGTTGTTTTCTGTTCACCACCTCAATACAAAAACCTAAGTTATGACTACACTTGCGAGGCAAGTATAACGGTAAGTCGGGTATCGAAAATATCCACAGGGACGAGATGCTAAAATTCAATTGATTTAATACTCCAAAATAAAAGCATAAAAGGTGAATTACAAACTAAATGAAAAGATGCATGAAAGGGAAATGTTAATCTAGGCATGGGTATTGAAATGAGATTATAAAAGCGAGTAAAACTATAGGTGGCGTCGAATATCCCTCACCCGAGTTAATTTGTATAAAATGGTTACATGGGTCGACGAGTTATTACAAATGCGTCTCGTTTCGATAGTTAATTAAATCAAGGGTTGTCACACCCCTAAATCCCCATAAAAGCCTAATAAGATTTTGGTGTCAACAAATATCCCAAAAATTACGTGCGAAAGGTCGTAAGCACGGGACATACATGATATGCCCCGTCAAATCTCCTAGGCGTAATAACTAGGACAATGCACCCGAAATAGACCCGTAAACACTATCACCAAGCAAAGCAGCGCGTTAACCCGAGTGAGTTCAATTCAAACACAACCTAATTTAAATTACCAAGAAAGCATCGTAAAAATGCGGTAAATAAACGCAATAAATAAACACGGTAAAACTATACTAGAAAGCATGGAAATAAAGGATGTAAACCTAAATTAGAAAGCATGTAAATCTAATTAGAAAGAAAGAAATGAATAAATACAAACTATATTAAGGAAGAGGATGATGAATAGTGCAACATTCAACCCCAATGGACAAAATATCCGCTGAAAATATCCCATGATCGATCGATCAAGCAGGGTAGAACCAAGCAGCATACTGCATTGCCATTTCTTCCTCTTCTCCTCCTCTTTTGGTTTCAATGTTTTTTCCCCCGCTAAAATTGTTATAACTTCATCATACGAACTCCGAATTGCGCACTGTTCGTGGCCACGCAAAGCTAGTGAGGAGGGATATAACTTTCGTGTGATGTCGGGCTAGGTGTCCAAGCTGTGAAATGACTAAAATGCCCTTAAATGTGCGATTACGTACGAAACTTGAGCGGAATGAGTCTGAACTCCATACTTAGTATCTAAATACCTACAAAAGCCCAATTATAACTCATATAGCATGTTAACAATATAAAACGAGGTTTTCTGGTTAACAGGATAAAATATAGAGATTAAGGCCCCCGATGGGGCTAAAATGCATAGTTTCGGAGGATGAAATACGCAATATTTGCGTATCATCAAAGTTCTACAATAAGAGTGAAAAAGTTCGACCACTTGTAGTAGGAGACCTTGTGCTAAAGAAGACATGCAGAAGCCCAACAAGTTTCATCCCAACTGACATGGTTTGTATATAGTGGTTGAGGATGTATTGGTTGGAAACCTGAAAGGAAAGTCATTCTCCAACCCGTGGATGTCGACCATCTCAAAAAATACTACTAGTAAGAATTCTTATTATCTCTTTTTAATTTCGATATAATACATGTAGAGAAACAAATGATGAATGAAAAGTGAATGAAGTTCAATAAAAATTTCTAAGTGTTCCCTCATATGTTGTCTATTTGTTTAAATATGCATTGCTTATATGTATCAACTCATCTTAAGCTATAAAACATCATTTGTGGTGAAGTAGCCTTAAGTTGATCTTGGTGACACGACTGTCCAGATGGGGCTGGCCTTGTCCATGGAATGTCAATAACATCGAGAGGAGTTCATTTATTAAACATCATTAACATGGTGGAAATTCTCTCTCGGTCGAGAGGAAAGTGCATAAAAGAGACGACACTCATCCATACACTCTTAAAACGATGAGAGGGTATTTGTGATACAACACCATAATTTGGTGGATTCAAATCTAAAATCACTTAGTTGTGGTTCATTTATTAAGCATCATTAACTTGGTGAAAATTCTCTCTCCTCCGAGGCGACAATGCATGGACAAGACGACACTCATCTATACATTCTCAAAACGATGAGAGGGGAATTCTTATATAACAACATAATTTGGTGGATTAAAATTCAAAATCACTTAATTATGGTTCATATAATAAACATCATTAACTTGGTGGAAATGCTCTCTCGATCAAGATGATAGTGCATGGATGAGAGAGGACTTATTAATTATGGTTAATGAAAAAAATAGAGCAGATATATTTGCATACCAGAAGAAGAAGACGAGAACAAAGAGCTTCATTAGTAAAAAAGAGTTGTACAAAAATAGAATACAAGGACATGAATGGCCGTCCCAATAAAAGAAAAAATGACAAAATCTTAAACATTAGCATTTGGTTGAGTCATCCTATTGACAGAAGTGATCTCGGCCTCAATATGGGTAGTCTCAACCCCATCATCGTTTATGCCAGTCTCAGCGGTAGTATAATTGTTCTCTATGACCTCAATAGGGTTGGTCTCTATAGAGTCAATAAGATTTTCAATATCTTCTAGAGAAGTCTCGAGATAGGAATCACTGAAGTCAAGACCTACGAAGTCATCAGGGGATAGGTCTTCAACCTCAACATGTTTAAGGGAGGCCCATCGGCCAACAGTCTTGAAGCCCCTCTCAAGATATTCGAAAGCATAGCCTCTAAACTCATCAGATTCCTTCAACTTAGATATATCTTATTTTTTAGCCTCGTTAAGGGAAACCTTAACAACAGCCTCAATCTCGGTATGCTTATTTTCGGCCATTTTCTTTAAGACATTGTCATGCTCGGTCTTCAAATTGATATTCTCATCCATTGACTTCTTCAGAGCCGACTCGACGTTTCGAACCTCGTCCCTCAGATTATTTTTGGTGGTTACAGCATCCCGTCCCTTCTTAATTAAGGGAAGCTTCTTGTTGATCCAATCCCCCATTCGGTAAAAGGAGACTACACCCTGTAATAAAAAGGTAGACATGCAAATTAGTACTAGATGGAATTAATTAATAAGAGGTTACACTTAACAAGTTTGTCAAATACTTGAACAACCTTATGGGTAAAGAATTCAGTTAGGAGAGAAATATCCAATGACTGCAGGAAACACTCATCACCCACTGATATGAGACATCCGACACTGTCTATGGCCTTTTTAGCATGGCCAAGGACAGTCTCATCATCAAGCTTCAACTGAGAAAGATGAGCCGCCAAAGCCTCATCTGTAGAAAGTAGAATTGCTTGATTAGGATGACTCTTCTTTGAAGGATAACTAGTAGTAGTATCCTTGGATCAACCCTTTCGTTTCTTCCCAGCACCATCGGCTCTGTTGGGGTCGCCCACAGTAGATTTTTTTGTTGGGGCAGCGGGGGGATCAACATTTTTTCCATGTTTGCTAGCGAGTTTGATCACGTTAGGGGCCACCATTTTCCAAAGGTCATTTGGTATGCCTTCTAGACGTTCGAAAAGAGATGAATAAAGTCAGTTATGAATAACTATGAGATACGAGACAACAGTTAGTGAGAATAATTACTTATGTAGCTTGGCTAAGGGGTCACTCCCAGACCTGTCTGAGCCAAATAATATGAGGTCATTAAATTCTAAAACTTAACGAGACCACCATTGTCACCTTGATTACAAAGCTTATTAACCTTTTGAAAGGCCTCAAGGTTAAATCACGGGTGAAGTTTGGCCGATGCAGAGATTTAGCCCATCTCAGAGGAGTCCTGGGCTCATATGTTCCACAAGCTTGGTTGGGACCAAATTCCCAAGCCCCATAAATGAAAAAGTATCGGGGCTTTCATTTTTTATTTGAGGTCTGAGTGACCAACATAACTTTCTTCTCAGACTTCCTAGCTATGAGATGATAGTAGCCAGGTTGAGTCTTGAAAGACGAGGGAGTATAATAATCCAGGAAAATGTTAACTGGAAGGCTGATTTTATGGACAATCTTCCAGAGGTAAGTAAAGCCGATAATAACCCTCCAAGAATTCGAAGAAAGTTAAGAGGGGGAAAGTCCTAAAAGAGGTAAGATGGCACGAATAGTTAGGTGAATGGGTAGTCGAAAGTCGACTTTGAACATATGCTTATAGACACAGACCTCACCATATCGACCATGAAAGTATCTTTCATCTTGGGAAGGTTTCCTCATAAGAATGGAAGATCTTATACCATAGAGGTGTCTCTAAACTAAAAGGTCGACCTGAGAGACAGTACTCTCATAAGATTCAGCTATAGAGGTGTCAAGTTCACTCTCCTCACCACTATGTTCTGGTGACTTGGCTTGAGGATTGTTTGGATCCCCACTAGGAAATCTCTTTACAAACTCAGCTCTAATTACAGTCGAGAGAGGAATATCATCTATCAGAGGTGGAATGGAAACATTAGGCTCAAGTATTTGGACAGAGTCAAATTGATCTTATGACTCTTCCCTATGAGAGGATGAGACACAAGAAGAATCCTTGTCTACCTATGACTCTTCATCTTAGGATGTAGAATAAGTCATGGCCTTCTCAAATGAATCCACACTCTTGGCCGACTAAGAGGTAGACATAGGGTCGTCTGATGCAGAGGACGACTCAGACATTGGATCGCAGGGTCAATCAACTTGGCAGTATATGATAATTAGTGGAGGTGGATAAATGGGATGAGTTGGTAAGTCCTAGGGTTTATGACTCTCTGCTTCCTCAGCCTCTACCATCCTGATCTGTTCAAAACACTTCTCTTTATATAGCTAGGAAACTCCTCGACTAGCTTATATAAGGGTCGCAATAATAAAGGACGAGACTCAGCTTGGGTAAAAACTAAAAAAGGAGCAAACAAACTACAACTTTAACTCTAGTTGACTAAATATCAAACCTAAGAAATTGAATCGATTTCTCCAAGAAACACCAAGAACACAACACACGCCTGAAATGATAAATGACGACTATCTAACCTCCATAACTCCCAAACCCAACCTCTGCTACCATTTAAAGTCTAGAAAATCTCACACAAATGGAGGATTCAAGCCCTAAACCGCCAAAATAATTAACCAAAAAATGATAAAAATGGTGAAAAAAGTAAAAGCATAAAATACAAGAAACCAAAGGTAGAAGTTAGAAAATTGGATCAAGGAGATTACTTGGATATGGAGAAACCTCGTGGGAAATAAGATTGACTGGATAAGCACTTGAAATAGAGAAGATCAAGAGATTTTTGAGAAAGCTTCAATGGAGTCACAGAAGTCTTAGGGAGGGAAGTTTGGGTAAAAAGGAGAGAGCGTATATTTTGGGTTTAAATACCAGAAAATAATTAAGCACATTTCCCAACTTACATTATTATTTGAGGTGCAAAACCCAAAGTGTTTAGCCATCGAATCATACTTAGGACATATGCTACCCAACCAGAACAATGACATGTGTAACTCCCTTATCCATCAAGTTATATACAACCAAATCGTCAGAGATGTCTCATCAAATTCCCCATCATCTCGTACCCCTCAGCCTCCTATTCACACAGAAGGCTAAGGGCTAGGGGTGATTGATATGACCAAGTGTAACCTCATGTTAGGATGAGAGAAGTTTGGTCTCACAATCGAGTTCTCAAAGGACCTCACCTAGGTCATTTATAAGACTCATCCAGACTAGGGTTGGTGTCATCATCCACAACCTCGGCCATCCAGTAAGCCAAGACCTCAGAGGAGCATTTCAACAGCAAGGACATTTCTTGTCCTCTGCTCCAGCCGATAACAAGAAATGACATGTATATCCCCCCTCATCCTGATACCTTCGATCGAGACCACACTTGACACTTGCCAGCATAAATTCATGCTCTACATCATAAACCTCATACTTGACCAGGTCGAGACCTCTCCAGATGACATTTATAGTACGAGCATTAGAAAGTTCCAAGATAACATGTCCTTTGTAGACAAGTCTATTATAACCAGATTATCCCCTCACGTGAGGGGATATTGCATCATTATTAGTTACATGTGCTATAGACAAATGTCATCATCCTATTGGGAGCCTCCATGTTCACATGCCTACTGGATGCTTAGCGGGTGAATTACACCCCCTAAGAACTATAAGTACTTGATTTTAACCTCATGCTAAATGGAAACATATTAGAAACCCTATTAAAACTCTGTCAAACTTGCTGTAAGAGAGAGAAAGCTTGAGTGCATGTATCTTTAGGCCATTGGGGCATGCGTTAGTGGATTTCTAACACTTGCATAGTCGACATAGGCCTTTAATATGATGAACCTCTTAATTATAGTGTTTTTCCTCTTTGCCTCATCTCTTCCTAATGTTATATTATTTATTTTCTGCCATTGTTGTATCTGTGTGACCTCATTATCACTTTGACCTGGTGGTACCAATTCTGGTATCATCAATAACCTCTCTCTATAGGGGTAAGAGGTGGCATTTCAACCTTCCTAACAAAATATTAGCCCCCAACTAGGGTGATTGGATCTACTCTAGGCCTACCATGCCTGGCTTGGATTATCTGTATCAATGGATTTACACTCTCTTACATTGCCTCTTGGCCCTTGTTCAGGCTCATCAGAATTCCCTGTATATCGCCCATTCCATTAAGTGTTGAGGGCGGGTTTGCAACTACCACTTGACTAATTTCTAGGTTTTCTCCCATTTACCACAATTTTTGGATAAAAAAATAGAGTATCCAAACATAAGTGAGGGAAATAATGGAACAAACCCAAAATTAGGGGAATTTTACAAAAATTGGATTTATAAATAGAATATGGTAGGAAATAACAAACATCTTGTCGATTATTCACATAGACGGTGCCAATCTATTATCGTCTAAAACTAGTATATGGATTTTTGTGCCTTGTCTATAAAATACTAATAATAAGCAATAACAAATAATGAAATTATAACTAGTGCAAAATTAGGATGAGTAGAGAGCGATGGGAGACAAAGATGTAAAATAATGATCTACATGGTTCGATCCAATACGGTGCCTATGTCCACAAGTGTAGTGTTCATTGTATGTATTTCAATGGTAAATAGCCATAAAAAGAATGAATACAAGATCTCGAAGGTCCCTCTAGGGCTTTGCGTATGGCCATTTGGTAGAATATTTTTGGTCCCTTATTCCCTATATTGTGTGTTATTTTTAGGTAGATATTATAGAGAGAGAGTAGAAGACAAGTGGAGTGACTTTATAGTTCAGGAAATTACACCTTTTACATGGAAAGGGGTGGATAATCATGAGTTACTTACAACTCGATAAAGGTGGAATATTGCCTCATGTGTGCGAGATGGATAATATGACTGTGTGTACTCTGTAACATGATATAAGCTGGTTCAAGGTTGGCTTGGACGGAGTTAATTCATGCCCTTTAATTAACATTGCGTTGAAAGCGCTCAAATAGGTAGGGATATAACTAGGTTGAGCACTTTGAGACCTGAGTCGACCTCATTGTCCATGGCAGAGAAGATTCTAGTCATGTCGACCTCAATTTTTTCCCTTAATGAGTCATCTCCTGAGAGGCTAACAAGGTGTCCCATATTTAGGGTATGACAACGGGATATGTTTATTATCACTCTTTCACAAAATAAATCGATATCAGGCCCTAGGTTGCAAACTAGGGTCTATTTTGGTCATGGCTTTAAAGATAAAGTGTGATTTTAAGATATTTGATGGGAAGAATAATTTTAGCATGTGACAAGTGGAGGTTACAAACATTCTTGTGAAGGAGTAATTGATCCAAGACTTAAAAGGGAAACCTAACACAATGATGGATGAAAAGTGGAAAAAGGTTAATAGGGAAGCCTGTTCCACTATTCGATTTTGTTTATCAAAGGAGATCAAACAAAATATTATGACAGAGACTTCTGCTACGATAATTTTGGAAAATCTTGAGAATCTTTATTTGGAGAAGTCTTTGACTAATTGGATTAATTTTAAAAAAAATACTTCTACCGATTTAGTATGGTTTCAAATACTTCCTTGAAAGACCACCTCAATGAGTTGAATAGACTTCTCCCAGAACTATTAACATATGGAGGTGAAGATAGAGGAGGAGGAAAAGTTAGAGGTTTTATTGGCATCTCTTCCCTAGAGGTACGATCATTTAGTGACTACAATGTTGTACAGGAAGAAGAGTATCATTTGAGATGAGGTCACATCAACCGTTCTCTCAAAGGATAATAAGAGGAAAGTGGTTGAGGGTGATATTAATGTCGTTGGCTTACTTGTTAGAGGAATATCAGAGAACATAGGTTGGAAGAGCTCGAGGTCCAAGTCAAAGGGGCACAAGGACTAAACGTATTACTACTATCCTGAATTTAGGCACATCATTCTTTCTTGTCCCAAACTTAAGGACATGAAAAGGAAAGGTAAATTAAAGGTTCAAAATGCATCAGCAGTGGTGGTAGATGCAAGTGATTCAAAGTACGACGACGATTTCGCTCTCATGGGAACCCAATTTGGTGAGTCATTTAATGATGTTTAGTTTATTTATTTTATTTTTTCAATTCATATGTATCGCATTTGAGATTATTTCTCCTCGTACAAAGGGGTAGAAGTTGGTTATATTTTTATGGCCGATGGACGTGCCTTCAAAATTTTGAGAATCAGAGCAATAAAATCAAGACGTGTGATGGGTTTGTGAGAACTTTATGTTGCGTGAGACATGTTCCATGTCTTCAGATGAACCCTATGTCAGTGAGTGTGCTAGACTCCATAGGTTACAAGTTGTAACTTCGGGAGCTATGAGGTTATGGAAGGTTATTTTGTGGTATTTAGGGCACGAGGATGAGAAATTGTATGTTCTCGAATGAAGTACAGTAATAGGGGGAGCTTTTTAGGGGTCTTTTATATTGGTGAGTAAAAATTCTCATTCAAAGATTGTTAATGGAGGAGTAAGAAAACAAGACTTGCATTATGAAAATAATGGTAATATTTTCTCTCATTTGGATTATGACGGACTACACAATATTTTAGGAGAGTAAAATCCAGTTTGAGATAGCAATCAAAATTAATGCAGTCCCTAAAAGGAGGCAGACCTATGAGGACAAACATAACATTAGCCTGCGGTAGTCATAGTGGCATTAATATAGTCCATTCAGAAGCCATGAAGATGAGTGGGAGGTAAGCAATGGGTCATATTAGAGAATCAAAGGAAATTCGGGGACATCCATATCTCCCAAGGAGGGACAAGTTGACTTTCAATTACCAATCGGTGGTTAGGTAACGATTAGCAGAGATTGCTAGGTGTGATGTCGAACTGAGAGATTTTGAGAGTGCTATGGAGCATTATAAGTTTGATAGAGATGGTGGAGGCCTTGTTATGGCTATGCAAGATATGCATCGGTTGAAGCTACAGATTAGGAATGAGGAGGCCTCATACCTAGTCAGAAACCTTCATTAGTGTTTTGGTGTTGGCAATCGTGTATTTTGGTGATATTCCTCACTTTATGTGAGTTTTTTGGAAGACTCATTTTTGGTGTGGTGCTCTGGTTATTATCATGACTTTTGGCATGTCATGGATTGCTAAGGTTGTTGGGATTTGACAAACCATTTTGGAGTACTTGGTGACCAAGAAAATCGGGTTCCCAAGTTAGAGTACTTGGTGTCCATGTAAACTTGGTGCCCAAATTTGAATACATAGTGCCCAAGTATACGTAGTGCTCAAGCATACTTAGTGACTAAGTTTCAATTGTTAAGGTCTATTAATTGGAGGCTTATGTCCAACACCATAGTGTGAAAAAACAACAAAAGACCCATTTATGGAGAGAGAAAGGTTTCTCCTTTTGTATGTAGAGAATATTTAATGAGAAGGGTTCATCTTTTTTCTGTAAAATTGATCATTCTTTAAGGATCAATTTTGGCTATTCTCTATTGAGTATTTGGGTAAAACATAGGAGCCTCTTGTGTTGAAATTAATTTTGTGAGAGTCTTCAAATATAGTCTAGGAGTTATTTTATGATAATACATATTATTTTGTATGAGAAAAGAATAAAAAGTCCTTTCATTTGTAATATTCTTCTATTTAGTGACACAGATCGCTTGTGGACATAGCCAAATTGGTGAACCATATAAATATTTGTGTTCTTTCGTCGTCTCAATTTTCTTATTTGGTTTTCCATAATTGTATGATTGGTTTGTTGTCACGCTTTCGCACGATACACATTATTTTTTCTAGAACAACAACTCTTCCCTTCTATCTCAAATAGGAAAATTAGGTTCTATAAAAAGTTACTGGGGAGTTATCTTTGGGATGGCATAATTTAAATATAAAATTCAGGTTTTATACCAGCATATGTGCCTTCTCGATTTCTCACTCATTTACTTCACCAGTTTAGTTTTTATCTATATGTCAATTCATTATTCATGAAACTAAACGCCATCATCTGTCAATTGTATGATGGTTCATAATTGTGGATTTCTTGCAAAATATGTCTAGTCTTATCCAATGAAAATGTTTAATGAGGATTCATGACTCTTTGCAAGTTTGTAACAATTTTTGAACTCATTTATTTAAAGTTTTTTTTCAAGAAATATTATATTTTGATATTTTATTTAACACTAGTTTTAATCATTAGTTAGATATCACACAAAAAAGATTACAACTTATCCAAACTACCCTTAAACACATGCTATTTGCAAAAGTATATTAATAAAAATGTTTAAAAAAATAAAATTTGGACGAGAAGTGAATTGATAATATTCTAAACATTTTACTTTAAAGCAAGTGAAAAAGGAAAATAAAAAATACACATATAAACAAAAGGTTGACCTATTTATCTTGTAAAGGAGGAAAAAATATAAATAAGCATTTTCCTTCTTAAAAAACAAAATTCTATTTATATAAAAAATGCTAGGAAAAATGGAAGAGAGAAAATGGTGCACTAATTACCATTATAATATACTAAATAAATTTAAGAATTTGATTCTAGAGACGTAATTGAAAATAATATATATTTGATTCTTTTCTTCCTTCCTAACTAGCATAAAGGAAGTAAATTATTTCTTTTCCCCTTCCACTTTCTTTTCTTTTGACATGCTACTAGTATTTTAATGGGTCATTTGATAAATCATCCCTGAAAATTTTGTATTTAGTATTTAATTAAAGCCTTTTATTTTGGTTAAAAAGTCCCTCATAAAAATTGTGATATTTTATGTTGTGAAGTTTAATGAATTTAACAAGTAATTTGATTTTACTTCTTTACAAGCATGCAACCCGTACAATGCATGAGTACTTTTAAAACTTACTTATATTGTAAGTAAAATCACAAATAGTCAAATAAAACCATATAAAGATGTTTGATAAATTTTATGATTTTAATATATTAATCTATATTAAGTGAATTTTGTTTTCTTGAATAATTTTTGTATTATTCATAAGAGATTTAGAGCTGATGAATTAATTATATAGCATAGTACTTTATTAAGAATATTTTACCTAAGGAAATCAAAAAATTGAGGGTATAAAAGGTTGAAATATATTAGAGAAATTTAAGTACTGGATTTGAGAAATAAGTTTAGTATGTAAAATAGTTTTAAGAAAGGGGACTAAATGTAATAAAATAAACTATGGAAACTGTAACCTCCCCCGAGTTGATTCATGAATGTGAAAAACAATCAAAAAGCTCTTGTTCTATTATTTTTAAAAATTATAATAACTTATATGAAGATTTTCTTTACACATGTTTATATATAATTTATGAAATTCATTAATTATATCTTATTTTAGGTTTTGATAAATTATAATTACATATTAGAACTGGCTTTTATATATTATCATGCTGCTAGTGTGAGAAATTTAATTTAAACTAATAGAATGACATGTGTCAAATGTTGGTGTATGAATTATAGAAAGAAAAAATGGATTTAAGTGTTTGTGCGTAGTAATAATATAAGAATAAATATTAGTCATTTGATGTTTTTTATTTGGTCCTATTTCTAAAGTTTTAGTGGATATCCATCCATGTATTTTGTAAATTGCCATAGGTCACATAAGCTCCTTTAATTACCTTAAAACTACCTCCAATCACACCTTATCATTTCTATAGGGAATGATACTTGTTCAATATTTATTACAATGACCAATAATTAAAATAACCATAACTTGAGATTGATCCCAAATGAATTTAAAAAAATAGAACTAAATAGTTATATTCACTTTCACTACTTGACTTGTTGTGTAGACAATGTATTTGGTTTTAGTCATTTATGTGTAACTTTTCATCCGTAATGCATGTTGTTAGATATGTTCATGTCGATAATTGAATATCAAGGATATGGGTTGTTCACACTTTTAGTTTGGTAGACAACTATTTGTAAATATATATAATTTTAAAAATATAGAAAAATTAGCATTTACTATCAATAATTTATGGTTTATTCTAACCCTTATAAGGAAACACATTACACACTTGGTAGTTGGTATATACTCGGGAACCTTATTAGATTTTGTTTCTCGATACTTATCCCTCAGATAAATAGAAAAAACTCACTCTTTTATGAATACATGTATTTTCTATGGGCAAGGGCTAGGGGTGGGCAGAGTTGGGTGGTAGCCCACCCCTAAAAAATAATAATTCTTAGTAGTCATCCTCCTATGAAATTAAACTAACTTTAGCTTACCCTGAAATAACAAACTTCATTTTGATACATAAGTATTGAAGGAAAATGTGAGTGGGATAAAATTTTAGCACTTATTTTATTGTTGAGTGAAATGGTGTTAGATAAGCAAGTAATCAATGTTGATGTTCTGAGTTAGCTTTATTTGTTTTCCAACACACTTTAGCCTACTCCAAAATAACAAACATCATTTTGAGAAATGAGTATTAAAGAGAAATATGGGTGCGGCAATTGTTTAACACTAATTGTGTTGTTAATTGGAATGGTTTTGGATAAGCATGAAATTGAGATTGGTACTCCGAGTCATTTATTTTTTTCTTCTCTTGACTACTCTATCTATACATCTGAATCCAAGGTTCTACCACTTGTGTGTCTATTTTTGTATAGCTTGGTGTTTAAATAAGAGTTAATCAAGAGAAACCATCAAATAAAATCCACTATAAACCTTTTTAAGTTATCAAAAATGTATTGGTTGGTGTGAAGTTCACATGGTATATAAGTAAAATAATAATTAGCGCATTTTTCACAACTCAGCTGGATGCGTTTAATGGATATAATTTGACGGGGTCTATAGAATTACTATGTTAATAATGAAATAATGGATGTACAGATGTTAATTTGAGTCCTTAATGTCTATACACTTTAACAACAAGCTCATTGATTTGGCAATCAATTTTGGCTATAGGTATATAAATTACAAAGCCTTTTTTCCAGTTAATCAGGGTTGGCCACATTAATCCTATTTTATATTCTTCTTTGTTTAGTAAAATATCCGGGGTTAAATCACATGATATTATGTCCATTTTTACACTATCCCGCAAAGGAAATTCAGACCTACCTCCACCCCTAACATTACCATCAATACTAACTGAATTAATCTTCCATATAGGGGAATTTATTGGTCTAAGTTTAACGTGTTCAAATTATCTAATCCAAATATTTGAAAAGTTATTTTCCCTTACACAAGGGTCTATTTGGTTACGGATAAAATATTTTAGCTCATGAAAACTAAAGTGGTATAATGATTTTCAATATTTGAAATTAATGGTTCGTGTTACTTGTGGGAGCCCATTTTTCTACAAGTCCATGAGAGTAGACGACCAGGATAACCTGAGTAGTTTGTCCCGAACCAAATCATGACTTAATTACACGGATAGTTTTGTTCAAAAAATGATACTCGCTAATATGGTCAAATCAGGTGCCAAGAATCTCAGTCGAGATATTCAAGCACCTCATGGCTGATCCAGGTACTATGGTGGAGTTCCTTAAACAACTCAAGCTTTATAGCAAACACACCTATAAATTGTAAACCCTAACCCGGGGTAAAGGGATGAAAAATTGCAATAGTTGAGAGACACTTAATAACAATAAGTTACCTCTCCGTGGATGTAGGCAAATTTCCGAACCACTTAAATCATTGTTGTGTGTGACTCCATTTACTTTTTGCCATATGTGATTGTTTTCATAGATTCTTTTATTGTGAATTTTTCTACACTCACAATTGGCACTGTGTATGGGAATCGACTTGTATTCCTACGAAAGCATCCATTACTAGAAAGTAAGAAATGTCTCACCACAGCAGCAACATTCCACAAGCCGACGATGTCCCGGAAGACCACCCATCCCCTCCTAGGGCCAAGTATGAAATTCGTTAACATTCAAACCCAAGGTTTTTCTAGGAAAGGCAACCTTCTGAAGAGAGCCATTGTCCACCAAGGTCCACTCTGATTTCTAGGCTTGTCGATGCCTATGAATCAAGACTTTGAGAACAAGAAGAGTCAACGCACAGCCAAGAAGAAGAAAATGCTCGCCTTAAGAGGCAACTTAAAAGAATGGAGAGAGATCTCCTCCAAAAAACAAGGCGGCGTAGAGACAGAAATCCTAACCCTTAGGGTTGAGACTCCCCCAAATGAGGAAGGAGAACTAGGCATGACTAGGAGATAATTGAGCGTGAGAGATCAGAGCGAGCACGATCAGAGCATGACTCGTAGGAGAGGCACCACCGAAATAATGATTAACCAAGTGAGGATTTGAGGATTCTGGTCCGTAGGGATATGGACCAATACCTGTCACATCGATGAGACATATCAAGTAGAGATCTTTCCAGAAGATCTCTCGACTCTTAAATCAAGACCCCTTTTTCAAGGGAGATCAAATGCAAGGATCCCTACAGGTCGATCAAGAATTTTGCAGCACTCGCAGAAGCTTTCACGACACGATTCATAACGAGCAGTTACCATCTTAAGCGAATGGATAGACTTCTCACTAAGAAGAAGAATCCACGGGAGAACCTTGAAGATTATGCCAAGAGATACTGGGAAATATTTAATGAGATCGAGGACTGCTCGGAGTAGGTTGCCGTAGTGTCCTTCAAAACCGGCTTACCGACCACCTCTATACTGCTCTAATCCCTCACCAAGAAGGAAACCATAAGCAGCAATGATCTTATGGCTCGTATCGACAAGTACGCCAAGGTCAAAGATGTGGTCCATCCTAATGCGGGAGACAATGGTCGATTAAAGGTGAACAATGGGATGGAGAAGAATAAAACCCTGAAGAAGAGAAGCAAGAATGGGGGAAAGAATGGCTGTAAGAATGGAAACACGAGTGACCCCTCCAAGGTATTCTAGGCTATTAATACAGTCTTCAAGGAACCCATACACAAAATCCTTAGCAAGATCAAGGATGAACCTGTTATCAAATGGCCCAAGAAGATGGACACCGATCCAATTAAAAGAAACAACGCACTGAGATACATGTTCCAAAAGGAGGGAGATCACCGAACATAGAATTTCAAAGCTCTGAAGTCACATATTGAAGAGCTAGATCAGGAAGGCCACCTCAATAAGTACATTGAAAAGAAGGTAGAGAAGGTCGCAGCTAATAGCGACCAGAAGCCAGACAATGTCCTCGATGATGAAAAAGGACACGAGCTTGCAATAATTCATTGGGCGTCAGACCTTAAATAGATTCAGGGTAACACCATTCTAATGTAACTCAAAAAGGTAACTTCCGTGATGGAATCTTCTCAGATCGATCTTGCTAAAAATCAGTGTCACACCCCGCAAAATTTGACAGGCGGGGTGGCCAGCCACCGCCACCGAACCATGTCGAGCTTGAGTAAATAAATACCATTCTTAGCATGAGACAGATATGAGACATAAGTTAATCAATCCACAAGATAAATAATTGAATAAATCCCAAATGATTATAACAACTGGGCGATAAAACATCCATCACTTGCTAAAACTTCGAATACACCCAATCTTCAATAATGATTTATTAAAAACTAAATAATAATCAACTGTGAATAATCCAACTAAAATCCTCTAACAACTTTGGAACCGAATGGCCAAATAAAAACCCAAATGAAGTCTCATAATGAAATACGACTGAAAAGAAAGTCTAACTAAATTAAGAAATAAAAGGAATAAACTCGAGCTGCACCTCCAAATGATAAACTTCGATAATCCTATGTAGCTTCTCCAAAACTTATCCTGAAAAGTTAGTCAACGCCTGAGGTCAGAGCCCTGAGCATAAATACACACTACTCCATCCAAATAGGATCTATGAATCCAGACATTAGCATTATACGCAATAAATATCATAATAGAGTATTTTAATTAATACGAGATAATTAAACGCAAGAAAGATAAATTACTAACCACCACCAAAAATTCTTATAAAATCACACCAATATCATTTTAAATATCCCCCAGTCCCAAATTGTTAATTTAATTAAATTAGCTCAAATTGTCATCGTTCTCACTTTTTATTATGGCGGTCCTCCCACCCCGGGTGGTAATTTTCACCAAAGTTTAACACCTCCCCTTGTCAAAATGACCGCTGATCCATTTAAACTGCCGATCCCGCAATTTGACAGGGTTCCACGCATGACATGACATAAAATACCGACTGGCCCGTTTAAACTGTCGTCCCTCGCTATTTATGTCTCCCATATTTTAATACCCGTTTTTAACTTAGGCGTTAATTCTCAATGTCACAATTATTAAATCACCCCTCCCTCTTTAATGATGTAAGATCCTCAAAATACCCCTTAGTACCATACTTAAGGGTCCCCAAGTATACATATCTACGATCCTACATATAGGATGAATCACCAAGAGAAAAACTTGTCCTAGTCTCATGCCTAGGCTAGCGAAATGTCAATATAATGTAAAAATCTTCCTCACCCCAAAATATAAGATCCCCATGAATTTACACTAACTAGTTCATACCTAGCAAGTATAAATTTTAACTAAGGCCTACCCACTAATACCATACCTAGTAAGAATCCTAAAATAGGGTTGAGCAATATATTATCCCCAAAGGCCCTCGTGCCCGTAATGCTAAATGTGAATAAAATAAATCACGCAAACATAATTCAATATGCACAACATAGCAATATAATCGCAAGGGTCCCAATTTAATTTAAATCAATTTATAACACCATCATTGACTTCAACACAATTAATTCCATTCAATAGTGTTAAATTAATTAACATGCAAACTTCAACATGACATAATCATTCTCTTTATAAATCGTCTAATTTTTTATAAGTATGTACGCGTCCCTTATAACATATAAATAATCCCATAAATTCTACATGTGAACCTAGACCCATAATCGTAAAACCCCAAAAATCTAGCATATGCACCCAAGGGTTTCAAGGATTAAATCATATTGAAAATTTTCATAAAAATAGTCCCAAAATTTAGTGTCCACTTTCTCTAATTAAGTTACTAATTCATTTTAATCAAAAGCATATAATTAAGGATTTAGGCGACACTTAAATTGCATAACACTAAAGGAGAGGAATTGAGTATTGATGCCCAAAAATCGTCGGTTGAAAATTTTGAATACACGGTTGTGTTCATTTCGCGAAAATAAGCAAGTTACGTTCTTAGGCCTTCTTGAAAATATGTAGTTTAGATCTCCCAAAATATGATTAAAGTTTTGTTTAATGGAGGTTTGGAGTATAAATATAAGGGTATGAGTAATTGTATTTTGTGTGGGGAAGAGAAATCTTGGAAATAAAAGTGACGCTAGTTGTTTTATTTATAAGGTGTGTGTCCAACCACTAGCGTGTCATTAACAAACATAAGGCAACAATTAAAATTTTCTGCCCCCTAAAAAGGAAGGAGCCGTGCGCAACAGGAGAAGAATGAAAAGAGAATATATATATATATATATATATATATATATATATATATATATATATATATATATATATATATATATATATATATATATAGAGAGAGAGAGAGAGAGAGAGAGAGAGAGAGGCTGGATCGTATATGGACCTAGTTTATGGACCGCTACCGTCCAAGAATTATCTAGGGACCGTTTTGTCTTTTTAGGACCACCTTTTGGGACCGCGATGTCTTTTAACTTCTTCTAAGTTTTGGGGAATAATAATTTTTACCCTAATGATTTCTAAAGTCTTTTAAGCTTATTTTAACGCTTAATTAATCTGGAAGTCTAAGTGTGGAAGTTTTAGGGCTACTGTTCTTTCTTAAACTTCTTCTGTCACTATCGTATTGGAGTTCTTAATAGCGAGGATTATCTATCTAAATAATTTCTTCAGGGAGTCTAGAAACTGAAAGAGGTTTTGATGGAAAATATTCTAGTCTTAAATACCTTATATGGTATCGTGGATTTATCTGTCTAGTTTCTTTATATATTTGATTAATAATATCAATTATATCGTTATCTATAAATTCGTCTAAATTATTATCACCATAAGATGACAAAAATCTACGATATGTTCTAGGGACAGCTATCTCTACGTTTTTAAGGAGAGGGCGGATTCCTACGGCTCTAATTAAAGTAGCCTTTGTTTCAGCTAACCTTTTACGTCTAATAAATTTTAATACGTCTATACTGTCTTCAAGTATCCTAGTGTATTCTTGATATTTTTCAGGTCTTGATAGTTCTTCTGCAAAATCTCCAGTTCTTAGTTTTTGTCTAAAGAGATCTCGGATCCCTGTTCTAATTATTTATATTCTAAGTACTTCTCTTCCTAACCACTCAATGATCTTGTCTATGTATTTAAAAGTACCACCTGCATATACTAAAGCAGATTCTATAAGTTCTTTATCTTTAGGGTCTATAAGAGTCCAGTCTTGAATTTCTCTAGTTAAGTCTAAACTTGTTTGATTAAAAAATTCTAAAAAGTCTTTAGTGATTTGTAAGATCATATAAGATTCTTCTTAAAACAATAATATGTAAAATAGTTAAAGGTTTGGTTTGAGTTTATACCTTCCTTCTGGTCTGTAATATCTTTATCTTCTTCCCTTTGTCTCTTCATCCTTTCTTCTATTCTTCTCCGGTCTCGGCCTCCTACAACTCTCTCTTTATGTGTCGCACCTCAATCCACTACTTTGGTGGTTGACCCGTTTTCTGCCTGTACGCCTTCACGCCTAACGCCCACCTGGCTAACGGGTCACGGCTAATTGGCACCTGACGGAGGTTTACCAGTATAACACCTTGTGTGCTACACCAGAGGTTCCACACAATAGTCCTCTATGAACAGAAAGTTGGAGACAATTTGGAAAATAATAACAACTTAGCATAAGAGATTTCTGGAAAAGAAAACACTTTTATTGCATTGAATAAGTAAACACAACTATCCCCTCTCTCCTAACTATGAGAGGTTTACTCACTCATATACATATTACTCTCTACAAGCATACTCTCTCTAAAAGTCTAACAATCTCTCACTCTCTTCCTCCTTCAACTGTTGTCTAAAAGATAAATGGACGCTCCCTTTTATAGATCAAGGGAACTACAATCGACTGGCAACCGACTATCAAAAGAGATCCGGTTTAAAGAGATGCAAATTATTAAAGTCCTATACTATTTGCTTTACATAAAGTAAATCTGTCTTCTAGCAATAATTCTAACCTAACGTCTTTGCAAGGGTCTTTTTATTCTTTATGAAAAGAAGCAATCCGGGGGCCCGTGTGGGGCATATCTGAGCTGCAGGCTGCAGGGGAATCTAATTACAGTCTTGTCGTCTTTCATAAGTCTTAGCACATGGCATCTTCTGTCTTCAATAATTCTTCAGCTAACGAGGGGCCCGTCTTTGTTCCATCTGTGTATTCTTCTTCCTTGTCTTAGTTTGGTAGGGCATTGTTGAAAAATTCATCAATGAGGCCTACAGTTCTAAGGTTAGATGGCAAATCTATCTCTACCATTTCTTTGGATTCTTTCTTGAGCCTTCCATTGAATGGCTCATCATCTTGAATTATCAGGTCTTCTTTGTGGTAGGCAGTGTACCACCTGTCTTCTCCTGTTAATAACTCCATGATTTTTATGGTCTCCATGGCTTGAGCAATCTGGAGCTTGGACTTATCAACAATTAATTCTTTGATCTCATCATCTGATAGAATCTCAACGTCTTCGAATATATAACTGGAAAATCTAATCAGTCTAAATCCTTCAACTCTCATTCCTCTACAGGAACTTGGAGCAATTTGGTAGATTCTGGCAAATAAAGGAAGGAAGTCTTCTACCTTCTTAATATACTCATGGACTATTTTTCCAAGAGCAACAGAGTCTTTAATGTCTTTTATCTGGACGAGTCCAATGAACCCGTGGTCTGCAAGAGTTATATGAGCCATTTATGATTTGCCAAAAAGATATATTTTTGGGACGCCTTTGAAGAAACCTTTAATTATTAAGGCATCTCCATTTATTTCTGATAATAACATATTAAAATGATCAATATTGTTATTAGTTTCTTTTTTAAAGTCTTCTGTTAATGGAAGATTATTATGACCAAATCGTATAACAATCTTAGTCTTAAAAGTCTTTTTCTGATAACAGAAATCAGTAGGTCTGGTTTTGGAGGTTTCTCCAAGAGTTTGAGCATAAATCTGAGTCTGAGGTCTAGGTGCAACAGTACCACTGAGCTGGGTAACTGCAAGTCTTTGAGTCCTCATGAATCTGGTAATGGCTACCAAATTTTGTTTGAACTCAATCCATAGTCTATTCTTCACATTCCACCATATGACGTTTATATGAGTATTTTCGTCTTCTGAAAATTCTCGTCTAAATTTGATCAAGTCTGGGTATCTTTGATCGGGTCTATATTGGGGAAAGTACATCTTCCCAATGAGTCTATTTTGAGAAATTATCTCTTGTCTAGATTTTCCAGGAGGAACTAAGATATCATCAAAGTTCTTTAGGATATGTCTTTCTTGAGAGTCTTGAATATGCGTTGGTCTTTGCATTATACCAGCATTTGGTCTTACACGTCTAAGATAGTCTGCGACGTCTTCCCTATTTAGTCTATTTATTCCAGAGGAACTCATGTCTTCTAGGTCTTCTGTTTGCAACATAAAACATGAAATAATGTTAGTGTTAGCAAACATTGGCTCTCTTGATATAATGTCTGGAATGGTATTTTTACTTCCCTTAATATGAATAACAGAGAAGTCATAACCATTAAGAAATTGTTGCCATCTAATTAGTCTATTAGTTCTTGATTTGGATAAGTCTAAATCTCTGAATTTTACTGCATAAGAAGAGTCAGTATAAACAGTAAAATGTTTAGGTCTAAGAAACAACATATATTTTTCTATTGCCCTTACTATGGCTAAAACTTCCTTTTCATGGGCAGTATATCTTGTTTCTGGGTCTGTAAAGGTTCCAGAACTATGTCTACAAAGTTTCTTCTTTTTTGTCTGATGATCAATGGCAAAGTATACTGCTCCCCATTGTTTATCAGAGGCATCTGTTTCTACTATAAACTGGTCTTCTGCATTAGGCAGTTCAAGTAAACGAATGTTCTTGACTGCATCTTTAATTTGTCTTATTACTTCAAAATCATCTTTAGTCCAATAAAAGGGATTGGTTTTGTCTGTTCCTTTTAATTTGGATGTTAAGATTTGTCTTTTTGAAGCAAGGTCTTTAATAAAGTTTGCAGCACAATTAAGCAATCCTAAAAATGATTGTAATTATTTTCTATCTTTGAGTTGGTCTGGGAACTCAAGAATCTTCTTAGTTATGTGTTCTGCCAAGGATAATTTTCCTTTATTAATATGCATTCCCACAAAGTCTATCTCAGTCTGAAATAATTACATTTTCCTTTCGGAGATAACAATACCATATTTGTCTAATTCTAAAATAATCTTTTTAAGATGGTCTACGTGCTATGTCTCAGTCTTACTTGCTACAAGAATATCATCTATGTAAACAAGGTAAAATTCTTAATAAGGTCTAAATATAGTATCCATTATTCTTTGGAAAACTTGAGGAGCATTCAAGTATCCAAATGGCATTACTAACCATTCGTATTTTCCTTGGGGCACACTAAAGGCTGTCCAAGTAATACTGTCTGGATGCATCTTAATTTGCCAGAAGCCTGATTTGCAATCAAACTTACTGAATATAATTCTATCTTCGATTAAATTAATCAAATTATTCTTGTCTGGTATCTTATAAGAATCAAATTCACAATTCTTATTTAATTATCTATAGTCTATAACCATTCGTCTTTTCCCTCTTTTACGTTCAGATTCATTTTGAACATAGAAGGCTAAGCTATTATGTATACCTTTACTTTCTCTAATAATTCCTAACTTAAGCCTTTCATCTATGTCTTTCTTAAATTCTTCCATATCTTCTTGTGAGTATCATTTCTTATAGGTTCCACCATTAATAGTGGCGTCTGGGTTAATAGGGTTGATTTCATAATAGCTTTGGTCTTTATCCCACTTAGCGATGGGATTTTCTCCTAAAGTAGGCTCTGCTAGTTGCTTAATCTTTTCCTTTTCTACTTCTATATTCATTTTCTTCTGTTTGGATATAGCTTGGACCTGTAATAAGGTCTGCTGGGCTTGATCTAAAATGTCTTGTTGTGTAAGTGCTATTTGCTTAAAACACTTTTGATCTGGACACTTACATTATTTTTGTAAGGGTTTAGTAATTTCTACGGCTTTTTGTTGGGTTGTAGGTCTAGTTCCACCATGCTCAGCTAAAGAACTCTGATGTTTAATGGGTTTATAATTTGGTTTGACCTGCATAAGGTCAAAGGCAGTCTTATGATCTATTAGAGGAACTTTAATATTAAATTCCTCTTGGTCACTAATTAATATCTTATCGTTATACTGAGTATAAGGATGATATTTATTAATAAAGTCTTGTCCTAAAATAATGTTTCCTGTGAAACTAGGACGAGGATCCATTATCCAAAACCGATAATTAACGATTTTGTTGGTATGATTTCCTAATTTAAAATAAATAGGAATAGTCTGGAAATATAAGGTAAATGGATCTCCGTTAGCCACTTTACCATAGATTTCTTGAGTACTTTATAAAAAGTAGTCTTCAGGGAAGGCATTAGCCTTACAAATACTCTGAGAGCACCCTGTATCTCTGAAGGCTGAAAGTCTTTTAGGATAGTCTTTATGTTGAACAAATAATTCTACAAAATAAGCATGTGGTTTAGTAGAAATTCCTAAATTATTCTTTTCTAAAATAGATATTCCTTTCTGGGGTTTATCTATAAAATCTAAAGGCATTTGGTCTTCTGAACTACTATCAGAATGGTATTCTTCTAAATCATAGGAAATTCCTTTTCCTTTGAAGTCTTCATTTTCTTGCAATCTTTTGGCTATATTTCTATCAATGTCTTGATATATGTTTTAATATCTAAGTCTATTTGAGCATCATACTGGTTAGTATAGATTGCTCTGAATCTAATTCTACAACAGTCTTCATGATAGTGTAATTGACAAATAATACAAACCATAAATAATTCTGTTTGTATAGTCTCAAAACATTCTACACATCTAAAGTCTTTCTTGCAACATTTCATCTCAAACGTGCAATAATGTCTTTCATCAAAGTAACATCTAGGTATATAGGTTAGTAACTCAGGATTACTAACTGTCCATATTTTCTTTAAAAAGGGGCTTAATATACACTTTTACCAAGCGTCTTCAAAGTCTATATAATCATCATCTAGATCGCCTTGATCAGTCTGCATTATATATAAGTCTAGGGTATCCTGAGAGTCTTCATACTCATCAGTATCACTATAGTCTTCTGAATCACTGTCTGTATATGCACTATAGATACTAGTATTATCATCATCTTCTATGTCTGATATTTCTATAGCGTATAGGATATCTAATTCTTCTTAATCTTCATAGTCTAATATTGTATTAATAATTTTAATACCTTATTTATCTTTCTTATTATGGCAGTCTTTAGCAAAGTGTCCTTCTTTACCGCAAGTCCAACATTCTTTGGTGACAGTCTTAGATTGAGCTGCATCTTTTTCTTTCCTATAATTAGGAACCTTCTTATACTTACTAGTATTCTTCTTAAAATATCTTCTTTGGTTAAATTTATTTTTCTTAGTCTTAGGATTCTTTTCCCTAAAGGTAGTAAATTGTCTAAATGTATACTTCTTTGGCAATCCTAAAGGTCTAGTCTTAAACTTCCTATGTTTCCATTCTAATTTCTTTTTGAATTTCTTAGATTCACTTCCACATCCCCATTGGATTGGAGCGATGTCTCTTTCGTCTTTGATCGGAGGGATCTGATTGAAAGTTTCTTCTATTAACTTTCCTTGAGTTATATCACATCTTTTAGATATGATATAGTCTTTGGCGAAATTGATTCTTTCACCAAAGGAGTTATTATTAACTCCGGCTACTCCTGGCCAATTCCTATATTCATTAATTAGGATTTGTCCTATGGATGGTATCTTTCTAAAGTATTTATCTTTTAATGTCTCCACAAATTATTTAATTTGGTAATATAGCTGTTCATAATTATTGCTATATTCATTTATCTTATCTAATTTGTAAATGCTAAGGAGGGCTAACTTAGTTTTTGCTAGGTCTTGTTCATTGATCTGAGCTAGATGTCCAGCTCCAATGAATTCTGAAGTGAACAATTGAATATATTCTTCAATTGATCTTTCTTCTAGGTTTTCTTTCATCTTCTCAACCTTAGCTAAGGAGTCTTCATCTGTAGCCTTTCTTAAACTATCTAAGTAATCTTTTGCAATACCTCTAATGGATTGCTCAGCGTACTGCTTACATGAACTTGCACCCCATTGTTCATTAGATGCAAAACACATGTTCATCTGGTTACGCCATTCATCTAAGGCTTTCTTCCTATCTTGAACATTGCCTAAGTTAAGGTATATACCTACTGGATTTATGGCTTGGCTTGCCATAGTCTTAATAGGAGTAAAACTCTTGTCACTAGTTGGGAAGTCTTTTATATAATCAGGTTTAGTCTTTACTACGGTGCTTGAGTATATAGGAATATTTATTCCTATTGGTTTACTAAAAAGTGTAAGAGAATCTTCTAACCTACTACTACTTCCTATTTCTTGTTTACTAGGCTCTACTTGTGTAGCTGGCATTAGTCTTTGTTTTCCTTCTTCTATTAGTCTTAAGTTTCTAAGAAGTTCCTTTGTATTCTTAGATTCTTTTAATTTTAATATGCGGTCTTGGGCTATCATATTAAATCTTTCTTTTTCTTGAAATCTAACAGAGTGACTTTTCTTAACGCTATCTTTAAATGTCTTCATATCCAATTCTGAGGGTTCATGTCCAAAGTTTTGGATCCTAGCTTTTTCTTTAACTAAGTCTTTTTGTTCAAATGATCTTCTAGGTCTAATTATCGGGGCTTGTCTTAGTAAACTAGCACTAGTCTTACTACTACATTCTCCTTCTGAAGGATCATTGATTATGGCTTCTCCCATATTCCTAAATCTAATTTCTTCAGTCTGGATATTCTTATTGACGATCTTAGGAGGACCAAACTGGATGGTAACATTTATAGTGACATCGTCTTGATTAATAAACAAAGGTTTATTTTGTATAGTCATAGTTTCTTAAAATTCTGGCAATTGCCATAGGGTCTTAGCTTTTTCTTTCATAGGTTCAGCATTCCTAATACTGTAAGTATGATTATAGTCTGACACATTGGTTCTAACTAAGATTTCTTCATTAAGTCTACCGCTAGGAATTCATGACTGCATTCCTTCATAAGGAAATTGAGAGAACTTCACATAGCTTTGGAATTCTATATTTATATTAGCGTTTGGGATTATATAGTCTTCATAGCCACTAGCATATAAGATTAACTTAAAATGTTTGGTTGTGTCTACGGTTACTGTAAATGCCGGAATGACATTAAAGTATCCAATGTTGTCTGACATTTCTAATTGAGCTATTCCAATAAGGCTTTTCTCAAAGTCTTTCCATCTTTTCTCTACTAAACAACATAATATGAAAATATTATTCTGAGGTCTATGTAATCCTTGGATTCTTTCTTGAAAGAGCCCAAAGGTTAGGAATTGGAACTTACTATCAGTTCCTCTAGATCTAAGCCATTCTTAGTTAAAAACTTGGAGCTCAGTATAGGATTTGTCTAACACATGATTTCTACAATGGTAAGTCATGTTATAATTGGGGGTCTTAGGAGTGGCGCCTTCTTTAAACAAGTCTATATATCTAACGACTGGAAGTTGTCCATTATGAATGGAATCTTCAACAATCTTCCAGTCAACTTCACCCCATTATTTCCATTGGAGGGGGTTGGTGAAATTTCTTTCTTTCCACCATGTCCTAACATTAGAGGATGAATTCTTAAGTCTTTGGAGCATATGGTTACTCTGTCCTATATTTGGGATAGAGCTAACTATCTTACTAGTCTTATTTAATCCGTCATTTATGACTCGTCTACCTAAGGTCTTTCCTTCTCTAGTTTCTATAGAAGGGGATTCTCTAAACTTACAAGTGGTTACCTGTTTTTGTTCAAGTCTTTTTTCAATTCTTTCTAAGAAGTCTGAATAATCTTTTTGTCTTTTATCTGATTAAGGATTTCTTCTTTAAAATTCGTATTCTCTTTTCTAGTCTTTTCAGAAGTTTCTTCACTATGTCTAGCTAGATAATTAACGATGGTTTTACCAACATTAGTGATATAGTCTTTTACCTCATTATATTTTTCTAGTTGTTGCATAGTTCTAACTTATATGGCTTCTACAGTCTTTTCAATTTTATCTAACATAGTTAGAATAAAAGGAGAGTCTATTTCTGCTTGAGAAGGTTTATTATATACGGCCTTAATTCCGTTTATAATTTCTCCGTATTTTCCTTCTACTAGGGCCATGTCTAGTCTAAGTTCATTAATAATACTATCCATCTTAGATAGATTATGTCTTTCCATATTATTAAGGTAATTTGTTAAATTTTATTGGAATTTAACAAAGTCTATATAGAAGGTAGTTAATCCTTCTGTCTTAGCCTTTAAATCTAAATGTAAGTCTTTAACAAAGCTACTGTTATAGTCTTGGGTAGCTGCTATGGATGTAGAAATTAAATTTAATCTTTCTAATATAAGTCTAGTTGCCTTAGTTGTGTTGGCAATCTCATTTTCATTTATCTTATAATAAAATCTATCATCATTTATCTTTTCTAAAATTCTTTGATAAAATTCCGATAAGGTTTGAATGGAGAGGTCTCTTGGTACCTCATTCCAGTTTTATCTAACTATCTCCATTAGGAAGATAATTATCTAGTCTAGGGATAAGCTTAGCTTGTTCTTTGGTAAGTTTAATTAACTCACTATCTTGATTTTTAATTAAAGTTTTAATTTCTAAAATGTCTTTGTTAAGGACTTCTATATGATTAGTCTTAATATTTATTTCTTGTAAAACATGGACTAAGTCTATTGGGATTTGATTATCTATGTCTAATAATCTTTTAGAGATATTTTTTATCTCCGTTTCTAGGGTTTGAGTGTCTTTTATTAATTGTCTTAATATAAGGAGTATACACTTATTTTGGTCTATTATGCTATTACTAGCACTAGTAGTGACTTGTCTACTGTCTGCGTGTTTGGCTGGAATATGTTCAATATGTGAACAACCGTCTATGTGTGTGGTTAAACAACCTCTGAGTTTAAATCAGTTATGGGGTATAGGTTGGTAGTCTGGGTTGGATCCAAGAATATCTTCGTAAATGCGAGGGATAAATCCCAAGGGCATTAAAGTCTTTTCACTTTTTGTCTAAAAGGAACGTCTTTGGCTCTGATACCAGAATTAGGGTTTGGTCGGAATTTGGTGAGTTTCTAAAATCTTTAAGGTCTTGATACCAATTTCGGGTCTAAATTATAAATCTTTTAATTATATAGTCTTAACCTAAGGTTTTAGTATAAGACAAGAGGGGGACCATCTAGTGTAAATAACAAAAGTCTTTGGGACCACGAGGGGACCACTTTCGGGATAAGGACAAAGTCCGCACGAAAAATCCGCACGAAAAGTTCGCACCTGAGCCTGCCTGTATATATATATATATACACACACACACACACACACACACTAAAGGATAATTGCCCAAAAAAAGGATCAGCTCCCATCACTTGGGAGCCACGCGCGTGCGAAAGGAAAAGAAAAGGTAGAGTTCTCTCTCTCACCCAAGTTGGTTTTAACAAATAAAAATAAATAAACTTAACTCCAATATATTTGCAGCCATGTGCCTAAGGGCTCTAGAGAAAGGTGCTCACATTTCTCTCTCTCTCTCATTACCATCATGGGTTAACAATTTAAAAGGTATATCTATATAAAGGTAAAGAAACTATAAATATTTTTACAAAAGAAATTATCTTTTATCATGCCAAAAAAAATCAAACAATGGATGTTTTTTCAAGATTAAAAATTTAGAACTTATTAATGTTTATATAAAAAAAAATTGGCTTCCCATAATAAATACAATTTCGACCATGATCTTTTGTTAATTTAAAATAGTCCACTATTTAGTTGTCAAAAATTATAATTTCGCTAAAAAATATATACCCATTTTGACTTTTTAATTTAAAATGCACCATTTAAGGTTAAAAAATTATGGGTGTTACATACTTCCCCACAAGCAACGGAATTTTGTCCTCGAAATTCAGCAAATCTTAATCGCGCCAAATAAAATATGACTTACATATGACTACCCGCAAAGTACCACAATTAGGCGCCCATACACCAAAGCTACCCAAACACAATTCTTAACAAATATATATATATATCCAAGAAGATATTACGTACCGCGATACTCTACTAGCCACGTCGTGGCTCCTGCTAAGCTACCTCAGCCTGAGGCTGAAGTAAATAACACCTCCCATAACCAGTATTGGTTTGTGTTGCGGCCACGTCCTGCACACCTGACGCTGATGGTGCTGTTGGTTCTCCCCGAACACCTGTTGCTGCTAGAACTGGAGGCCTCAGTCCTTGCTGTCTCTATACTCCTTGACCATGTTGATCTTGTGTGCCTTGGTCTTATTAGCCATGTGTCACTTGGCCCTGTTGGACCTCTCTCTTGTAACACTGAGTTGCCCGATGTCCCATCTTTCCACAAACGAATCATGCACCCCTAATACCTCCTGAATTCACACCCCAGTTTTACTCACCATACTATCCTTGATTGTTCTCTGTCTTTTCCATGCATGGTCATTGCAACCCTTATTCTCACCTCCATGTCTATTTGACTCTTGTCTCTTTCGCAGCTTCTTTTAATAATTGTCATTCTCTTGCCATAGCAACACTGCGACATTCACCACTTGAACATAGGTAGTGTACGTCGGATTCCGTAACACCATCTGCCTAATCGACCAAGACAATCCTTTAATGAAACACTCCATTTTCTTCACCTCAGTGCTAACCTCCTCTGTTACAAACATAGATAAATTGGTGAACTCCTATTTATACTCGACAATCGACTTTGAACCTTTCTCCAAGTCTATAAATTCTCTCTTCTTCACGTTCCTAATTGCATACGGAAAGTACTTATTGTTAAAATTTATCAAAAAATACGCATAACCCAACTGATCTGTATCCTCCGACGTGGTGGCTCTCTCCCACCACTGTAATGCATCCCCAGTTAGCTTAAACGTAGCTAACATTCGCTTCTGCACGTATGTGCAATCCACCATCCTCATGTGCCTCTCCATATCACTCCTCCACTGGTGAGAAACCGTTGGGTCAGCTCCCCCCGCGAAGGTGGGAGGATTGCCCTTAAGAAAACTAGTTCTCACCCTACCCCAAGCCAAAACAGGTGTACCCTGCTGCTGTGCCTCTAAAGTCGCCCATCTTTGTCTCCCCATCTGCATACCGATCTCCGTGGCCTCACAAATGATATCTTCTAACTCCTCGGCGTCCAAAATAATCCCCCGCTACCTTTCCTGAGCCGCGGGACCAGAAATGGACTCCTCTCTCCCACTCCGAGCTCTCCTTGTGTTCGTCATCTGAAAAGATAGGAAAAAAATAACAACATTAGACTCGAAAAGACTAAGAGTACAAATCATCAAAAGAATCAAAGATAAGCAACGTGAAAGCTAAAATGGACTCATAACCTACGAGACCAAAGACCATGCTCTGATACCATCTGTCACACCCTACAAAATCTGACAGACGGGGTGGCCAGCCACCACCGCCGAACCGTATCAGGCGTGATTAAATAAATACCATTCTTAGCATGAGACATAAATCAATCAATCCATGAGATAAATAATTGAATCAGTCCCAAATGATAATAACAACTGAGAGATAAAAGATCCATCACATGCTAAAACTTCGAATAAATCCAATCTCCAATAATGATTTAATTAAAAACTAAATAATAATCAACTGTGAATAATCCAACTAAAATCCTCTAACAACTTTGGAACCGAATGGCCCAATAAAAACCCAAATGAAGTCTCATAATGAAATACGACTGAAAAGAAAGTCTAACTAAATTAAGAAATAAAAGGAATAAACTCCAGCTGCACCTACAAATGATAAACTCTGATAATCCTATGAAGCTTCTCCAAAACTTATCCTGAAAAATTAGTCAACACACGAGGTCATAGCTCCGAGCATGAATACACACTACTCCCTCCAAATAGGATCCGTGAATCAAGACATTAGCATTATACGCAATAAATATCACAATAGAGTATTTTAAATAATACGAGATAATTAAGCGCAAGAAAGGTAAATTACTAACCACCACCAAAGATTCTTATAAAATCACACCAATATCATTTTAAATATCTCACACTCCCAAATTGTCAATTTAATTAAATTAACTCAAATTATAATCGTTCTCACTTTTTATTATGGTGGTCCTCCCGCCCCGGGTGGTAATTTCCACCAAAGTTTAACACCTCCCCTTGTCAAAACGATCGTTTATCCGTTCCAACTGTCAATCCCGCAATTTGATAAGGTTCTACGCACGACACGACATAAAATGCTGGCTGACCTGTTTAAACCGTCGGTCCTCTCTATTTATGTCGTCCATATTTTAATACCCGTTTTTATCTTAGGTATTAATTCTCAATTTCACAATTATCAAATCACCCCCACACTCTTTAATGATGTAAGATCCTCAAAATACCCCTTAGTCCTATACCTAAGGGTCTCCAAGTATACATACATCATATCTTACATATAGGATGAATCATCAAGAGAAAAATACATCCTAGTCTCATGCCTAGGCTAGCGAAATGTCAATATAGTGTAAAAATCTGCCCCACCCCTAAATATAAGATCCCCACGAATTTACACTAACTAGTCCATACCTAGCACGTATAAATTTTAACTAAGGCCTAACTAGTCTATACCTAGCATGAATAAATTTTAACTAAGGCCTACCCACTAGTCCCATACCTAGTAAGAATCCTAAAATAGGGTTGAGAAATATATTATCCCAAAAGCCCCTTGTCCTCGTGATGAAAAATGTGAATAAAATAAATCACAAAAAATAATTCAATATGCACAACATAGCAATATAATCGCAAGGGTCCCAATTTAATTTAAATCAATTTATAACACCATCATTGACTTTAACACAATTAATTCCATTCAATAATATTAAATTAATTAACATGCAAACTTCTACATGACATAATCATTCTCTTTATAAATCATCTAATTTTTTATAAGTGTGTACGCGTCCCCTATAACATATAATTTATCCCAAAAAGTTATGCATGATAACCCACACCCAAAACCGTAAAACCCCAAAAATCTAGTATACGCAAGGATTATATCATATTTAAATTTTTTATAAAAATAGTCCCAAAATTTAGTTTTCACTTTCTCTAATTAAGTTACTAATTGATTTTAATCAAAAACACATGATTAAGGATTTAGGCGGCACTTAAACATAATACAAAAGGAAATAAATAAAGCATTCATGCCCGAAAATTGTCGATTGAAAATTTAGAATGATCAGTTGCGTTCGTCTCGCGAAAATAAGCAAGTTACGTTTGTGGGCCTTCTTGAAAATATGTAATTTAGACCTCTCAAAATATGATTGAAGTTTATTTTAATGAAGGTTTGGAGTTAAAATATAATGATCTAATTATTTGTATTTTGTATAGGGAAGAGAAGGCTTGGAAATAAATGTGACGTTTGCTGTTGTGTTTATAAGGTGTGTGTCCCACCACTAGCGTGTCATTAATAAACATAAGGCAACAATTACAATTTCCTACAGCCGAGGAAAAATGAAAACATATATATATATATATATAATATGGGACAATGGTGTTATGAATAGTAACTCATGTATGATAAGACATGCATGATAAACATGCATGGCATTTTATGTGTTGCATGCATACAAATGCATGTATGCATGCATACATACATACATACATTATTATTTTATTATTTTTTTATTAAAATATTTAAAAAAATAATAATTTATATTTCTATAAAATGCAAAACAAGACATTTATGAACATTTAAGACTCCTCCTCATTGAGAGTGTCCACGTGGCACTCTATATTTTATATTTCTAAGCATTTAAGACTCCTCCTCATTGAGAGTGTCCACGTGACACTCTATATTTTATATTTTTATAAAATACTATACAAGCAATTTAATAGATGCATTGAACTATTGAGTTTTCTCTCTCACTCCTTCAATTTAATCCAACTACGAAACTAAGTCAAAAGCAATTAAAAAACAGTTTATATAATAACGTTGAAAAATACTGTTTTTTTAACGTTTTTAACATTTTATATGAAAACTGTTCATATAAAAAGTTGTTTTTAATAGTTGATAAAAACTTATTTTTAACATTTTTGATGTCTTTTTATAAAAAAAAAAATGATTTTATAAAAAACAGTTAAAAAGAGTTTATTAGAAAACCTTTTGATGTTTATAACTGTTTAAAAAAAAATATTTTTGTATAAGCAATTTTTTAACGTATATAAAAAACAGTAAAAAAAAATAGTAACCTTTTTAACAAAAAGTGTTTTTAACAAAAAGTGTTTTTATATAAACTAGAGCTTTTCTCTCTCTTATTCTTACTTTATCTCTTTTTTGGATTATTTTTTTAACACTTTTTTTAAACGTTAAAAAAAAATTGTTTTTTATAAACATCAAAAAACAATTTATATAAAATCAATATTTAAAAAAAAAATCAGTTTATAATCGTTAAACGGTTTTTTTATAAACAATTTTTTCTACTGTTTTTATAAAATTATTTTTTTACGTAAAACATTCAAAAACAGTTGATATAAAAATGTTAAAAATACTATTTTTTATAAATGTTAAAAAATTGTTTATATAAACCACTATTTTTTTAAGGAAAAAACACTGTTTTTAAAAAACGTTACAAAACACTGAATTTTTAACTGTTTTTTATAAACATTCAAAAACAATTTTATAATTCTCTTTAAAAAAATATTGTTTTTATATAAACCATTTTTTAATATTTTTTTAAAAGAGTTCTTTTTTTTTTTTAAGAACAGCGTTTTTACATAATTTTTTTTAACGTTTATACAAAAAACTTTAAAAAAAACAGTGTTTGTAATGTTTTTATATTAAGTGTTTTTTACGTTTTTAATTTATTCATATAAAGAATTGGTTTTATGAAAAAAGTTGAAAACAATTTACAAAAAAACTTTTGACATTCATAAACTGTTTTTTATAAGATTGTTTTTATATAAAGTTTTTTCAACGTTTATAAAAATAGTTAAAAACAATATTTTTTAATGTTTGTAAAAAAAAGTGCTAAAAAAAGTTTATAAAAAAAACTTTTGATTTTGTAAAACTTTTTGATTTAAAAAAAATACTTAATAAAAAAAGTGTATAAAACTTTTTCATTTTATAAAACTTTCTCATTTTATAAAAAAGTGTTAGTAAAAAAGTTTTACTATTTAAAACAATAAGATATAATGTAAAATTTGTTTTAATACACTAATAAATACTTATACTAATGGGTAAAATAGTCTTTTTGATTGGAAAATGAGTCAACTGACTATCAAACTAGCTAACTAACGTTTTTTGTTGATTTTGAATTCCAAACGAGTAGAATGTAAACAAATGGAATAAAACTCTAAATAACTATTGGACCCCAAATAGTAAAAAATCCTTACAAAATTAACAAGGAGCCATATAATAGACTGTGATTTTGTTTAAGTAGAATGTGTTATGTGAAGATTGAAATAGTGTTTTTCTTAAGATAATTTCGATTGAATCTTTATATAGAAATGTGAGTTTAATTAGTTAGAAGCATATGATGTTAATTTAGTTAGTTAGAAGCATATGGTGTATGTTGCTCTATTTTAAAGGAAGTGAGGTATACTTCCATGTTTAATAACATTGTTTTTTAAATAAAATATATAATATTCCTCTTTGGATTTTTCTCTTTTTATATTGTGATTGCGCAATTATTTTTGTGCTTTGTTATAAGGTTTGATATTTTTATTTTGACTCATTTTCAGATTTTTTTATACAAATTATACCCTTTATGCTTTATTGTCTTAACACACAAGTTCTAATTGTTTGTCATTTCTGTCTATCATATCCATGATACTATTCATTATATTTTTTAAAAATTAGGGGTTAAAGTATAATTTATGTAAAATTGATTAAGTGCCTAAGTAAAATATTTTGAAATATATATATATATATATATATATATATATATATATATATATATATATATATATATATATATATATGATAGTAATTATCGTGATTATATATGAGTGTCCATTTTCTCTCCATCTATTATTAATTAATACTTATATAATGTGTCAAATAGACATAAAAATATAATTATGTCTTAAATAAAAAAAGTATCTCGGTGTTTTGTGTATACTAATTATAGAACTACCATCTGTACTAAAAAATATAAATATATAGTTAATTTGTAATTTTAAAATAAAGGCATGTTCATATGTCCCAAATTTTTTATTCATTTTATTCATCTCATATTAACATTAGTTTAAATGTAATGATAATATTATTTATGTGACATATATTTTACGAATAAAATTATACTATGCTCACGCATCGCGCGGGGTTTAAAACTAGTAACTGTATAATAATTTCAGACTCAAATCCGCTGAGAATGACACGTGATACATATATTAAATATCATTAAATGCCTTAGAACCATTTGAGAGAGGCCTACCAAACTTTTTCATTCTCTGTTCCCAATCTTCTACCATCTAGGGTTACACCGCACTTCAATTTAAATCACTCTTACTTTGCAAGATATCCACGTGGAAATCTGTTTATTTACTTTTTCTTCTCCTACTTAATTCACACCTTCACGCCATCTTCAATTCGGGTGTATTTATCTCCTAACTAATTCCCACGCCATCTTCAATTCGGGTGTATTTACCCAATCGTTCCCTTCTTATCATCTTCCATTTTTTTATCTTCTCTTACTCTCTCTCCACTATTGGCTATATCTCCTACTCTTCCTCACCTCCATCATCAGTTTAGGAACGATGGGTTATTACGTTAATCTATTGCGATTTATAGCTTCATGTGGATGATGGTATTATTTTATGATTTGTCATCTCTCAGTTGTTCTTATCGGCAGCTGAAAATTTAACTCAGGTGGGTATAAAAGTACTGTAAGGTGAGCATGAGATGGATTCTGACAATAAAACCCTAGGTGAGTTTGAGCTTGTGGGCATCCCTTCATCTTCTATGGGTTTTCCTTAAATTGAAGTCACATTCGACATCGATGCCAATGGGATTGTCACCGTTTCTGCCAAGGTCATAACCACCGACGAAGAACAGCAGATCACCAACTGATCGTTTGGTGGTCTTTCTAAAAGTGAGATCAAGAAGATGGTCAAGGAGGCTGAGTTGCACTTTCAAAAGGATCTTCTCATCTTCACAGTCACCAATATTCCTCTCTTATCAGGTTCGTTAAATTTTCTTGAAAGTTCAAACAAAATCCCATCAAATAAGTAGTGAGAAATGAAATATAACCATGCGAAGATGAAAATTTTCGCATTTTGTTATGACCCATCTCTTTGAAAAGCAAACTATATGGTAAATATGAAGTGGGTTTTGCTTAAAAAATTAATGGATTGTATTGGGGGAACCAATCCAAAATGCTTTGCAAATGGTTAACATATCAAGAAAAATACTAGGGCTATCTTCTGGTCTACAAAGACAAATTACCGATTTCCTTCTAGAGGCTTAACAGGTAACCAGTTGTGGCATCAGGAGACTTTATAGTGGCCAATTTTGAGACAATTGTGAATTTTCTCTTTTGCCGGAATTGGTTTTCACTTCTCCCTCATGTTGTCATTCACAGTTTACTTCATATATTTATTGAAGTGCAGCCAATGTATAGAATCTATTCAGGAATGTGGTGTTTTTTTTGTATAAGAAAACTCTGTATTTATTATCTTGCTGTAGATTAGTAAGATTTTCAATAGAAATTTTTCACTGGAGTTGAAAAAAAATCATATTTGAGCAAACATGCATACAAAAATAAGACAATTAATTTTTATTGTATATATAGAATTTCATTCTTTTGCAATGGTATTGAATTAATTGTTGTAATGTCCTTATTTTCTTTTTCTCTATGTTTCCTGCTCTAATCCATATTTTGCGAAATCACGAATGACAACAATTGAATGGAAAACCTCAACCTCACAAGGTTAGTATGTCTTCCTCTTTCTACTTAATGAACTTTTTATTGCCTCTCGGTATTCATATTTGTTATTGTACAAGTTATATTTAGATGGTCCTAACATATTATGTGTTCTGTTGGTTCTCTTTCTGTTTAATTAACTTTGCATTACCTCTTGACTTCTGATGGAAGATTGGTTTGTGAAAGTTTTTTTGTGGTAGTGTGAAATGGTGAATGCAAATCAATAGGTGATATTTTCCGAGCAAAGCGGCGAATCTATACACCATCTTTTTCCTTTTACTCACCTCTTTTCCATCGTTAAAATCAGACACATAAAAGCTAAAATTGAAAACTGAAAACATATATTTTTCAAGTAAAACATTTCCTTTTCAATTGAACACATTCAATAATTTGTACACAACTGCATTATCTACCGAATTATTTTCCCTTCCCATCTAAAAAAGAAAATACATTTAAACGTATAGCCATAAGGTAGACCCAAAACTCTTTTATATACCACATCAATAACTGTGTATTTAACAGGGGTGACTGGAAATAGCTTCAAAGGAAAAAAAATCTTATCTCCCCGAAAGAATTTTTTTTCCAAATATATATGTGCATTTTGAGATTTCTGTTTCTTAGTAAATGAAATACAAGTTTTTCTCTTGATAGACATTTAGCTTTTCATAAATACTTGTTTGACTGATCTGCTATGCTTTTTATCAATTGAAAATATTGATATTTTTAATTGAGATCCAAAATTGAAATTCGAAGAAATACTTTGAAAGCTGGTTTTAATTATTTTTATTTATTCTAAACATCCAATTATAAAATGCTTTAATAAAGATATATTTCTACAATTTTTACAATAAAATATATATATATACCCGGCCACGCATCGCGTGGCCTTCATACTAGTAAAAATAAATAAACTTAGCTCCAACAGATTTGGAACCAAGTGCCTAAGGGATCTAGAGAAAGGTTCTCACGTTTCTCTCTCTCTCATTACCATCCCGGGTTAACAATTTAAAAGGTATATCTATATAAAGGTAAAGCAACCATTAAAATTTTTACAAAAGAAATTATCTTTTATCATGCCAAAAAAAAAATCAAACAATGCATGTTTTTCAAGATTAAAAATTTAGAACTTATTAATGTTTATATGAAAAAAAATTGGCTTCCCATAATAAATACAATTTCGACCATGATTTTTTTTAATTTAAAATAGTTCACTATTTAATTGTCAAAAATTATAATTTCGCCAAAAAAATCTACCCTTTTCGACTTTTTAATTTAAAATGCACCAGTTAAGGTTAAAAAATTACGGGGTGTTAAAACTCAGGCATGAAAACATCGGTGACCAGAAGTCGTTGATTACACGAAGCATATGGTATGGACCTCACATCATAACGCATTGGTGATCACACTCAAGATTTCCAACTAGGCTGTTAAGAAGCTGCTTGTGAACCAGGGGAGTTCATCCGAAGTGATGTATCTAGACCTATCCCATAAGTTAAAATTGAATGTCGCTAACCTCAAAGAAGCCACTGCTCCACTCATCAACTTGGAAGGAAGGATCACCATGCTGTTGGGAAAGATCTTCTTTTCAGTCAGGGCATGAAACATCACGAAGTTAATCAAGTTTTTAGTTGTGGATAACGAATTCCCATGTCATGCTATTTTGGACAGAGGTTGGCTCCACACCATGAAGGCTGTTCCATCCACTTATCATCAAAAGCTGAAATGCATCACCGATTGTGGAGTGATCTAGATCCACGATGACCTAGCTACAACCCTAAAGTGATTTATCGCAGCCATTCAGATAAAGAAACAGAAGAAGGAGCCCGAGAATGCTTAGGAGAAATCTCAGGAAGGGGATGTTCTCTCCATATACCAACTACGGTATGGTCGCCCAAGAGTGGAAGAAACAAGGGTCCACCCCATGGATAGGGTCATCGAAAGCCTGAAAGAAGTTGTATCTAATGAAAACTTGACAAAAAGGAAATTTTTAATTGGATCTGCTCTCACCAATCAAGAGAAAAGGGAACTGGTTGCACTCCTCAAGAGCAACATATATGTTTTTGCATGAGAGCCTTACGAGTTACCAGGGATTGACCCGAGCATAGCATGCCACTACCTACATGTGGATCCCACTTTCAAGCCCATCACTTAAAAGGGTAATCGAACGTCACTCGATAAGTCTAAGGTAGTGGAGAAAGAGGTAGGGAGGTTATTATATGCAGGATCCATTAGGGAAATTCAGTTCCCGGTATAATTATCCAATCCAGTGGTGGTACCCAAAAGCCATGGCAGTTGGAGAGTGTACATCGGTTTTATCGACCTCAATCGAGCATGTCCTAAGGATAGCTTTCCTCTTCCGAAGACTAATTAGTTGGTCGACGCCACAGCGACACACGAAAGGATGAGCTTCCTTAATGCTTACTCAGGATATCATCAGATCCCTCTATATGGTCCCGACCAGGATAATATCTCCTTTAAAACCTCAATTGGGTTGTAATACTATAAGGCCATGCCGTTTGGCATCAAGAACACAAGGAAAAATTACCAAAAATTGGTAACCAAGATGTTTAGCAAACAGGTGGGAGAAACGATGGAAGTGTACATCGATAATATGCTCGTTAAAAGAAAAATAAGGTTGATCACCTCTCAGACTTAGCATCAACCTTCAAAATCCTCAGGAAGTATCGAATGAATCTTAATGCAAGTAAGTGTTCATTCATTGTCCAATCAGGAAAATTCTTAGACTACTTAGCGAGTAATTATAATACCCCGTATTTTTATGGCTTTTAAAACTGGGGATTTATTAAATTTAAATTCAGATTAATAGTGTATATGCGTGTCTTATGCAAATGTTGTCGGATAGGAGCACAATGTGAAGTGTCTTTAATGAAGAAGTGTTAAACAAGCTTGCTGCGAGGCGGGGGCTATAGTAATTAAACGCCTTACTATGTGGATAGGTTGCGTACTGTTAAGGCAGCCAAAATGTGTTTTACCAGGTAGGCCTTATTTTCCAATTTTCGGGATGAAATTTCATTATTAGGGGGAAGTATGTAATACCCCGTATTTTTATGGCTTTTAAAACTGGGGATTTATTAAATTTAAATTGAGATATTAATTTAATATTAATCCGAAAATTATTTTTATATTTACTAACGTGATGTGAGTTAGTAATTATTGAAAGTTTGTTGATCCGTTAGATATTAATTATTGAGTAAAGTAATATGTAGAATTGATTTTTGTTAAAAATTGTCACGAGTGAATAAAATGACAATTATGAAAATTTAAGTCGGGACATGCCTGTGTCGTATCAGGACTAAATTATTATCATATAAAGTGAATAAATTATAAGTTGCTCTTATGGTTGTTTTGAGTGATCCAATGTGTCTGAAAGGGTCGAGATAGTTAGAAAAGTGTACCCGGGAGTTTAGTTTGGCTCTCGGGGCGTTTTTAGGCCTATTTGACATCCCGGGAGGGTATTATGGACATCTTGAATTTTTGGGTAATTAAACCCACGAATTTAATTATGTTATATCAGCCATTTGGAATTGTCTCTTAGGGTTAGAAAACTCAAAACCTTAGAACGACCATTAGAGAGGAAGGTAGAAAGCTTTCCAAGCAATCCAAGGCCAAGAACTCATCCGGTTGCACCGCCACCACCACCAAAACGTAGATCACGCGACGGGGAACGCAACCATACCATTTTATCCACGAAATCAGAACCTTGAATTTCAGGCAAGTATCTATCTTTCTTTATTTTTGGTTAATGTCTCACCCATGTTAGTTTAGGATTGCCAAGATCATGTTTTATGAAAGAAATTGTTAAATTGAAGACCTTAAATCTTATGTTTAGAGAGATTCTATACATTTTGGATATACCCATCATATGTAGAGGATTACCTATGAATTATTATGAGTTTAGAAACAAGAAATCTGAAAATTAATTAGAGGAATGGATATTTCTTCAAAAATTAGGGTTCTTAAAGATTATGTCAATTTTACCCCATTAATTCGACATCGTTGATGAAATTACACATGTTTCACGTTGGAAACCTTATATATATGTATATGCAACTTTTAGTATTGTTATTTGAGAATTCTAGAGTTGTTAATGACATTTTTGGAGGAATTGGAAGATGAAACTCGTAGGTTTAATTTGCAGTTTCTGGGAAAGAACTGCTTGATCGATCGATCGAGCCCAGAGCATCGATCAATCGACTGATCGATCGATCGACCCCTCTTGGAAAACTGCATATTTCTCATCCGATAGTTTAATCCGATTAAATGTATGGGAACCCTTGATTGTTGTTGTTGGAATATAATGGGATATAGAGATGACCAGTAGGGACTAGGTAGACCCCATTGAGTAACATCCTAGTGTAGAATGAGATTTTGGGTTAACGAGGAACGATTCATGTGTATAAGAAATCGTGCGTATATTTAATAAAAGATCGAAACTCGTAAGGGAGTTGTACCGGAACGTAAGTGAGGGAATGCCTACTAAAATTATACTTTGAATACTTCGAGAGAGGAGAAGTGAGTATGAAGTGAATAATAAATGAGAAAACAAATAACGAGTCCGTTATATGAAATAATCGAGTAAAATGTGTAATAACGGATAATTATAATTATGGGTCGTGAGCGCACATAATTTAACAATGTGGATGTGTATACATATATATATATATATATATATATATATATATATATATATATATGACTGTGTGTTTGTGCATATATTATATCTGTATAAAAATCATACTCGGGCTACTTGTTATCAACGGGGTTTCCGCGCCGGGACGATCTTATCTCGATGGAACCTTTATGGGGGATATTGACTCGTACCCTAGAATATAGGATTCCTTGGTACATGCTATCTGATTGATAGTTAGACGGTCCTAAGAGACGTGAGGGTATGTGTTGACCTCTTAGTGAATTGGAACTATGCTTCACCTCCATTTGTTTATATTTTGTGTTAATACAGTTCGAGAGTGATTCCGAACTAGTATTTCCCTTAGTTTGTATGATACGAGAACTTGATAGCAGAGTATGCCAGCACCATAGTTTTTATGTGGGGTGCCGTTAGTGTGTGTGTGTGTGTATATATATATATATATATATATATATTATATGAGTGATTGGTATATATATACTTATATATGGAAACCTTGCACCATAGATTTTATGTGGGGTGTTGTTTGTATATATATTATACGAGTAATTAATATATATACGTATATCTATATGAGAACTTTCTACTGTGCGTAAAAGAAGTTAAGTAATGTATAAATATTCAACTTCACTATAAGTATTCAGAAACTTTATGCCGGTACGGGGTTATTCTAAATAACGTAATAAATCCTGAAGAGGTTGATTTTCTAAAGTGAATATCATAACCTTTTTTTCAAGTGATAAAACCTTATGGAGAATAAGTTAAAGAGACTTATGAGATTCAATAGTATGGTAGGCGTGCACACTGGCGAGAGGTGAGAATTCTTAAGAGACTGTCGCATACTAACATGGTTGTTGCATTAGCAGGTAAGCATTTTAAATACTTGCTAAACTATTTTTAAACTGTTTTACAATCAGGCTCTGACCCGTTTTCTGTTATCTCTTCTCTCTTGTATATATATGTATATATCACAGGTTCCCAGCCACAAGGGCGTCATGCATAGGTTCTTTGGATTGGACGCGTTGTAGCTTATGTGGGAGTTGCATGTCTTTGTTGTTGAGGACTTCTCCTTTGATTCAGTTCTTGTTATAGTTTATTCATAATTAGGGCAAGTGTCACCCATTTCCCATTCAGTATAAATTTGTCAGAGATATATGTTTATTTATTTTCAGTATTCGGTACTCTTTGGGTATTAACTCTTGTCAGGATGATTTCATTTGTAGCTTTAATTTGGTTTGGTTAATCTAGATGGATTAATTCTATTGTGTTAATTGCTATTCGTAGCACTTATGTGATTCTTAAACTGTTGGTTATTTAAAAGGTTTTCAAATTGGGATTTAATATAGATGGAAATATAGTTTTAAATTGTTTTGACACTTAGCTTAATTATTTAGGGTGTTTAAATTGGAAATTTTTATTTTGCGGTAGTGATACTAAGAATGAACCAACTGTTCACCTTGATTTAATTTAATAAAGGATTGATCGCCCGGTATTTAATTAGGCGGGGTGTCACACTAATAGGGGAATCAAAGCGAACCCGGACCAAATCGATGCTATCACCAGGGTCTTGCCCCCTCAGACATTAAGAGATGTTCAGAAGCTTACTAGGATTCTCGCGGCGCTCAATCGATTCATCTCCAAGTCTATGGAGCGCTACCCACCATTCTTCTAACTCTTAAAGAAATGCAAAGGCCTAGTATGGAATGATGATTATTCACAACCTCTGGGAGAGATCAAGTCTTACCTCAGTAAGCCCCCACTACTGGTGATTCTGGATAATAGAGAACAACTATATCTCTACCTGACAATTTCAGACCATGATGTGACCTCTACCTTAGTATGTGAAAAGGAGGGAGAAAAACATCCGATTTACTATACCAGTAAGACGCTCATATACGCTGAACAACGGTACTTGACTCTATAAATGCTCATCTATGCCCTAGTGATCACTTTAAGGAAATTGAAGCAATACTTTGAAGACCATTCCATAACAGTAATCACTTCTTACCCACTCAAAGCCGTTCTATGAAGGGCTGACCTTTTGGGGCATCTTTCAAAGTGGTCAATCGATCTCGGGAGATTCGACATCCACTTCCAACCTAGAACAATAATTAAGGGACAGATCCTAGAAGACATTATTATTGAGTTCATAGGAGACCGTCTAGCAGATCAACTAAATGAAGAATAATTGGTCACATGTAAAGCAACGTCCAAATATTGGACACTATATGTTGATGGAGACTCAAATTTTAAGCCGGCAAGAGTGAGGATTATTCTCATCACCCCCGAAGACACCATAATTGAGCAGGGAATTATATTGGGATTTGAAGCCTCCAACAACGAAGGTGAGTATAAGTCACTGGTCGTCGATTTTTGAAAATCCAAACTGTTGGGAGAAAAATCCCTTCATGTATTCGAAGATTTCAAACTAATCTCCAAACAGGTAAGTGGAGAAGTCAACGCCAAAGATGATCGAATGACAACATACCTCAACATAGTACGGGGACACATGGGAGACTTTGAAAAGGTGGAAATTCGATAATTCTCACGAGGACAGAATAGACATACTGATACTTTAGCAGCACTAAGCTCAATAATTGACTCTAACCTAAGGAGAACATCTTAGATAGAGTTCTTTTCATAGCCCAGTATCGACTGTGGCCATCCCCGATCCTCGCGTAGAGAGAGAAGGGGGTTATCTTCATGGTGAGAGGATCTTAGTCCTGCGCATTCCTTTCAGGAGCACTTCGACCTTCATCGGTGACGTGTGAGGTGAAAAATAGAGAGAGATGGAGTTGCCAGTCTATTTTACTCAAAATAGACAAAAAGAAGGTGGATCCATCTCGAAGGACAGCATCCAAAGACATACTGATACATACAAAACCAAAAATGATTCGAGTAGGGTTCGGAGGCTAAGTTACGGAATGGGAAGGTGTTAGGCACCCATTTCTCCATTGCGGTCTACCATGGATTGTTTTTATTTTTCTCTATTTCCCCATGATATGTGTGCATGTGTATATGTAGTGGAGATAGGAATCATCGACTTGTATAATGGAAGAGATAAAATGAGTCATCCATGAGAATGTTCCTGAAAGTAATATTAAAAAATAGGATTTACGCGATTATTCTTGCACTGATCGTTATAATGGAACGATAACGCATGTGGAATAATACGCCACTAAGAAAAAATATATGTATATGTAAATATATAGAATCTAAGATAATTAAGTTAAAGTATTTATAAAAATAGAAAAAATAGGAAAGAGTAGGACATGAGTCTCGGGTTTTACCCCGAGACACCTACGTAGCCTATAGAGTCATCAAAGTCCACGTAGTTCGTATACAAAACGAGGGGTGGGATTTATCCCATAAATCCAATCGGAGACTTCTATTATATGTATGTGGGGGTTCCACAGCTACTGGGTCAGATTGTGATAGAGAGAAAATAGAGGTGGATCGCTCATTGCGGGTGAGGACGGAGGTGGTGCGGGCGGTGCTAGGTGATGTGGGGAGGATAGTATCTGGGGAATCTATACGTTTGTCACTGTTGAGGGATGTTTTTCTGGGAAGGGTGATTAATGTGGAGGACGGGATGCAGGTGAGACAGATGGACTGGATGTTTATTTTGCTCGTGTAGGGGGGATTTCTGGTGGTGTCGAGTGGAGACGTTGTCCACTTGTGGTTTTTGCCATACTTGAGTATGTTTTCGAACATCCCTCTCTATGATTGGGGGAGCCTGACTTTGGCGGCCCTTTATTTTTCTCTGGATGCATTTAGCCGGTGTTTTCGACAGTCTTTCATTAGAGCCACATATCTCGTCGAGGTATTCTTTTGTGTATGCATTTTCTTTTCATGCATTCACATTTCCCTTATGCGTCTCTTTCTTATCGCAGATTCTTATATTTGACAGGCATGGTTCTATGAGTTGATTGGGTGAAATACCCATCTAGTTTCTCTGAAGGATTAGACTATTCGGGACTTCTTTCGGTTGTATCGATGGCATAAGGCCAATCGGCAGTCGAGGAAGTCTCTTTCTCTAGAGGCGGTGTGTTAGGTCTTGAATGACCTGACCAGTGATAGGGTAAGACTTTTCCTTCTTCATTCTTGGTCTTTGTTCTCTGATTCCATATTGACTTATATCTATTGGGGATTTTCCAGGTGACCTTTTACCCTTGGGGAATGACTGTTCAGGACACGGGGTTGACTAGGGTGAACACGCAGATGAGGTGTTTGCTGGCGCATGAGTTTGTCCACTCCTGGTATCTTGGGGAGAGAGTGGTCTGAAAGATTACTGAGGAGGAGGTGGTGGTTCCACCTTTGAGTCCCCCTTATGTCTATGAGGCGATAGCGGATGTTGCCAGAGGATGCGAGGATTGCGGTGATGATTGGCCAGTCCTATCTGTTATATACCAACTCGGCTGTGCCGTATGATTATATGGACTTCGTGACTAGTTGGATAATGGAGCCTAGCATATATGATGCACTGACCTTCCCTCCTACTGGTTCGAGTCTTCTAGTGGGGTCCTCCCACGGTGGTGATGGTCCATCGTCATCTGCGGCGGCGATGACTTTGAAGGTTCCCTTTGTGCGGTTGCATACCCCTTCCTACAACATTCGTCGGGGTGATGGAAGGATGTTGCCTATGTTGCATTGTCCTCATGCGATGGACTCAGAGGAGTTGGGATTGACAGTTCTTTGCCCTTTGGTATACCTTTCTCTTCTTTTTTTCCTTTGGTTTCTTTTTTATCTTCTCTACTTGATACTGATTCTGCCTTTACTTACAGCAAGTCTGGGTGTCCACCACTTGGCTGAGGGATATTAGGGACTGGATATCTTTGATGACTGCCCATATTTGGGATGCGGTTCCTGTTCCTTCTTTCTTGGTGCCATCTTCCTCATTCGGGGAGGAGTCTAGTTCAAGTAGCGGTGGTGCGTCATCTCACCACAGGGGAAAGAGAGTGCGTCGCAGGGATGGGAGATCTTAGAGAGAGAGGGGAAGGGTAGGTGAGAGAGAGAATATAGGTTCGGATTGAGTCCCGTTATTTTTCTTCTTTGCCCTTTGGTATACCTTTCTCTTCTTTTTTTCCTTTGGTTTCTTTTTTATCTTCTCTACTTGATACTGATTCTGCCTTTACTTACAGCAAGTCTGGGTGTCCACCACTTGGCTGAGAGATATTAGGGACTGGATATCTTCGATGACTGCCCATATTGGGGATGCGGTTCCTGTTCCTTCTTGCTTGGTGCCATCTTCCTCATTCGGGGAGGAGTCTAGTTCAGGTAGCGGTGGTGCGTCATCTCACCACAGGGGAAAGAGAGTGCGTCGCAGGGATGGCAGGACAGAAAAATATCTATACAATGCAATGGATTTTTTTATTATCTTCTGTCAGTAATGAATGAATGCATGCATATGCGCTTTTTACTTTGCTGCTGAGACCGTAAAAAGAAATATTTTTTAATTTTTGAAGGAAAGTTTAAAATGAGAAATTATATAAAGATGGAGGGGGATTTTGAAATTCTGTTGAGAACATCAATTGAGTTTTTTATTATTGTTTTTTTTATTTTGGTAATAGAGGAAAGTGGTAAGTTTCCAAAAATGGGGGGTTACCGATCGGCAAGACCCTTGTCCTGCCTATTGCCAGGTTAGTCCAGTCTAATCCATTAAGGCTTTGATTGGTACTCTCTTCAGCTTTTGGTAAACTGTGGAGCAGGATTCCCTCCGATTTCTGCAAGGTTTGTGTCTTTTGTGAGGGTTTTTAAGTATAAAAAGGGGTAGGGTGTAGTGTTTTCATCACACCTTAACATTCTAACTTTCTTATTCTGTGAGATGGCTCTCCCTGGTAGTGTTGAGTTTGCCAACTACCTGGAGACTTTGGAGGCGATGTGTTCCTACAACGTCGACTACAATGATTTCAACATGCGTCGAGTCTCTTTATGGTGTAATCGGCCCAGAGAGTGGAACATGATGATGGATGAAGTACAATTTTGGTACCCCAAAGACCATGTATTCTGCTTTGGCTTGGAAGAAGTCTGTCCAACTTATAAGGAATTTTATGTCATGTTGGGAGTAAATCCTATTGTGGCGGCTGCTATGCCTGAGTTTTCTCGGTCTCCCCGAGAGTTGTTGGCTGGACTTCTCCGCATCTCACCCTCGACAGGTAGATCTTTGGTTATTGGAGGAACGATTTCCCTTCCGGCGATGTTGTGGGTTGTGCATTTGCAAGAGTTTGGTGATGTTGTATATGCTGGAGCCATCGTTCTGGGCTTGGTTTCGAAATTACTGCTAGTGACTGGAAACTGCTGGTGGACCCACAACTTGCAGCCATTTATTCATGGATGTCATACTATCACAATCCTGTGGTAGTGATACTGGCAAAGACTTTGAATGGCCTGGATGCCTGCCGAGAAGGTCGTTCTGACTTTTTGAGGGGTAGCCCTGTGATGTTGTTCATGTGGCTGTCTGAAAGATTCCACCTGGTGAATCCTTCAGAATATCTTTTGTCGGTTGTACCCAACTTCTTTTCACATCATTTTATCAGTGTTGGCTTGGATATCGAGAGCTAGGAGAATTGGTTTTTGGAGCATGGAGCTCTAAGTCTGCGCTGGTCAGTGCCTTGGTGGGGACAACTGCTGCCTATTATGGAGCTAGGGGAATACCTGTACGTTCGGGAGGTTGGTCTCAGACAGACCTCTTTCCATTTCCTTTGGAGGCTTCTGCGTCAATTTGGCTGGGAACAGGTCCTGCCACCTCGAACACTAGATTTATTTCCGATAAAAGATCTAACAGAGTGTCTGCGCATGCGTCTTGGCTCTTTGTGGGAGAGTCGGTGTCCATCGACCCATCCCCCTCAGTCTGTTAGGAGAGTTTGGCACATCTTCGGGGATTATATGAAGTGGTTGTGGCGAAGAGTAGTTAGCAAGATGTTTGTAATGGAGACTGGACAAAGGTGGCTTGTCTTATCTGATACCATGGAGGGAGGTGTTGTGGTTTTTTCGAGACTGGTTCGAGCTTATCGATCTATGGAGCATCTGGGCACTCTATTCAGACAGGGGACGTTTGGGGATCCCAGGATGTAAATGATGATGATGATGCTGATGATGGAGTTATGGGTAACATTCTTGGGGGGGAGTTTCTTTTGTAATGGGGAATAAATTTAAAATTTTATTTGTCTTTTTAAGAAGGTAGGGAGAAGAGAGTTATCCATTCCTTTTCTTATGTAACTGCACTGTAATTTCTTATTAATGAAATAAATAAGTTTTTGATCATCCAGCTGTTCCCTTTGATGAATTTTGTATTTTGAATTATTTCTACCGACCGCTAAGGCATGCATAATCCTTTTGTTCAAGTATATGTTAGAATGAGCTGTCATTTTAGGAGATAAGAAAATAATATTTTTTTGTGAAAAAGAAAGGGTCGTGCTCATGTAAGTTGTATGAGCTGCCTACGTACCTCTATTTTTATTATAAGTTTTATTTTTTTTGGAAATGGTTTATGTAGAGGATCAGGCCCACGTAGTTATGGGTAGAGGGAAATGAAGATTTATTTTTATTTTTTTAGAATAGAAGGGAGATTAGAAGAGTCGTAGCCTACCGAGATTTCAAACTAGGGGTAAAACTTCTTGAGACAGTCCAGGTTGATTGGATGAGGCATCTCTTCTCCATCAAGGTTAGTGAGCATAGAGGCACCTCCTGACAAGATCTTATTACAATGTAAGGGCCACTCCAATTGGGCTTGAAGTTCCATCTGGGTCCCAAATGGGTTCTGTGATTTCCTTAAGGGCTAAGTCCCCATATTGAATATCGCGATCCATGACTCTCTCATTAAATGAACGTGTTATTCGGCGATGGTACCCTTGTATGTGATACAACACTTTCAGTTTCCTTTCGTCCAAGAGTGATAGCTCGTCGAGACGGATTTGATGCCAGTTCTCCTTACTGACTTGGATTTCAAGCATGACGCATAATGAGGGTATTTCCAGCTCCACGGGTAGGACTGCTTCCATACCGTAGACTGGAGAGTAAGAAGTAGCCCCAGTAGAGGTTCGAATTGAAGTTAGGTAGCCCCAGAGGGAGTAAGGTATTCGGTTGGCCCAGTCTCGATAGCTTTCTGTCATCGTACTGATGATGGATTTGTGGTTCTTATTGGCGGTTTCGATTGCACCATTGTTGTGAGGTCGATAGGGAGATGATTTATGTCTATGAATCCCATACTCGTCAACCACTTCTATGACTTCTTCCTCGAAGTGCAACCCATTATCTGACACTAGTTCATATGGGACCCCATATCTGCAGATGATGTTCTTCCAAATGAATTTGGCCACTTTCTTGGCGTTCAAAACTGCGTATGACTTGGATTTGACTCATTTAGTAAAGTAATCAATGGCAACCAGGATGAATTCATGCCCATTAGAAGCCTTGGGTATAACCTTCCCTATGATGTCGATGCCTTATGTGGCGAACGACTAGGGAGAAGTCATATTGTATAGTTCTCACGGAGGAAGGTATTGAAGGTTGGAAAATTGTTGGCATTTGAGGCATCTCTGGACATAGGCGGTGCAATCCTGGACCATGGTGGCCTAGTAGTAGCCTTGTCGTATGATATTCTTGGCAAGCATGTGACCGTTCATGTGGGATCTACATTCCTCGCTGTGGATCTTCTGTATTATTTCTTCAATGTCAGCCCCTACGATGCAGTTAGATGGGTTCCATCAAAGTTTCTTTTGAACAGTGCTTTGTAACAGATGATGTACTAGGGGGCCAGTCTTTAGAGGGTTGCTCGGTCTTTCTTATTGGAACCTTCTGGATACCTACCATGCTTGAGGAGGTGCCAATTATCATAGTACTAATAATTATCTAACTCGGGATCTTCTTTGGTGATGAGCTCAATGTGGTAGCAGTGGATTGGTTTATCTTACTTTTGGACTAGGAAGGGGGTCATTGTTATTTCTTCGGGCATGTTGACCATGGAGGCTAAGGTAGCAAGGGCATAGTATAGGTTATTCTTTGCTCGAGGTAGGTAGTGGAACGTGATATCTTAGAATTATGAGGCTAGTTCTTCTAAGTAGGCATGGAAGGGTAGGAGTTTCTCATCCTTGACTTTCCATTTTCTAAGTACTTGACCAATGATGAGGGAGGAATCCTCGTAGGCATATAGGCATTGAATACCTTTCTTGAGACCAACTTTGAGGCCTACCGTACACACCTCATATTCAGTCATGTTGTTAGTGTAGGAAAAATCCAATTTGATAGTGATGGGAGTGTGGGAGACATCTGTGGCGATCAGAAGTATCCCAATGCTATATCCCTTTTTATTGGCAGCATCATCAAAGAACATTTTCCATCAAAGGTTGTCTTGAGCAGCGTAGAGGATGTTTTCATCTGGGAATTCGGAGATCCAAACATCAGCTTCTTCCATGGGGGTAGTCAGCGAGGTGGTCAGAGATGTCTCTTCCTTTCATGGCTTTCTGCGTGACGTACACGATATCAAACTCGGCTAGGAGCATCAACCACGAGCCATTTGACAGAATAAGGCGGGTTTCTCAAGCAAGTAGTTTATGGGGTTCATTCAGGATATAAGTTTTATGGGAAAGGTGAGCATGTAGTGTCGTAACTTTTGGGTGACCCAAACAAGTGTGACACATGCCTTTTCCAAACCAATGTAGTTGACTTCGTATCGGACTAATTTGCGACTGACATAATATGTGGCTTTTTCTTTGTGGGAATCTTCAAGGTATTGGGCTAGCAAAGTCCTAGCTGCAGTGTCAGTTATGGTTAAGTATAGGAGCAAGGGGTGACCAGGCTGTGGTGGCATGAGTACCAGAGGTTAGGTGAGATATTGTTTGATTCGATCAAAAGATTTTTGGAAAGCCTCGTTCCAAACCTTGGTTGAATCTTTTCGAAGGAGTTTGAAAATAGGTTCCCAAATGGAAGTTAGCTGACTGATGAACCGGCTGATGTATTGAAATTTCCCAAGGAAACCATGAACTTCTTTCTCCATTCGGGGAGGTGGCATCTCAAGTATGGCTTTCACCTTGGCAGGATCTACTTCCATCTCACTGACCATGAATCCCAAGAGTTTTCCCTTTATAATGCCGAAGACGCATTTTTGTGGATTGAGTCTCATCTGATACTGTCACAATCGTTCGAAGAACTTTTAGAGAGAGGGAACATGGCCTTCTTTAGTTTTGGATTTGATAATAAGATCATCCACATAGACCTCGACTTCTTTGTGAATCATATAGTGGAGGATGGTTTTGGAAGCCCTCTGGCAGGTAGCCCCAGCATTCTTGAGTCCAAATGGCATAATAGTGTAGTAAAATGTTCCCCACAATGTGATGAATGCAGTTTTTTCTTAGTGATCTGGGTGCATTTTGATTTGGTTGTATCCGGAAAACCCGTCAACGAATGACTGGCTATGTTGTCCATTATCATGTTGATATTGGGTAATGGATAATCATCCTTTGGAGAGGCTTTGTTCAAGTCCTGGTAGTCTACGCACATCCGAACTTTCCCCCTGATTTCGGTACAGGCACTATGTTAGCTATCCATGTGGGATATTCAATCACACGAATGAACCCTACGTTAAGCTATTTAACCACTTCTTCTTTGACTTTGAGTGACCATTCGGTGTAGAGCTTTCTCAACTTTTGTTTAACCGTCTGGCAATCTGGGAGAGTGGGGATCTCATGTTGAGCTATTTCAGGATCAATGTCGGGCATATCTTCATAGGACCATGCAAAGACATCCTCGAATTACTTTTGTAATTCTTCGAGTTGTGCGCGCTCATGCTCGTTGAGGGTAGCCCCTATCCCAATCTCGTGCAATTGGCTACTAGAACCAAGGTTCACAACAATAGTTTCTTCTTCATTAACTTGAACGTTGTTATGTTGTTTATTATTAATCTTATTTAGATCAGTTAAGATTTGTTCATTTGCACAATAATCATCATCAAAATTTTGATTAGAATCGAAACAATTAATGTAAGGCACAATAAGATACTCAAAATCTTCATTTATTTCATTGATAGGAAAAATAGCATTCAGAACCTCATTAAAGGAGGTCTCGATTACATTAGAGCAAGGATATACAACAAAAGAAGAGATGGGGTAAACATTGGGGTTAGGTGGGATTTCAACAGGTAGAACTGTTGAAGCATTCCAGTTGAGGAGAGGTGTATTAGAAGCTTTAATCAGGTGGGGTGGAACTAGTGATGTAGTGCTTTAATGAACTATGCATAGTGTCAGCCCTAGTGTTTGTAAGTTAAACGAAACCTCGGAGTCACTTTCCTCAGTCTCTTGGATATCTTTGATGAGCAGTTGTACATGGTATTGAGAACTTTCAGCGCATGAGTAGTATTCTTGGAAAAAGATCTCCATTCCGGGCTCCTATTTGTATGGTCATACCATGGTTTTGAAAAGCCGAAAAAGGGGAAGTCTTCTCCCTTTTTAATGAATCTTCCATTCAAGGAATCCCCTGGGATAGTCTGGATGCAATCTAATCTTCTCTTTTGTCTAGACTGGATAATCGTTCTGAGCTCTTGTTCTGATGGTTGATACCCCAAACCATAAGGTGGGAAATCTTTTTTCAGTACAATGGGCTCAATTATCCCTTGTTTTCTTTGTCCTAGCCCCAGTCCGAGCATGAAGTGCATGTTTTTGAACATCTGAATCACATTGAAATTGCCATTAGGGTCGTATTCTGGACAAACCCTTTCTCTAAAATCGTCCCCTGCCTGGAGTATAAGTGACTCGACTCGAAATCCTAATAGGAGCATATCATTTAACCCGTGCTGTATTTCAAGGATTGGATTGCTGGTACTTGAACCCTCGATATTGTTGTCATCGCCCAAAATGGTGATGACTCGTCCGTTTGCGAAGAACTTAAATTTCTGATGGAGTGAGTAAGACACACCCTTGATACTGTAGAGCCAAGGTCACCCAAGCAATAGGTTGAAACAAGCTGGGATGTCAATAACTTGGAATTCAAAGATAGGGTTCATAGGGCCAGCCCCTATTACAAGTTTTATGGATCCCATCACCTCCCGACGTGTATTATCGTAGGTACGTACACCAACGGAGGTTAGAGAGAGGTCACTGTCCTTCAGTCCTAAGCATTTGAAGGTTCGTAAAGAGTAGACATTCAAGGCAGATCCAGTATCGACAAGAGGGAGTGGTACGGTCTTCCCCATAACTTCGACGGAGATAGTGAGTGCATGATTGTGATTTGGCCCAATTCTTGGGATTTTTTCTTCAAAAAAGGATAGCATTCGGGTAGAGGTTAGGGATCCGACTAAATTTATCGCTTCTTCTGGTGTGGTAGAAGGAGGAACTGTGGGTCCAGTAAGCAACTTGATCAAATCATTTATGTGCAGCTGGGAAGACATGAAAAGACCCTATAGAGTGATGTTATCTTAATTTTTCTTCAGTTGATCGATGACCTTACTCTCCTAGAGGGTCATCTCTGGCATAGGAAGGTTTTAAACACCCTTCCCTTTGTCAATGGCTGGTAGTAAGCTTGGGATCTAGTAATACCTTCCTGATCTGGTCATGTGATTTACTGAAGAAGGGAAGAACATGAACCCTATTTTTCATCAATCTCGGGTTGTTCTGCCACCTTATCTATTTCTCCTACGACTTCTTAAAATGATATCATCCCACACATGTTTTCTTTTGGGCCAGTTTTCTCTGAAGCTTGCTCTCCATTTGAATCTTTAAATTCTCCCCCCCATCCAATGACAACAATTCTGGCATTCCATGTAAATTCAATGTATTCCATGACTTCAATGTCTTCTTCATACATGTCCTCCCATTATGCGAGGATGTGTAAAGGTGAATGGGTCAGGTGCCCTTGTAACTTCAAAGTATCGAGTAACTCGGTCATACTACAAATATTGTTGGTTTGCCTGAATAATTCTACCATAATCTGGAAAACGTCATCTAGCCTGACTTCATCGGTTGGTACCACCCAACTGTCTAACTCTTGGGCCCATTTTTGTGCTTCCAAGAATAGCGTACTGAACTTCTGGCAATCAATGATCATCTTTGAGGGAAATTTGAGCCCGAAATCTAGGATTTGGTTTAATACTTCTGATAATTCCATACTTCCATTTTTAGAATGGGTACGAACAGTGATGCATGCTCTGGTAAGGAGTGAAAGTGCCTGATCAGAGAGGTTAGCAGGGTGTAGGAGGAAATATGGGAAAATTTAGAGAGGTTTGGGGGAGTATATGTGTGAGATTTCAGTTGAGGGATCAAATTTTGGGTTCTCTTCTAATAATATGTCATTGTCATATTTTGGGAGTGGGTTGTGAGTAGTATTTAGCTTAGGATTGGCTGGTGGGGAAATGGTACCCTGGTCAGTTAGACCTTGGATTATGTTTCGAAGGTGAAATCATTGGTCGGTGGTATAGCCAACAGTTTGATGAAATGCGCAATGGGCATCTGTCATGAAGTTTCTTGGGAGTGGATTTGGCAATGGACGGGGGTCTAAGGGTTTGATAATGTTTCGACTTAATAGGGCCTGATAAACTTTAGAGAGGGGATCATGGAGCTCGGTGTATTCCTTTCGGGTTGGGACAGGGTGACTTTGTGGTGCCCACAAGGTGGTTGGTTGAGAGATGTTGTTGATGGTTGAGACTACAACACTGACAGCTTATCATATTTTATGGGAGTGAACTATCTGGACAGTTTCTTTGGTTCAACTTCTGTTTTAGCAAGACCTTCCTCGATTTCTACTCATGCTTCTCTAAGAGCTCATAAATAGGGATAGTATTTGTCCTCCCATTATTGCTCGGACATGGGGTAAGAAGTTCTTCTTCTCTATGCTGACTTGTTCTTCTTCAGATGGACCATTGGTGATAGTATATGATTTTTCCCTCCATCGGGCTATGAAGTTACTGATTGATTCCCCAGAGTTATGTTTGAAAATCTCTAAATCACGGCAGGTGACCTCAAGCTCTTTATTGTATTTGTACTGAGACATGAATTCTCGGGCTACGTCCTCCCACCTGCGGATTCTGGACTCCTCGAGAGACAAAAACCATTAGAGGGCGCTATCCTTCAAAGTTTGATAAAATAATTAGGCCATCACTTCTTAAGAAGCCCCTAGGAGAGTCATATAATGGTGATAACTGCGAAGATGAACAATCGGGGGCCAACTCCCTTCGAATTTGTTGATATTTGGCATCTTGAATTTCTCGGGTTACCTTTCTTTAGGATAAGGAGACATGTGGGTGTAATCCATGTAATTCTCAGAGATTCTGACTTGGTCGAACTTCTTAGTTAGCATCTTGATATCTTATTTGACCTTGCTAAATTATTCTTCTTTTGGATCCATGATCATAGGAAAGTTAGCCCCATGACGGGCAAGGTTTGGCATAGGAAGATGGGCAGGCAGTGGCCCATTAGCAGAAGGGGCACGTGGAGCATGCTGATACTCTTCGAGGACCTAGATAGGCACGGGTGGACCCATAGCGCAAGGGAATAGGGCCTCAGGCTCTTGAGGAACAGGAACCTGATTTCGTTGCATCTTTCAGACCTCAGTTTGGAGGTTGTCAATCTTAGACACGAGCTGAGCTAAGACTTCCGTCAGATATGGTTGCACAACTGGTACTTGATCTGTGTTCTCCATGGAAAGCGAATGGATTTCGAACTTGAAATAAGTGGCAGGGGAACAAACGAAATTCCGGGGTGATTTGACTGAAGATCGAAGCCAATAAGGAACCTTGGCAAGGGCGTGCAATCGACCTCAGAAGGCGTAAAATGGGATTTATTTTGAAAAAAAATGAATGAATTTTTTTTTAAAATTTTCTTTTTCTTTTTGAGGTTGAAAGATAAAATATTTTTGGATTTTCGATAAAGAGAGGAGAAATATTTTTGGATTTTTTTTATAAAGAAAGGAGAAATATTTTTGGATTTTCGATAAAGAAGGGGGAAATATTTTTGGGAGACGGGTCTCAGCATGATTATTATGTTCTCACTGGTATTAAATTCTCTTAAATGCAAAATGAAATGCTAGATAGGACCCGAACCTGGAAAAGTTGGGTATGTAACATATGTAGAGCTATGGTTGGACTTGTAATAAGGATCATGGGCAGGGTCCCGTTTTAAAAATACGCAAAAATTTGGGCGAGAGGCCGACCTGGAATTTCGACAAAGTTTCGGGTCGAAACTGACAGTCTAACATGTGTGTCCTAGGCTTAACACCTATATGCGAGTATGCAGTTAGTTGTGTGAATTGAAAAGGTCTCCCCCCTTTGGAGTGACTTCCATGATATACGTCTTGCTTTTGAGGGCAATCGGTACGTGTGGACAAGCCATTTGATATACCTGAGTGTACGTGAATTACCTCGTTATGTACCTCGTGGGGATGATACATGTGAGAGTGAATTCGATATACTCGGCGTACATGAACGAGTTCCCTGCGATATACCTCCAGTCATGACTTCGATCAAGCGGTACGATGCGAGGGAACCGTTCGATATACGTCGAAGTTACTTGGCCAATAGAAGGTGAGAGTCACATCGCTTAGGCTAACTGCGCCCTGCTGGACTAGCGCCCATCACAAAGTGACCCTCCAGTTACTGGATGAAATTTGGTAAATCGCAATGCTCTTTGGTGATGTCATGTGAATCATGCATGATTCTTTTACTAGTATCTTATGATGAGAGTATCTTTCTCGATCATGTCAAACAGGGAGCAAATTCCAAGTACCAATAGTATACCAAGCATGGATAAGTGATGCGTGCAACATGTGGACATATGTGATCCTAGGTGCACGTGGTGCGAAGTGTACATGAAGAATCTTCTATAAGTGTGTGAATAGAAGCATAAGCATGATGTACACGTGAATAATAAAAAGAGGAACATGCCAATAGGGGAATACACAAGAAAATAAAACACCCGTGTAAATAGAGTCTAGCCCTCATGTAAAAATCCACAGCAGAATCGCCACTGTGGCCATCCTCGATCCTCGTGGAGAGAGAGACGAGGGACATCTTTGTGGTGAGAGGATCTTGGTCCCGCGCATTCCTTTCGGGAGCGCTTAGGCCATCATCGACGATGTGTGAGGTGAAAAATGTAGAGAGATGGAGTTGCCAGTCTATTTTACTCAAAATAGACAAAAGAAGGTGGAGCCATCTCGAAGGACAACATCCAAAGGCATACTGAAACATACGACATCAAAAATGATTCGAGTAGGATTCGTAGGCTAAGTTACGGAATGGGAAGGTGTTAGGCAAAGATTCCGCCCTTGCGGACTGTCATGGATTGTTGTTATTTTCCTCTATTTCCCCGTTATATGTGTGCATGTGTATATGTAGTCGAGATAGAAATCATCGACTTATATCATAGAAGAGATAAAGAGAGTCATCCATAGTAATGTTCCTAAAAGTAATATTAGAAAATAGGATTTACGCGGTTATTCTTGCGTTGATCGTTATAATGGAACGATAATGCATGTGGAATAATACGCCACTAAGAACAAATATATGTATATGTAAATATATAGAATCTAAGAGAATTAAGTTAAAGAATTTAGAAAAATAGAAAAAATGGGAAAGAGTAGGATTCGAGTCTCGGGTTTTACCTAGAGGTGCTTATGTAGCCTATAGAGGTATCAATGTCCACGTAGTTTGTATGCAAAATGAGAGGTGGGATTTATCCCATAAATCCAACTGGGGACTTCTCTTATATTTGTGTGTGTGTAAAAAAGTGTTTTAGTTGTGGGAAAAGTGTGAGAATTTCCGTTTGGAATTTATGAGCAAACCTTTTTTTTCTTGTTTTTTGGATTTTCTTTATATGAAAATAAGAGATGTGCAATGATACTAAATAAAAAAGTATATTAGGATATGTGAGATGGAGAGAATAAAAGTGCTAAGTAATAAAATTAGTTAATGCGAATTTAGGAAAATTTGAAGAGAGAGTTGAGAAAGTTGGACCTTCTTGAAGATCTTGAGCTTGATCTTGAATGTTGGAGAACATCCCTTACACTTGGGTGACGATGAAGAGTAGTTAATTCACCAAGTTTGATGAAAAAGATGATGAAAAGTAAATGTTAGAAAAGGATTCGGATGTGGAAATCACTCTGACTTCTAGAGAGGCTTTCTGAGTTCGCTGAGAGTGATGGATTTTAGATCTTGGGTCCCTTTGCAATGAGGTCAGGTCCTCTTTTTTATAGGCCCAGGGCATTGACAATCGTCATAGGCCTGGTCCTTCCAATCAGCAGGTGTTTTTAGGCACACTGTCGATATGCAGGATTTGGAAGCTGTCGTTTAGCAGCCTCTTTCAGGTTCTTTCGAAAAACGGTCATAAAAGCAAATCGTTTATCCAAATCGCGCATGGGGAAAATCACTAGAAAGGTACTTCAGAGAACTTTGAAAGTCCTTGGACTTCTCCCGGGTCTGGGAGTTGTCTTTGGGACAAATATGGCTTGGAAATGCTCGTTGATCCTTTGGACAGGGGATCGTCGGACGCAATCGGATCGTTCATCCGCATAGTAAGTCAGAATTGCGCATGGGGCAGACATTTGGAAAGGTTATGAGATGTACTTCGACATTCCAAAGGGTTTGACTTGGTTTGGGGAGTTGACTTTAGTCAATCGGGGCCTAGAATCGTTCGGTGGCCTTTCGAAGTAAAACGGATCGTTCGTCCGTACCGTAAGTCAGAATTGGGCCCGAAGTGGACCGATGGAAAGGGGTTTCAGATACCTTTGAAGATTCATTCAGTCTTGGTCGAGATGAAGAGTTAATTTTGGTAAAATAGATCCTAGGAGCATCCGTTCTAGGTCAGGTTTCGAGGGAAAACAAGTCGTTCGTCCGCACCGTAAGTTAGAATCGCACATGGGACGAACCGTTGGAAAGGGGTTTCAGCACCCTTTGAAAATTCATTCGTTCTCAGTCGAGATGAAGAATTTGAATTTTGGTCAAATAGAGCGTCGGAGTGCCCGATGGACTCTAGGTTAGTACCCGGGGTATGACTTAGGTTTGAAGTGATGAAGGGAGGTTCTAGGGACCTAAGGAGATGTTAGGGGGTTATAGAGTGGGGTGTCTACAATCGACCATGTAGTCGTATCTGAGAAAGTCCTCCTCACAGATAAAGCCCCAAGTTGGATGAACCCCATCATCAATTATCTATGGAGTGACATACTTCCAGACGACAAGAGGTCATACCATCAAATCAAAGACAAGGCTGCACGTTTCTACCTTAACCCTAAAGGGAGCCTTTATAATAAGTCATTCACAATCCCCTGCCTCTTGTGCGTTCACCCATAAGATATCTAGCAAGTACTTAGTTAACTTCACAAAGGCATATGTGGGAGTCACGTAGGTGGAAGATCGCTAGCCTTTCAGGTGAACAAGGAAGGAATTTAGTGGCCTCACATGCAAAAAGATGCGAGCGCATATGTTCACAAATGCCAAAAGTGCCAAAAGCACTCACCTATGGTTCACCAGCTCGCCAACTACCTAAAATCACTTACCAATCCATGGAATTTCGCTTAATAGGGATTAGACATCGTGGGACCACTACCTACTGCATCTGGAAATCACAAGTATTTATTAGTCTCCACTGACTACTTCACCAAATGAGTAAAGGCAAAACCATTGGCAAACATTCAAGACTCCGATATAACTAGGATTGTATGGAGGAACATCATAACTCACTTTGGAAAACAAAGGGTTATCATTGATATGCCCAAAGTGCACCCTCATACTCAGGTTCATGTACCGCAGATCATCTCACAACCGAGTTTACAAGAAGCTTATAACAGCCATCAGAAAGGTCGTCTTCTCGAAGGTCGGCTGAAAAACCGAATGTGTGATAATTGATTAAATCTGTAAATATCCAATTAAACCTTATTTAATTAGGGTCTACTTTTAAATAAAATAAATTCATCCCTTAAACATGCATCTAAATTAATCCATCAAATATAAAGCATGCGACATAGTAAATATGCTGAGACACAAATTTAAGCAAAAATCCCCGCAGGGCAAAACCTTTTATTTCATTACAATATGTAAATTGCAACTTACATTGATTACAATGAAATACAGTGACACACGAATACCCGCAGGCGTCGTTCGATGTCATCAGCAATGAATTCGCACGCAGCGAACCCACATGGACCGCAATCCAATCAGCAAAGGAAGAACCGCAGCACTCCTCAATGGCACGCAACCATAAAACTTCGTAGAGATTCCCTCAGTAATAACACGTAGCCCTCGGTTGTAGAGATCTCCCCACAAAGATGAACAAAAGAAAAAAATTGTGTTCTTGGGTTATAAAAGGATTCGCAAAAATATGGCAATGATGTGTGAATCAAAACATGAGTTTGGGACTAAAAAATATGAAGACTTGAGGTGATAGAACTCTCAAAAACGTCTTAGCAAGTCTTGCAAAATAACTCCCCCGAAGTTGGATTTTATAAGGAAACCAAAAAGAGTTTGAAAAATATGGAACTCTATCCAGTGTCAGGTACCCCGAACTGATTCGGGTGTACCGCGAATCGATTCGCCCCCAAACTTGTTTGGCTTGCGGTTCGAGAAATTTCGCTGGTCTGGGGTCAAAATACACAACATTCTCCAAAAGTTTTTCTCCATTTTCAAAGGGTCATAACTTCTTCATCGTAGCTAGAATTGAGGTGACGTTTCTTCCAGTATCTTCATTGGGGTGAGATCTTCAACTTTCCAGTTGACCAGTCCTCCGAACAGTGGCTATAAAATTACCAAAATGCCCTTAAACTTCCATATCTTGCCTTCTTTCACTGTTTTGACTTCTCTTGCGTACCACTTGCATTAAGTCCCTAAAATCGTGGAACTTGAAGTCGTTGAGGCAGATGTGGGACACATGATGGAGATGTTAAATGCTTGATTCCCAAAATTCGGATTGAGGTCGTCGTGTGAGATCGTGCAGAGACGTGCCAAATGTAGCGGCGTTTGACATACACAAATGTAAGATAACGGACATGAAAAATATATCCTTACATAGACCCCTCATTTACTAACTTCGGTTGGCCATCAGTCGAGATCAGCAGAGTCATGGGCTCAAGCTATTTTCAATATCGTACTTTGCCTCAGCCGACGTTACATCCTACCTCATACATAATATCGATCAGTCTTCTAGGCCGAGGCAATATCGGCGATTGAAAGGACAAAGACACTATCGGACTCCACCAACCTCGTACTTGGTCAGGACGAGCTTACAACAAGTGACATTACAAGACTGAGCATACGCAAGCATATGGAAGACTTAAAGAATGTGGCAATTCATTTATAACCGAATCATTCCCCCCATGTGGGGGAATATATGGTCATCATTCCTTACATATGGCACAGCCATGTGTCCACTTATGATTAGTGTATTCGAATCATGCATTATCTATGCATGCTTAGGGGGTACATTACACCCCCCAAGCACTATCAATAGAGGCCTTCACCCACCTTGGAGGGAGATCGAGATTTGTAACCCTAGCTAAGACTCTATTTGTATACACGGTAGAGAGAGAAAGTGAAAGATTGTATCATAAGCTATTAGTGCCCACATTCTAGTGAAATTTACTCACACACTCACAGTGGACGTAGGAAAAATTGGATAAACCACTTATATACTAGTGTATCTCCTCTTCTCCTCATCACCTTCTACTAGATATTTACTCTTGTGCTGCCATTGTTTTTGCTAGCTTGAGCTTATTAACACCTCATTTGGTGGTGCTGTTTACAACATCATCATTTTGGCAGCGTGTGTGGGAACGAGAGGATTCATATCTTCCTCCTTTGATGCTTGACCTCATCGGAGACTCTGGTGGTGAACAAAACCTCCTCCTTCACGTGGAACTGTTTAACCATTGAAAGAGATCGTTAAAGGTATCAAGTTTTTTTAGTGTTTTCATTTACAATCTCTCTAGTCTTTTTCCATGGCAACAGAGTTACCACCTCCACCGTCTGGTGCTGGAGGACCCAGTTCCAACAAGGCACCACCCTAGTTCGAGATGGTTGAGGTGGCTGCAGCCTTGAAGTCCTTAGCTGCAACTTAACAAGCGATGCAGGAGCAATTCGCCCAGCTAAGCCAGAACATAATAATGAGACCACCTGGGGTCTCACCAGAGATGATTACTGATTAACGCGTGAAAAGTGCGCGCATGTAAGGTGCCCAGTCGTTGTTTTCATTTTACCGTGAAAATACAAAAACCTAAATTACGACAACACTTGCGAGGCAAGTCTAACGATAAGTCGGGTATCGAAAGATCCACTGGGACGAGTTGCTAGAATTTATATGATTTAGTGATCCGAAATAATAGTGTAAAAGATAAATTACAACTAAAAGGAAAAGATGCGAAAAAGGGAAATGATTAACTAAGCGAGGGAAAATAAAACTAGACTTAGAAAGCGAGTAAAACTATAGGCTGCGTCAAATATGTTTCACCCGAGTTAATTTGTATAAAATGGATACATGGGTCGACGAGTTATTACAAATGTGTCTCGTTTCGACAGTTAATTGAATCAAGGGTTGTCACGCCCCTAAATCCGCATAAAAGCCTAATAAGATTTTGGCATCAACAAATACCCCGAAAATTGCGCACGAAATGTCGTAAGAATGGGACATACATGATATTCCCCGTCAAATCTCCTAGGCACAATAACTAGGACAACGCACCCGAAATAGACCCGTAAACACCATCACCAAAGCAAAGCAACGCGTCAACTCGAGTGAGTTCAATTCAAACACAACCTAATTTAACTTAGCTAGAAAGAATATTAAAAATGCGGTAAATTTATATTAGAAAGCAAGTAAAGAAATCATGTGAATATAATTAACAAAGCTTGTAAATTACACTAGAAAGCAAGAATTAATGAAATACAAGCTATATTAATGGAGAGGGAAGATGAAAGTACCAATTACAAACCCTAAAGGGTGTCAATCTAAGAGGGGAAGAAGAAGAACTTTCAAATCCCCCAAACCCTAACCTACAACTCTCTAAAATCTATTCTAAAGCTTAATATGATATTTACAACAAAAAAGTCTTATATACTAAGTGGGAAAAGAAATAGAAAAGAAAAGATAAGGCAAAATATCTCCAGGAAACAAGGGATCGATCGATCGACCCCTTTGGTCAATCGATCGATCATGAACAAAATATCCCATGTCGAGAAGGATCGATCGATCGATCCTTTTAATCGATCGATCGATCAAGCAAGTATCAGCCAAGCAGCCTACTGCATTACCTTTTCTTCCTCTTCTCCTCCTCTTTTGGTTTCATTATTTTTCTTTCCGCTGAAACTCCCGTAACTTCTTCATACGGACTCGGAATCGCGCCTTGTTTATGGCCACGCGAAGCTTGCAAGGAGGGATACAATTTCATGAGATGTTGGGTCGGGTTCCCAAGTTGTAAAAAGACTAAAATGCCCTTGAACATGCGGTTACATACGAAAATTGAGAGAATGCGTCTGAACTTCACACTTAGCATCCAATTACCTATAAAAGCTCAATTAACCCCTGCAAAACATGTTAACATAGAAATCCGAGGTTGTCTAGTTAATGAGCATAAATATAGGGAATAAGATACTCGAGGGGATAAAATGCATAGGTTTAGAGAATGAAATACGTAATATTTGTGTATCATCGATTACTCCGACAACTGCTCAACCACCTCATAAGGCCAGGGGATCACCCCAGGCATCACGAAAGGATCAACCTACTCCTCAGCAGAGGAAGGATGTTGCTGACCCTAGGAGTTTACGTCTAGGGAGGCAAGGAAACCCTTGCCCTGAGGATAGGTAAGATGACATTGAGGTAGAGGAGTCTCTAGTAGACTATTGTGAGTTGTATGAGGTCTCAAACAACACTATACGTCCTATCCAGCAGAGCCGATGTCAGTGTGAAAGATGAGATTGTGATGCACACCAAAGAGGATCAGCTTTTGATCGCTTAAGTAGAGGGTTGGCCTTTGAAAAGCTTGGTCCAGATAATGATCTAAGAGAAAGGTTGTCCGGATCAAGAAGTCTTGCTCGCTCTAGAAGAGGAGGTGACTATCGTCCCCATAATGGTCGACCCGCACATGTCCAAGACTGTGGTCAGAGGGAGGTCAATAGTAGACGTTATGCAACAGCTGGGGAACCCTCAGTTCACCCCTTGGAGGTGGCTAGGAACAACCTCGGCTAGCTTGATGTTGCTAAATCATGGAACGATTCCATTCAAAGGCTGGAAGAGAAGATAGGGGACCTCATAAAAAGTCGAGACCCATTATAGAGGAGGTACTCAGAGGGCTCACCATTTGTGGCAAGGATTGTTAACTTCCTAACCCCTGCCAAATTTAAACCTCCAGTGGTGTCTCCCAAGTACGATAGAAGTACTAACCTAGTCCATCATATCAAAATGTATCAATCTGCAGCAGACATTTATTCAATCTCTGATGAGATGAGGTGTTAAGATTTCTCAAGCACACTAATTGGGGCTGCACATATCTGGTTCACATCTCTTCCTAAAAATTCAATTGAGAGTTTTAAAGATTTGGCTGAGCAGTTTTTTCACAACTTTTGTTTTGGGGTAAGACCTTAGAAGAAGACAACACACTTGATTTATGTAAAGCAATGAAAGAATGAAAGACTCAGAGACTATATCGCGAGGTTCAATGAGGAAAAACTCGAGGTAGAAGATTATGAAGAGAGTATAGCCATGACAACCATTATAGGGGGACTTCAGAAGGGGAAGTTACTCTGGAAGCTTACTAAAGACCCACCTAAGTCTATGATCGAGCTGTTAGCAACAGCTGGAAAGATCATGAATGCAGAAGAAGCAATGGTCGCAGAATATGAGGATGAGAATGGAAGTAGCAGCGTGAAGTTTCAAAAGTAAAAGGATGGAAAGAAGAGGGATGCAGACGATAAGTTTGCAAACTATACTCCCTTAACTGTGAGTTGCGAACACATTCTCAATGAACTAAAGAATGATAGGTCCCTGAGATGGCCAGAGAAACTGAAGCTTCCTCCATATAAGAGAAATAAGAATTTATGGTGCGAGTTCCACTAGGATCACGGCCACCTAACTGACAAATGTCTCCCTGAAGGACAAGATCGAAAGAATGTTAAAGTCTGGAAAGCTCAGAAAGTATGTGGATAGTAGATCTTCTAAGGGAGGAAGAGACGACCCTAAAAATAAAAGAAATGATAAATGCCAAGAAGATGCCCCTCCCAGAAGAGCTGATGACTCAGATGATGATGACGCTGACCCTGACCTCCCACCAAAAGATGACAATATCCTATTAAAGAGGGTCGATATGATCTCTTTCGATTTGAACATTATCTATGGAGGACTAGCAGGGGGTGGCTCAGTGGTAGCTGATCTCAAGGCTTGTGTGGTAGAGGCCAAAGCAGTGACTAAAGCCGAGGATGTGAACTTGGTATCTACAAAGGTTAAGCACAAGAAGATAAAGAAGGCAGATATGGACACCCTCGTGGTCGGCTTCTCACGACTTGATTTCAAAGGTATCTTAGCTCCCAATGATGAACCTTTAGTCATCACCACAAGACTACATGGGTGTGAAGTTCAGAGGATCCTGTTGATGGGGGAAGTTCTGCAAACGTTATGTTTTGGCCCTGTTTCAAGAACTTGGGCCTCAGCAGAGCTAGGCTTGTTCCTTATCACCATCCCTTGATTGGTTTCAACAGTGAAAAGGTTAATCCATTAGGTATGTATGAAATGGATTTGAGGATGTGAGATGATTAGCCTAGGAGGTTGACCAGAAAAATCAATTTCTTTGTGAAGGATGGAAATATCTTCTCAGCCTACAACCTCATCATGGGACAGGTAGCCCTCAAGGAATTTGAGGTCGTGTCTTCAACGGCCCACCAGATGCTAAAATTCCCAACTCCCTGTGGAGTAAGGGAAGTGAAAGGTGACCAAATATCAGCACTATAATGTTACTTCAACTCTGCAGAAGAGATAGAGGCTCATAAGAGGGAAAAAACCACGTACAACATCGATACACTTGATCCTAGATATGAAACAAAACTAAAAAGGGGGAGGCCACAAAAGAGCTAGAATCCATCGTCCTCAATGAGTACGAGCAAAAAAAACCCATCCAAGTTGGCAAAGCCCTAAGACATGAGATCAATGAGGAACTAGTAAAGTTGTTAAGGAAGAGACAAAGTATCTTTGCCTGGAGCCATGCGGACATGCCAAGTATTAATCCTAAGATTATATGCTATAAACTCAATATTGTTGAGGATACCAGACCCATCAATCAGAGAAGAAGAATATACTCAATAGAGAAGTATGATGTCATCAGAGACAAGATTAGAAAGCATTAAGAGGCCGAGTTCATCAGAGAGGTCATATACCCTGAGTGGTTATCTAATGTTGTTATAGTGACCAAAGCTAATGGGAAATGGAGAATGTGTGTAGATTTCACTGATTTAAACAAGTCTTGCCCGAAGGACAGTTTTCCCTTACCTTGTATAGATCAGATGGTGGATGCCACAGCAAGATATGATCTCATGAGCTTCATGGATGCATATTTCGGGTGTAATCAGATCTTCATGAACTCTAATGACTCAAAGAAGACAACATTTATTACAAACAAGGGGACCTATTGTTACAAGGTCATGCCCTTCGGCCTAAATAATGCAGGGGACACCTAGCAACATCTTGTAAATAAAATGTTCGAAGATCATATAGGTAAGTCCATGGAAGTTTATGTGGATGACATGTTGGCAAAGAGTGTGAATGCCGGCACTTATGTGGCCGACCTTAAAAGAACTTTGACACCATGTATAAATATAGAATGAAGCTCAACCCGACCAAAGGTGTCTTCGGGGTAGGAGCATGGAAATTTTTGGGCTTCATCTTCAACCAAAGGGGAATAGAAGCTAACCCTGAGAAGATCAAGTCTTTGCTAGAAATGAAGACGCCCAGACCATCAAAGACGTTCAAAGGCTAACCGGACGAGTTATTGCACTTAACAGGTTCGTCTCAAGAGCCACAGATAAGTGTCTTCCTTTTTTCAAAGTTCTTAGAAAGTCCTCGAATGGAATGAGGAATGTGACAAAGCTTTCAAAGAGCTCAAGTCCTACCTCGAATCACCTCTAATCCTATCTCGACTAATTCAGGTCAAAAATCTGTATGTATATTTAGCCATCTTAGAGTCAACCATCAGTGTTGCAATAGTAAGAGAAGATGATGGAATGCAGAGACTAGTGTACTTCAATATCAAAGCACTCCAAGGGTCTGAGCATAAGTACCCTCAGATTGAAAAGTTAGATTTTGCTTTGATACATTCTTCTCGAAAAATGAAGCCATACTTCCAGGCCCACTCCATGGTCTTCCTCACTGATTCCCCACTCAGACAGGTCCTCCATAAGCCTGAGAAGTCAGGAAGGCAAATGACCTGGGAAATCGAGTTGAGGGAGTACGGTATTATTTATCAACCCAGGGTTTCCATCAAGGGATAAGCACTCGTAGATTTTGTGTCCGAGTTTACCTGGGATGAGGCCAATCTCGAGTAGAATCAAGAGTCTGCAAAAGAGACAGTAGAGAGAAATGTCTGTCGAACAGAAGACGAGGGTGAGACAAGTATATCCAAGCAAAGAGCAGTTGATAATGAGGAGTAGAGATACTTCTTCAAGCAAGGGACCCTATCAAAAGGAAACTTCTCTTCAAATGAAACTACTTGGAGCCTCTTCGTTGATAGGTCATCCTGTGAAAGTGAAAGTGGAGTAGGGCTGATAGTGTCTGCACCAGATGGTACAGATATTGAATATGCATTGAGTTTCAACTTTAATGATTCCAACAACGTGTCAGAGTATGAGGTGACTCGCTCAAAAAATTGTATAGCGCAAGTGTACGCTAATCGCGAGAGTAATAAAAGCCCGGTAAGACTGGGGTCGATTTTCGCAGGGAATTATATGAAGTACCGAGGATATTCTTTCAATTAAAAATCAATAAACAAGAATAAAAGATAAAAGAAAAGATGATTTTGGTTATATGTATTGTAACGAACCAAAGCGAACCAAGATGAATGGAACGCTACACAAAATAGAAACAAGACAAGCGAGATTTATAAACAGGATTATGAAACGATTCTTTAACAAAAGGTTAAGGAGCATTCCCCCACCTCAGATGCGCATAACTCAACGGGTTTGTCCGATTAAATCACAATCAAATGGGAATAAGATATCAATATCAACAATCCTACATGAAGGATGTCAACCCAACAATATAAGATGAAGGTAACGATATATTATCGGACAAATGCGTTGATGTTGGAGTTAAGTCTTAAAATAAAACCTTTACATGATAAGAGAATATAAAATCCTATAAAACTCCAATCTCAACCCACACACCCATTTATTGGATTTAATCATTGAACCAAGCCAAGAAATGAACTCTCCAAGGTGGATTTATGCTCCCAACCTAGGGAGATTAGCTACTCATGACACCAACCATATCAAAACACATCATTAAACTAATAGTAAGTGTAATAACCATAATGAGAATAAGCATTCAATTCACAATCACAACATTAATTGCACCAAATTTTACCAAGGATCAACAAGAAACAACAAAGGAGGAAATTTACTTGCAATAAATGATGGTGATGATGAAAATGACAAGCAAATTATCGAGCCCTAGGAGAGAGAGAGAAGCCAATAAAATATCTTATATCTATTTCTTTGCACACGAATGTAATCGGGGGTCCCTTTTACAAAATAAACCACTACAAATATATACTAAGTGGAAGAAAACCACAAAACAAGGGTGGTAAGACCAAACCAAAACCGCGGGGGTTTTGCAGAAAATGAAGTACCAGTCGACCGCTGGTCAGGGACCGGTCGACCGCTGATCAAGGAGATGGCACACTGTCAATTCGAAGGCAAAATGTAAAAAACCCGGTCGACTGCTGATATGGGATCGGTCGACCGCTGATATGCAAAATCATGCACTCTCTCCTCTTTTGATACACAACAAAGGGGCTCAGGAAAACTCCCATAACTTGGCCATCGTGAACCGGATTGACAAACCTTCAGGGGCTACGTGAAGTTGGCAAGAAGAACTACAACATCCGTGAAGGGTTCGGGCACAGAGCTCGAATGTAGGAATGACAGAATTACCCCTGAAGTTGCGTAAAACACTAAACATTCCCGGATGACGCACACTTGAACCGTTTAGCATTCCAATCCCTACAAAAGCTCAAATAAACCTCGCAAAGCATATATATATGGAAACCAAAGGTTATACAGAATAAGAGCTTAAATACGTGAAATAACGGTCGCAAGCGTGCGTGCATGCATAATTAACGGGCGCAAGATATACAATATTTGCAACTAATCACACCCCCTAACTTACATATTACTAAGCCCTGGCTATGAAACAAAACAAAACCCGCCACAAAAGTGCGGTAAGTATAGCAATAATATATACACAGAAAAAGTGCCACTTCCGCGGGCGCACGGTTGCATTTAGCGAATGCAACAAGCCGTTAAACCGCTAGGTTACCCTAGTGGACGAGTGTTGTCTCGTGAGGGTTTTCAGGGATGATACCCAAAAACATTGAATTTCCTCAAAACATGCGTGGCCAAACACCCAATATGTGTAATACCCCGTATTTTCTGTGATATTTATTTTTGGGGATTAATTGAATTAAATGTCTATTAATTGGAAATTAATCCGGATAAAAATATTAACGAGATGTGAGTTAGTATTTTATTATAATGTGTATACTTGGCATTATATGAATATTGGTAATATTGAAATTGTCGTGAGATTTAAATACGGCAATTTGGGAATTTTGCTTGACGCGTGTGACCGCCACATCATGGTATTTTATTATTAAATTAAAAATTGAATTTTAGTTCCATTAACCGTATGGTCGTTTTGAGTGCGCCAACGCGTCCGGAAGGGTCGAGATAGTCAGAAAACACTAGCCGGAAGTTTAGTTTGGGTCCCGGGGTATTTTTGGGCCATACCGGCATCATAAAGGGTATTTTGGTAATTTACATTTTTGGGAATTAAAAAGTGACGAAAATAGAAATTACAATCTGACTATTTCCTTAACCCACTAACTACACTATGGGACATCATGGGCTACGGGAGAAGTTGATATACCATTCTAACTTACCAAAAACCATAACACACCTCCATACTCCATTATCTTCAACCTTGGGAAGAGCTTGAGAGAGAGAGAGAAGGAAACCTTGGGAAGAGCTTGAGAGAGAGAGAGAAGGAAGAGAATTCTACAGAAAAACAGAGGGAGAACAACCTAACTTCAAGATTCTACACCAAATTCTGAGATAAATTAAGGCAAGTGATTTAAACTCTTTTGATTCAAGATATGTTTCCATGTTTAGGAATTTTCGAAATTGATTTTTGGAGATAAATTTGACCCATGAATTGGAAGTTAAAGGCCATGATTTATGTAGGAATTGCATGTAGTATATTTTGAATGAATTTATATGTTATAAACAGAACCTTGATGATCTAAAAGTGGTATTAGAAGAAGTTTAATGATATTCTTGAATGGAAGAATTCTGGAAATTATTTTGATGTAGTTTTGATCTAAACCAAGCCTTTAAATGATGAATTATGGGACTTAGAATGTAAATACTGTTGTAGGATGATAGTATAATGTTATAGTAACCTTGTCTTGGAGTTTCATTCTTAAAAATGGAGTTTTGGAACGAAACTGTAACTGCAAAACGAAGCAGTCCGTAACAGACCTGGTGCAATCGATCGATCGACACTCATCAGTCGATCGATCGACCACCATAGATCGATCGAAGGTAAAGTTCGATCGATCAACCTTCCCAGAATGAATAAAGTTTTTCCTTAATTGTATTTTAATGGTGTTAACCCTTGATTAATATTATTGGAGACATTATGAATACCCTTAACCTTAAGGAAGACCAGTAGGCATGATTATGAGATTAGACCTTAATTGGAATTGAATTTGAGGATTATTCTAAATTAATGAAATTAGATAAGTGAAATAATATTTGGATTAATAGTACAAGTTTGAATAATTTGATGAAATAAGGTTTGGGGCAGAAGTAAAGATCTTAGGTGTAAAGGCGTTACATGTGAGAATAATGGGAACTTAATAGTCTATTTGAGATAGGTTTTAAGTTTAAGAAATTACAACGTGAAACATGTCGACTATTTAATTTATATATTGCGGGGTACTTGAAATATATGAATTTGGAATAATGGTATAATGATGTAGAGTATACCTTTATTAATAATGAGATATCTAGGATGTGTGAATGCTTAGTATATAATCTTATGTGTATGACATACCTACCATACTTGCTATCACGGGAGGTTTACGTTCGCTTAGGGCCTTCTTATCCTTGTGTTGCCCGGATTTAGATTGGTTACCTCGATGAACATAGGTCATAGAAGGACTTATTGTGATATTAATAAGTCTGCTGATCATGGGAGCATAGGTATGTGCGTGACCCATGTGATGGTGACTGTGTTCGCCTCCACTATTTGTGATGTTGTTATCTGAACAATTCCTGAGAGATTCGGAATGTGTGATCCTTATGTACGTGATGTACCGGGATGAATAACAGAGTATGTGTGCACCGTAGCTTGGCCTTTGGGTGCTTATATTGTATATTTATGTTGTGAAAATATACGGTTAAATGGGAAGGAATTTACTATGTTAAATTGTGAGTATAGTTATGGTAATGTTTTGAAAAGATAAAAAGAGAGAGAGCTTTTATCAATAAATGGTTTTGTTAATAATTGGGAATTCGAGAATTAAAGTAGAACTTTCTATTTAATTGTTAATGATGGAACTTATAACGTGAGCCGAGTAGAAGTGTTAGAACTCTTTAGATAGTTATGAGATAACACATGAATGGGTACAGGAACGTTAGGAGTGCACAGTTAGACGAGAGGTGAATATCTCATGTGAGAGCACATCCTAACATGTATTTTGCATATACTGTTTTAAATGTTTTTAAAGCACTTGCAGGTTTTTAAAATATCTCCACATTCGGGCTCTGACCCGTTTGCTTTCAAATCTATCTTTTTGTAAAACCATTTTAGGTGCCCAGCCACAAGGTCACCATGCATAGGATCCTCATTCTGATGACGAGCTGTAGCTGCTTGTGGAAGCTACAGGGATTTGCTTTTAGACACTTATATCATTTGGATTCCTTATTCAGTATTCCTCAGTTGTAGGGCATGTTGCCCAAATTCTATTGGATACATTTTCATTTCAGTTTTAGACTTTGGCATGTATTCATTTAGTATTCAGTATTTCATTATTTACTTCAGTTGTGGGATTGTGTTATGAGGAGTTTTTCCTCCAGATTTATTTATATCATGTGACGATTATTTTATTTACTTCATTATGGTGAATGGTGTTATTACTCTTGCTTTAAATCGACATTGCATGTTATTCAGACTTTAATTAAAATTTGGCAACTTACTTTTTAAATACTAGGTGGTTAGTAATAATAAAATGTTTTCGACAGTGATGCTATTAACTGAGCCAACTTGGCGTTTTGATTTAATTTAATAAAGGAGTAGCTACCCGGTATTTAATTAGTCGGGGTGTCACAATATGCCAGACTCAACAATAATTAGATATTTCAACATATTATTAACAAAGCAAAGGAGAGGTTCTGCCCAATAATCCAAAACTATGAACATTAGAAGAATAACTACATGGAATTGAAACCTCAAATGTGAGTGGTGCGCATGCATATGTAAAGATTTTTGATTCGGTAAAAACGCCTACAACCCGGATAACCATTAAAGCATGCTTCCACTCAATCCTCTCCGGATATCACACTCAATAAATAGAAACACTCGGAATAGGGTGTAACACACGGGACATGCGAGCATAAAGAGTAATTGTAAAAGAAAACTAAGCCGCGCACATGTCATAGAAGAAGAACGCAATATAAAAGTGAAAAAAAATACAATCTCATGAAAGGATATCGCATATTAATCAATGTGAAATGCACATAAACAGATTATCGCTAATGTTCGACCTTTGAATCACATTACCCTAGAATCAATTAGGACTTTATTGGGCTGTAATGTGGGTTTGGGGTTATGGGAAATGAAATGAAAGGATGTATTTACAGATAAGAAAAATGTTCAGAGATGAAAATACTTGGGATAATGGAAAATGGTGGGCAATATCAAAATTGGAAAATGATTTCCAAACACGCATTAAATATATCAATCGAGAGAGTAACAAGGATTATTGAATCACTATGAACATCATATACAAATTTCTCTTTCTTTTCTTTTCTTCTATTTCTATACTTTTTCTTTATTTTATCACTCTTTTCTTGCTTAAATTGCACCCACACATAGGTAACATAGGTAAGAAAGGTAATGTGTATGGTGTAAAACTCCAATGTGGAGTTGGTTAGGGAATTGGGACGAAAAGAAAGGTCATAATTAGGTTCAACGGGGTTGACTAGGGACATATATAAGGGTAAGGTTAAGGTCATATGGGTTAACAACAAAGAGAGCCTACGATCTTTTCCTAAAGTTTCATGTGATTCTCGAGACACAACACCGTTGAAAATCATGCTCATGTGATACATCAATTAATATGCAATCAATGAAAAGAAAATGAGATCGCCAACAAAATACGTTATTCGAGAAAAAGAGAGTAATATATAAACACTCTGAAACGAAGAAAAGCATGAAACTCGCTAGGTTTTTAGTGTACACAAAGCAACAACAAGATACCAAGCTATAATTGTCCTACCGAATGATTTAGAAAATATGCTCAAGTGCTCATGGGTTTCAAGGTTTAATTCATGCATTTATCCCCAATGTTGAATAATATAAGGACTAGAGTTTAATAACATGAAAGAAATAGAAAATTCATTATTGAATTAGCCATTGGATAGGGCAATTATTAAGTTTATCATAGGAAAATAAGGAAAAATCCCAAGAAAGGGAAAAGAAATAAAGAAAATAATTTTTGAATTTTTGAATTTTTTTTAATAAATATATATATGGCACACGAGGGATGAAAAAGAAATTGAGATGCCTAAACACACCCCCTAACTTGAATCGCACATTTTTCTCAATGTAATTAAAAGACATTATGAGAAAAAGAGGGAGTAGAATAAATCACCCCAATTTAGAGTGAAGTCCGAGGTTATCAACGTGCGCCCTATACCAACATAAGAAAAACAAAAATATGTACCACAATGATTAAGTTAGAAAGAAACATCCCATGAGTCTCAATAGTTTAGAGGGGTTTAAATGCAGATACTAGAAAATTGATGGTGGACATAGGATTTGGAAAAAAAATGTATACACATCAAAATCTAATACTTCAACAACGACTAAATTATCATTACTAATATCATAGAATTCAGTACAAGCATCTTAATCAATGTGAAAAAAGTAAAACAGAGAATGCATAGTTCGCTTAATCGCCCCCAAAAATGATACAAATCATCAGCCATACAGAAAAACCACCCAAACCCATACATTGGTCTAAAAACCCGCACCACTGGACGAACCCCGATTAACTGGGTCGTACGAACTCTGAAAATGCGGCGGAAGCGGCGCCTCAGGGCCATGTTGCTGGATATAGAGATCACGCATCATGGCCTGGACCATATGAAACTCGTGTCGCCGCTCGGTACGGTCCTGGAGCTGGTCAACCCCATACTGGTCAAACCAAGACTCCAAAGTCGTCAGCCGTAACTGGGTCTCCTCCCATATGTGCTCATGCCATGCCTCGAATGCCGCAAAGCGGGCATCGGTAAGTGCGGTAGGCACCTCAATGTGCTGGCCTGACCCCTGCTTTGCCCTCCTCAGCTCTATCTCCTCGTCAACATCCTCAACAACCACTCTCGGTCTCTTCTGAACCGCCGGCTCACCCCAGTAGTGCTGCAAGAACCTCCTGATGTTATCTCTAGTTAGGACGGGTTTGGGGTCCACTTTCCTATCCGAAGGGTACTCGGGGCACTTTGCTTGAATGCAAATTTGGGTCACTATACCGAGTAATGGAAGGGAGACATTCCATGCCTTTTCCTTTGATGCCAAAAACATCTGCTCTAAAAAGTATTGCGGGAGATTGATGTCTCCTGACTATTTCAGCAGTGTGTAGAGGAAAACTGCATGCTTATGGCGGACCTCGGATCTATTTTTGGTAACCATCAAATAATGCACGTTGACATAGTGCATGAGCCTTGGTAAATCTGCCGTAGAGACCGATCGGAAAATCTTCTTTGTCCAAACCTCTCCCGAGGCAAGAAACTCGATAAGTGTATCCAGGTCAAAAGTTACCTCATCCGATAGGCTCACGAATGGGAACGGGTCAGCCACATTGCCCATCCAACGGGACAAGTCTTTGCGTCTAAACGTGATCCAAACTCCACGTACAAATGCCTCGAAGACACCCTTTTCTCCCTTGCATTTGATCAATGAGGCGTAGAAGATGCGTACAAGTTCTTCGTTGATTGTGGTTTGGCTCCCCACAAATGAGTCCCAATTATACCGCTTAAGAATGGCCATGACTGGATGGGGGAGGTCATCCATTTTCCACGCCAAATTGATTGCAAGAGAGTGTTTTGAAGTTGCAAAGAATGCCTCAAACAATTCCTTTTCCTGGGCTCAACGGAACCCATCGATGCCTTTGGGAGGCACGCATCGAGACTGCTTGTATTTGTCACATCGCCCATTATACCTGCAAAACATAAATTAGTACAACAGTGTTGTCGAAACTAAATTTGCAATGGTAAGGAATGAATTTGCAAGCAAGAAAATGTCCAATAGATGAAAATATGTTCATTGGGGCATTTGAACAAACACTTGGCATGCAAAACTGGAAAACAGGGGTGTGGGGAAATTTTGTACCAACAAAGATCCCCCATTCATGGCAATCTCAAGAATAAACATTAACATTTTGCAATGAATGGGATTTTAACAACAAAGCAGTTTGCAAGGTAACAAAATCAGGGTGTGTGCACAATTTGGGGCAACAACATATACAAACCATATTCATTCATTTCAGCAACACAATCAACACAATGAATCAATGGAAAATATGTGTGTGAGTGAGAAAATGAGTAGAACAATGAGAGCATAAAAAACAAATCAAAAATTATTCCAACAATCCCAACAAAAATTAACCCTAAATCACGAAATATACCCAAGAATACCCATAATCAGCAAATGCATTATGAAAATAGTAGTGGGATTCATACCTTGAAAGATGGAGGAGGGTATTGGAGGTGAAAGGGAGAGAAAATAGGAGCCAGGGCTGAGTTTTTGGGAATTTCGTGTGTAGAGAGAATGGGAGGAGTTGAGAGAGTATAAGAGAAGTGCGGGAGAAATGAAGCGGCTGGTGCCTAATAACTGAGGTGTGCGGTCGACCGCTGGTATGGGACCGGTCGACCACGTTTTAAATTTAAGTCTGGCACTTGAGATAGTAAGCTCGATAAAAAACAATCGGTCGACCGCACTTTGAAAATTACCCTGGGAGTGGAGTCAGTGTGTTTGGAAGGCTTTCAGCGGTCGATCGCTGGTCCTTTACCGGTCGACCGCGACTCTGTTTTTCCCAATCCTCCTCACCTTCTGCTAAAATCTCAACTAAACCAACAATTCTCTCAACTTGAATACGGGACGCTCTCGGGGCGATAGATATATAACCGAATGTGCAAAAGCACGATTGCCTCGGAATCAATATGAAACGAGTCAATCCAAAAAAGTAGGGACAATCCGATGCCTAAGTTGCGACACCCTCCGAGGGGCCCGCAAGAGGTGGATCCTCTAGAGGGATTTCAGCAAGCTCGGGATTGAATCCCTCCAAGAAAGGCTTGAGCCTCTGCCCATTCACCTTAGAAATGGTTCCGGTTCTTGGGTTTAATATGTCGACGGCACCATGATCGTGTACCTTTTTCACCACGAACGGTCCATTCCATGGGGATTGCAATTTCCCGGGAAAAAGGTGGAGGCGAGAGTAATAGAGTAGGACTTTGTGGCCCACCTCTAAGTGCTTGCGCACTATTCTTATATCATGAAAGGCCTTGGTTTTTTCCTTGAAGATACGAGAATTCTCGTATTGGTCGTTCCGCAACTCCTCAAGTTCATTGAGTTGGAACTTACGAAGGTCACCGCCTTCGTTAATGTCAAAATTGAGCTTTTTACAGCCCAATATGCCCGGTGCTCAAGCTCAACCGGAAAGTGACAAGCTTTCCCATAAACTAAACGGTACGGGGACATTCCGAGGTGTGTTTTATAGGCCGTCCGATATGCCCAAAGCGCATTGGTTAACCTATATGACCAATCCTTAGTTAAAGGATCCACAGTCTTCTCAAGAATGCCCTTTATCTCCCTGTTTGCCAATTCTGCTTGTCCATTGGTTTGCGGGTGATAGGCGGTGGCGACCTTATGGGTTACCCCATATTGTGACATCAAGTGGCGGAATATGTCATTACAAAAATGGATGCCTTGGTCACTTATGAGTGCTTTGGGTGTGCCGAAGCGAGCCAAAATGTTCTCTTTGATGAATTTCAACACCACCTTTGCGGTATTGTTCCTTGTAAGCACGGCTTCCACCCATTTTGATACATAGTCGACTGTGACTAAAATGTATTCAAAATGATTGGAATTTGGGAAAGGACCCATGAAGTCTATTCCCCAACAATCGAAAACTTCGATTACGAGAATAGGGGCAAGGGGCATCATGTTCCTTTTGGTTATCTTCCCAATAGATTGGCAACGGGCGCAAATTTTACATAGGGCATGCACATCTTTGAAGATCGCTGGCCAATAGAAATCGCATTGTAAGACTTTGAGGGTAGTCTTTTGGGAAGAAAAGTGTCCCCCACATGCACCATTGTGACAAAACAACAAGACACTTGCGATCTCATCATTTGGGACACACTTTCATATGATTTGGTCCGGACATAGCTTGTACATGTATGGGTCATCTATGAAAAATGATCGGGCCACCATAGAAAGTCTCTCCTTGTCCTTAGCCGAAAAGTGCGGTGGGTAGGCGTCGGTGACAAGGAGATTGGAGATATCAGCAAACCATGGCAACGTAGCAATGGCCATGAGTTGCTCATCCGGGAAGCACTCTCGGATTGGGACGGGGTAGATATGATCATGATCGAATGTAAGTCGGGATAAGTGATCCACAACTACATTCTCTACCCCTTTTTTATCTTTGATAGAGAGGTCAAATTCTTGCAGGAGGAGAACCCAACGAATGAGCATACTTTTCGCATCCTTCTTATAAAGAAGGTACTTAAGTGCGGCATGGTCGGTGAAACACACAATGGGAGATCCAACCAAGTACGCCCGGAATTTATCCAACGCGAAAACTATTGCTAGTAGCTCTTTCTCCGTGGTGGAGTAGTTCATCTGTGCACTGTCTAGCATGCGACTAACATAAGAAATCACGTGCGGTTTTTTATCCCTCCTCTGACCAAGCACCGCCCCCACGGCATAATCACTCGCGTCGCACATAAGCTCGAATGGAAGGGTCCAATCGGGCGCTTGCATGATAGGGGCGGTGGTCAACATCGATTTCAATTTATCAAAATATTCTTGGCACAAATTACTCCACAGAAACGGAGCATCTTTATCAAGAAGAGCGCACATGGGGCGTGCGATCGAGCTAAAATTCTGAATAAAACGTCGGTAGAAACCGGCGTGACTAAGAAAGGACCTTACATCCTTGAGGTTTTTCGGAGCGAGAAGGTTGGCTATAACTTTGGTTTTAGATTTGTCAACTTGAATACCGTCGTTGGAGACGATATGGCCCAAAACTATCCCTCGTGTCACCATGAAGTGACACTTCTCCCAATTGAGAATAAGGTTATTCTCAATACACCTCTCTAGCACTCTTTTAAGATTGGCTAGGCAATCCTCATACGTATTACCAAAGACACTGAAGTTGTCCATGAAGACTTCTACAATATCTTCCACCATGTCACTGTATATGCTAAGCATGCACCGTTGAAACGTTGCCGGCGCGTTGCAAAGACCAAACGACATTCTTTGAAAGGCAAAAGTGACGTACGGGCAAGTGAACGTGGTCTTCTCTTGATCTTCGGGGGCTATTTTGATTTGATTGTACCCCGAGTATCCATCAAGAAAACAGTAATACCTATGTCCGGCTACCCGTTCGAGAATTTAGTCAAGGAAGGGTAATGGAAAGTGGTCTTTCCTTGTGACCGCGTTAAGCTTTCTATAATCAATGCACACGCGGTAGCCGGTCGGAATGCGTTAGGGTAAAAGGTCACCCTCCGCGCTCTCAACAACAGTGACACCCGACTTCATTGGTACGACTTGTGTCGGGCTCACCCACTCGCTATCGAAAATGGGGTAGATTATCCCCACATCCAACAATTTGATCACCTCCGCCATCACCACCTTACTCATAACCGACTTTAACCGTCTTTGCATTTGATGGGTGGGTTTGGCATCTTCCTCTAAGTAAATGCTATGAGCGCAAATGGAGGGATTCATCCCTTTTAAGTCGGAAATGCACCATCCTATAGCACTCTTATGTTTTCTCAACACCCCAAGCAAAGCCTCCTCTTGACAATTGTCAAGGTTTGCCGCTATAATCACCGGAAACGTGTTATCACCGCCTAGGAAAGCATACTTGATCTCCTTTGGCAAGGTTTTGAGCTCGAGGTTGGGCATTGAAACACTCGACGGGAAAGGAAAAGAGTCACCACTACACCAAAACTGGCGATTGGTCACGGCCAAAATCCCTGACCAAAGCTGTGGGTCACGGACTTGGGCCGTGACCATTTCGGGCGTGACCATTTTCGTGGGTCGCGGACCAAGTCCGTGACCAAAAAATGGTCACGGTCGAGATGGGGTAACGGAAGATGGTCGCGGACTTAGGTCGTGACCTATGTCGTGACGGGTCGCGTCCCTCATCCGTAACCCACAACCGTGACAAATTGGTCGCGGTCAAAGTCCGCGACCCACAACCGTGACAAAAAACTTTTAAAAAAAATGGTCGCGGCCCTTATCCGTTACCCACAACCATGACAAATTGGTCGCGGCCAAAGTCCGCGACTCATTACCGTGACAAAAAAATATAAAAAAAATTGGTCACGGTCCTAATCCGTGACTCACAATCGTAACAAATTGGTCGCGGCCAAAGTCCGCGACCCACAATCGTGACAAAAAAATGGTCGCGGCCCAAGTTCGTGACCCACAACCGTGACGAAAAAAATGGTCGCGGACTTTGGCCGTGACCATTTTTATGCGTGACAAAAAAATAAAATATTTAACTATAATTTTAAAAAAATGTATTTTTTTGGTCCAATCTTAAAACTGTGGGTCCTGTGAGTGCACCATCAGTTGCTACGTGTAACGTTTGACGCGTACGAGGTGTTACAAATATTTATTATTGACAAAACAATAAAAAAAACAAATTGTGAATCGAGAACGTTGTTAATAAACAAATATATATACAAACTTATAAATATTACACGTCTTAATAATCCACAGACCAAAAAAAAAAATTGGGCAGAGTTTCCTCTATTTTCTTGACATTCCAAAACCTGTAAATGTAAAACCTACTTATTATAAAGCCTGCAGGGCCATAAAATTCAACAATCAAATTATAAAAGCCTGCACGGCCATAAAACTAAACAATAAAAGCCTGCATGGCTGCAAAATCCTAATTGTCCACAACCTATAAACAATCTTCATCCTATAGACCATTGCCTCCTTCGTTTGTTTCGCGTGCAAAAATCCTACAAATGATGGGATACATAAAAAAAATATCAGTAACCAAGTAGTTTTACAAAAAATTTAATCAAGCAGAAAATTTGCATATAAGAGTTAAAATTATTAGTAACCAAGTAGAAATATGCAAATTACCCTCGTATTCTCAAACCGGGAGTCCCGCTGCTGCGGGGTCAGTTCCTACGAGTTACATTGGTCCCGTGGGAGGTGTTGGCGCCACCCACGGGGACGTTCGGGGGATGTTTCGAGTTCTCACCCTCTAACGCCATGTTTTTAAGCCTAAGTCTACAAATATGAAAATTACCGTCGTATTCTTAAACCGGGAGTCCCGCGGCTGCGGGGTCAGTTCCTACGAGTTACATTGGTCTAGTGGGAGGTGTTGGTGCCACCCACGGGGCCGTTCGGGGGCTGTTTCGAGTTTTCACCCTCTAACGCCATGATTTGCTTAAGTCTAGAAATACGCAAATTACCGTCGTATTCTCAAACCGGGAGACCCGTGGCTGAGGGGTGAGTTCCTACGAGTTACATTGGTCCCGGGTGAGGTGCTGGTGCCACCCACAGGGCCGTTTGGGGGCTGTTTCGAGTTTTCACCCTCTAACGCCATGTTTTGCTTAAGTCTAGAAATACGCAAATTACCGTCGTATTCTCAAACCGGAAGACCCTCGGCTGCGGGGTCAGTTCCTACGAGTTACGTTGTTCCCGGGGGAGGTGTTGGTGCCACCCACGGGGCCGTTCAGGGGCTGTTTCGAGTTTTCACCCTCTAACACCATGTTTTTAAGCCTAAGTCTAGAAATATGCAAATTACCATCGTATTCTAAAACCGGGAGTCCCGCGGCTGCGGGGTCAGTTCCTACGACTTACATTGGTCCCGGGGGAGGTGTTGGTGCCACCCACGGGGCCGCTCGGGGGCTGTTTCGAGTTTTCACCCTCTAACGCCATGTTTTGCTTATGTTTAGAAATACGCAAATTACCGTCGTATTCTCAAACCGGGAGACCCATGGCTGAGGGGTCAGTTCCTACGAGTTACGTTGGTCCCGGGGGAGGTGTTGGTGCCACCCACGGGGCCGTTCGGGGGCTGTTTCGAGTTCTCACCTTCTAACGCCATGTTCTTAACCCTAAGTCTATAAATATGCAAATTATCATCATATTCTCAAACCGGGAGTCCCGCGGCTGCGGGGTCAGTTCCTATGAGTTACGTTGGTCCCGTGGGAGGTGTTGGTGCCACCCACGAGGCCGTTCTGGGGCTGTTTCGAGTTTTTACCTTCTAACGCCATGTTTATAAGCCTAAGTCTATAAATACAAAAATTACCATTGTATTATCAAACCGGGAGACCCGCGGATGCGGGGTCAGTTCCTACGAGTTAAGTTGGTGCCGTGGGAGGTGTTGGTGCCACCCACGAGGCCGTTCTGGGGCTGTTTCGAGTTTTCACCTTCTAATGCCATGTTTTTAAGCCTAAGTCTATAAATATGCAAATTAACGTCGTATTCTCAAACCGGAAGACCCGCGGCTGCGGGGTCAGTTCCTATGAGTTACAGTGGTGCCGTGGAAGGTGTTGGTGCCACCCACGGGGCCGTTCGGGGGCTGTTTCGAGTTTTCTCCCTCTAACGCCATGTTTTGCTTATGTCTAGAAATACGCAAATTACCGTCGTATTCTCAAACCGGAAGACCCGCGGCTGTGGGGTCAGTTCCTACGAGTTACATTGGTCCCGGGGGAGGTGTTGGTGCCACCCACGGGGCCGTTCGGGGGCTGTTTCGAGTTCTCACCCTCTAACGCCATGTTTTTAAGACTAAGTCTAGAAATATACAAATTATCGTCGTATTCACAAATCGGGAGTCCCACGGCTACGTGGTCAGTTCCTACGAGTTACGTTGGTCCCGTGGGAGGTGTTGGTTCCACCCACGGGGCCGGTCTGGGGCTGTTTCGAGTTTTCACCCTCTAACGCCATGTTTTTAAGTCTAAGTCTAGAAATATGCAAATTGCCATCGTATTCTCAAATCGGGAGACCCGCGGCTGCGGGGTCAGTTCCTACGAGTTACGTTGGTCCCGTGGGAGGTGTTGGTACCAACCACGGGGACGTTCGGGGGCAGTTTCGAGATCTCAACCTCTAACGCCATGTTTTTCTTAAGTCTAGCAAATTACCGTCGTATTCTGAAATCGGGAGACCCGTGGATGAGGGGTCAGTTCCTACGAGTTATGTTGGTCCCGGGGGAGGTGTTGGTGCCACCCACGGGGCCGTTCGGGGGCAGTTTCGAGTTCCCACCCTCTAATGCCATGTTTTTAAGCTTAAGTCTAGAAATATGCAAATTACCGTCGTATTCTAAAATCGGGAGTCCCGCGGATGCGGGGTCAATTCCTACGAGTTATATTGGTCGCGTGGGAGGTGTTGGTGCCAACCACGTTGCCGTTCGGGGGTTGTTTCGAGTTATCGCCCTCTAACGTCTTATTTTTAACCCTAAGTCTAGAAATATGTAAATTACCGTCGTATTCTCAAACCGGGAGTCCCGCGGCTGCGGGGTCAGTTCCTATGAGTTACATTGGTCCCGTGGGAGGTGTTGGTGTCACCCACGGGGCCGTTCGGGGGCAGTTTCGAGCTCCCACCCTCTAACGCCTTGTTTTTAAGCCTAAGTCTAGAAATATGCAAATTACTATCGTATTCTAAAATCGGGAGTCCCGCGGCTGCGGGGTCAGTTCCTACGAGTTACATTGGTCCCGTGGGAGGTGTTGGTGCCACCCACGGGGTCGTTCGGGGACTGTTTCGAGTTCTCACCCTCTAACGCCATGTTTTTAAGCCTAAGTCTATAAATATGCAAATTATCATCGTATTCTCAAACCGGTAGTCCCGCGGCTGTGGGGTCAGTTCCTACGACTTACATTGGTCCCGTGGGAGGTGTTGGTGCTACCCACGGGGCCGTTCGGGTGTAGTTTCGAGATCTCACCCTCTAACGCCATGTTTTTCTTAAGTCTAGAAATATATAAATTACCACCGTACTCTCAAACCGGGAGTCCCGTGGCTGTGCTGTCAGTTCTTATGAGTCATATTGGTTCCATGGCAGGTGTTGGTGCCACCCCCGAAGCCGTTCGGGCGCTGTTTCGGGTTTTCACCCCCTAACGATATGTTTTTAAGCCTAACTCTAGAAATATGCAAATTATCGTCATATTCTCAAACCGAGAGTTTCGCGACTGTGTGGTCAGTTCCTATGAGTTACATTGGTCCCGTTGGAGGTGTTGGTGCCACCCACGGGGACGTTCGGGGGTTGTTTCGGGTTTTCACCCTCTAACGCCATGTTTTTAAGCCTAAGTCTATAAATATGCAAATTATCATCGTATTCTCAAATCGGTAGTCCCGCGGCTGTGGGGTCAGTTCCTACGACTTACATTGGTCCCGTGGGAGGTGTTGGTGCTACCCACGGGGCCGTTCGGGTGTAGTTTCGAGATCTCACCCTCTAACGCCATGTTTTTCTTAAGTCTAGAAATATATAAATTACCATCGTACTCTCAAACCGGGAGTCCCGTGGCTGTGCTGTCAGTTCTTATGAGTCATATTGGTTCCATGGCAGGTGTTGGTGCCACCCCCGAAGCCGTTCGGGCGCTGTTTCGGGTTTTCACCCCCTAACGATATGTTTTTAAGCC